>JAPZEB010000002.1:8281673-8304109 GCA_029783705.1 Chaetodon striatus
CATCATTTCCTGTACATTGGGAATATCTTTCATCATGGACAACAGAAATGAATTTCAGCAATCATAGCAAATGCATAAAGTCCTAAAGGTCCCATATTGTTAAAAGTAAGATTTCCATGTTGTTTTTAGTATAAAGCAGGTATACAGTAGGTGCTATATAAATATTGTAAAAGTATCAAAACGCTCAATGCACAGAGAAATGCCACAGTCCATATTCAGAAACTGTGCCTTTAAACAAGCCATCAGGACTTCCGTGAAGTTGTGATGTCACAACTATACTACGTAGACCATTTCAAACTTGAAACGTAAACTAAATGGGTCCATTTGTATTAGGGATGGTAAATGGACCTACACTTGTATCGCACCTTTCTAATCATCTGACCACTCAAAGTGCCTTTTACACCACGAGTCACTTTCACCCATTCACACACATTCACACACTGGTGGCCGAGGCTGCCATACAAGGGGCCACCTGCTACTCAGTTTTTAACACACTCACACACTGATGGAACAGCCATCAGGAGCAATTTGGGGTTCTGTATCTTGCTCAAAGATACTTCAATATGCGGACTGGAGGAGCTGGGGATCGAACCGCTAATCTTCCGATTGGTGAACAACCCGCTCTATCTCTTTGAGAATGAGAGTGCATGTGTCAGTGAGATTACCCCTCTAAATAATAGTTAAGTAAATAAAAATCCACATACTGCGATCCTTCGCCAAAGCAACATTCACAGTTGCACAAACATCTTGATTCATTTGCTTATTTCTGTCTACAAAACAGCAAACAGGACTATGAAAGGGTCAGGACTAACAGCGTCCTGTCATCCTGGTAATGACAGAAAGTGTAGGGCTGCCCCCAGCTAAGAATTTTCCTAGTCGACCAGTAGTTGTCATTTAGGCCCATTAGTCGACTATTCGTCTGCACTAGTGCGCCGATATGGATTTTTTTCAACTGATACCGATAACCGATAATTACCTGCTTCTCATGGCCGATAACCGATACGATAACCAATAATTTCACATTTTTGTATTTTAAAAAGAACTGTATAACTTGTAGTTTATGTACACCTGAGGGTAAGAAAGGCTCAGATGTAGTGAGAAAATATGGATGATTTAATATTCTATAGCTCTGACTGAACCAAATCAAACAGACATCACTATTGTTAACACAACAAAAACAAACAGCAGTTCTGACTCTTCATACTTGCTGACATTAGGCTGTGGAAAAGCCAAATGGCCTACCCTCAACACCCATATAACCCTACACTACAAAGGAACATGATAAATACAAGGATGTGAACGTGAAATGACTTTTAATCAATATTAAATGTATATTAAACGGCAAGAGAAGCCCAGTTTTACTGTGTAATTCTCTGTTGTATCAGTGAAGTGTATCAACTACACTGCAGAGTTGATGCTCAACAGAGACAAACACTGACAGCTGACTCATATGAACATTGGCAGGTCCGCGTTACATCTGGTGTATGAAATGTTTATATCGTCACGCTGCATTTTTATAAACACACTCGGGCGCCGTCTCACCATCCCACAATAGACTAGCCTACGACCACCAAGTAGAACAGCGATGCCCTATTGATTCACCTCACACATTAATACTCAGCTCAGATAAACAAGCATCTCTCTCCTACACACAAGGAGCCAGAGAGAGAGACATGCTCCAGACTGAGTTGCCAGGTGATGATACAAATAATAGCTAACTGTAGCATCAAATGGCGAGCAGATATTAATAAGTTTAACGACATAGTCAAGCCTTTTAAAAGCTTGGTGTTGGATGTAAGCCGCTGCTGCTTATTAGCTCCTGCTAACACTCTGAGACGGTCCTTCAGCACTGTGTCTAACCTGTGTCGGGCGTCAGAGATCAGACCCTTGGTGCAATCCTGTTGTCCTCCTCTGGAATTGTGAAAGACGTCCACACCGCAACATTTTGCCCTCTAGACAGCGTGCGACTGTTGTTGTTTATTGGCAGCTCACAAACCAAGTTCAAAGGTGCCTGTACCACCACCTGCTGTGTCGGGTGTGTAGATGCTGCCCTTGTTAAGTCAATGACAGCAGTCTGGCCTCGTATTATTGGCGCTATTTACTGGCCATAATTTCATGATTATAAAAATGTCCCATTATCCGCTGTAAATTTATTGGACCGATATCTATTGTGCACATCCTGTTGGAATGTTTTGCAGTGTATGTGAATGACATCAGCTGACAGGAAGTAAACATGGACCCAGGTTTTTGCCCAGCAGTACAAGTCCAGTGAAACCATCTATAAAGATAGAAAGTGCAGTTACAGTGCCCTAACAGTCATTACCTTGGCTGTGATGATGGTGCAAGAGCGCAAATGTGGAAGACCCGGAAATGCTGACCAGTCAGAGCAGACTGGGCTTATACACAAGGGGGTGTATAAAGAGACAGGCAATAAAATGGAGCGTTTCAGACAGAGGGTGAATACAGGTGTTGCTGCACAGACGGTATGAGGAAAATAATGTGTTTTTTGACCATGAAATCGTGTTAACATGTTTTAATAGAAACCCAAAATAAACCTATGCACCTGAAAATGAGGATAACATGGTAACATTAACTGAAGGAGACTGTGTGTGTCTCCCTGTTGCAGCTTGTTGCATAGACTGACCTGAGGGTCTTATATTTTCACATTAAAAGCTCATCTTGTGCAACATAAACATTTCCCTCCCGAAAATCCACTTTGACATCAATATTTAATCTACTGTTGGATGTAAAAATTGTGCTTGTCTTAATGCAAATGAAAATCTGCTTGAGCTGACAACCCCCTGAGCATACTGTAGGTCCGCTACTTTACTCTTGAGGCAAGCAATGTGTATGAATTCATTTAATATATGTAATGTAGTCTATATTTTATTTATAATATTATTTTTTAGTTAGAATTTTTGTAATTTGTAAACATTTATTTAGAGTCCTAGCACGTAATTAGCCTTCAGAGTGAAGTCCTGGTTCATATTTCATGTTTACACTGACACCTGGAGAAACAACCCCACACCAACACAGTCTTGTGGTGTTTGCCGGAGGGCTATTTTTGGTCTAAACGCAGCCTTAATGATTCATTAAGGTGAAGCTTGAAACAGGGGATTTTGAATCTGGCTTATTTTGTTGATTCCCTGACTTTTTATCCAGCGATACCAGCAGGTCAAAGGGTTCATCAGTTCTATTAAATATCTCAGCATCTACCAGATAGAGTGGTACAGACATGAATAGTTCCCAGACAGTGTATCCTTATGACTTATGTGGTTCCCTGACTTTACCAATAGCACCACCATGAGGTTCACATTTGTGGTTTGTTGATACAAGCAGTCGTGTCCACCCTAGAATCAACTGAGGTTAATTTTCATCTAGTCTCATAAAGTTTATGACCAAATACCTGCAAAGCTAATGACGTTCCCATCAGATACAGTTGTGCTGTATGTTATGTGCTAATTAGCAAATGTCATCACGCTAACACAGTAAACTAAGATGGGGAACACGTAAACCATCAACTTGGCCCTTCTACGCCAAGTCGATAGTGAGCTGGTCAACAACAAGCTGTCGGTGAATGTATGTCACAAGTTTTTGTTGTATGTCTCACACTGTTGGCAATAGTCAGCCCTTATCGGCCCTTGTTAGCTGTCTTTTAGCAGATGCAGCTCATTAAATCAGCGTAGGACCTGGTGGAGCCTGTCGGTGATTGAAATCTCTATGATTGGGAGTTCAGCTAAGTGCACAAAAAGAGAAACAGAGGTGAGGAAAGTAAACAAATGACTAAAATCCAGAGGGCATGAGATCAAAACAAACCTGTAATTTTAGGTAGGATTATGTTTTTTTTAGCCACTGACCTTGTCAGCATAAACGGTTTGTAATTGTTTGTGTTATTGTTGGCTAGCTTACAGTAAATGTCCTTTGTTCTTTGTGTTGTTAATGTGCTAGCTTGCTAACTAACTAGCATCTTAAATCTGTCCTGTCTGTCTTCTGGTTTCCCTTTTTGAATGACAAATACAGACCACCACTGTCTGCTGGTATTGAGAGATATTTCCTCTCATGCAGGCGCAAAATGTACCCGCTAGTTGGCTGTTGGCGTTAGTCTTTGCGGTGTGTTCAAGTGCAAATTTTTGGCCAAGACCCAGGCAACATGAGGCGATGTAACTGTTTGCATTGTTGTTCACAAGCGCACATTAAATATCTTTTGTTAATTCAGCATCTGTTTGTGTTGTTAATGTGCTAGCATGCTAACGAGCATCTTGAATCGTCCTGTCAATCTTGAGGTTTCCCTTTCTGAATGACGAATACAGACTACAGCCGCCTGCTGGAATGGAGAGTTATTTCCTTGTACGCAGGCGCAAAACATATGTGCTAGTTGGCTGTTAGCTGGAGTCTTTGTGGCTTGCTCAACTTTTTGGCGGAGACACAGGCAACATGAGGTAATGCAACAGTCAGCCTTCGTTACTACTAAATGTTTGAATTTGGTTCAGTGTGTCTGGGCCTTTAGCGTTTTCATTTTGAGCATGTTAGCATGCCTCGCAGAGCCGCTAGCATGGCTGTAGACTCTTTTTCTTCTTATTTATGTGTGTTAAGAATTCTGCACCAGTCATGGACTGTCCCTAATGAACCCTGTGTTCAAGGTAGTATATATGTACACATGGTACCAAACACCAGAGATCGATGAGCTTGTTTGGGAGGGAATGTGTCTCCCCACCAATGCAAAGACAGCAGATCATTTATGAATGAGATTACACAGCTATGAGTTGAAATGGTGATTTTGATATGATTAATGGATAATCCTACACTGTGAGTGTGTTTGCCTCTGCTAAGCTGACAAAACCAAAGCATTTGTAAACCAAGATCAGTGACAATTTGGAAGTTTTACAATGCCTACCATTCTCTCTCCCTCTCTATCACTTTCTTTCTCATTGCTTTCATTGCTTCTCATCACTGCATCCTTTCAGCTCTCCATTTTTCTGCTATCGCTTCATTTGACTTGTGCTCTCCTGGGCTCTCCCCTCTTATCTCCTGCTCTCCTAGCGCCTTCCTTTTCTTATTCTCCTGCCTTTCATGTGTCCTTTTCCACTATCTAATGTCTTTTTTTTGGTGTCTGTCTAACAACCAGCCTCCTATAGATCCGTATACGCCATCTGGCTGCTCGCAGCCAACAGCCAGCTCACTACAAACGCCACTCCCCAGGCCTTTTAGCATCCTGAATTCTTATCCTCATAAAGTCTTGTAATTTGCAGAGGCAGTATTTTCTGTTGACCAAGCCAGCTAACTAGCTAGGCACAGCTAAGCCTGTTGGGTACTTGCATATGCCTGTGGTCATGCCTGTTTTGTTAACAGTGCAGGCAGGAACATTCCTTGGGGCACTGAACCACAAAGGGACACTAAAACCTTGGATTAATAAGTAGATATACATTCAATATCTCTCTAATTAAGTGGAATGTTTGCCCATGCTGGTACAATTACAGCGTTTGAATGCACTGAATACTGATCTCCTTTAAACTTGCAATGGCCCCTGAATTTGCAAGTGTTATGTTGTGCTGGGCTTTTATTCTATGGTTAACCAGTTTTTGTTATGTACTATGCAAATGGCTTGAGATGATAAAGGGTTTTGTGTAGTGCGTGGATGGCAGGAAGCTTTACACCTTCAGGACACTGTAATTTTCTAATTGTGTTGCTCCTGAACCGTTATCATCCTCTCTCTGCTGTATCATTTTGTGGTAAATGCCACCAATCAATTGTGGTCACCTTCACTTTGAATTGTGACGAGCATGTTTCTTTGTGGGTTCTATACTTAGCATTTCTTTGTGTTGTTTCCCTAATCTTGCGCCCATGTGGGAAATTGACATTGTTGGTATTTTATGTAGCAGCCCTACCAGTTCCCACCTTTCCTCATTTATCTCTACACGGTTATCCCACTTTCTTTTAAGTGTTTCCCCCAGGATATGAGTCATTTATAGACAGAGAAAGGAGGCATGGTATATGCATCTGTGACAGGGTATTTCTGTCTGGAAAACATATAGCTCGAGGGGAAAAATCAAAGATAGCGATAAAGTCATTATGGGACCTGCTGATTTTCTTCCCTCAAATGGGAAGTTGGAAAAACAAAACATAACAAGAAAATCCACATTGAAATAATCATAACATACAGGGTGCCCCTCTGTCATTTGCTTTGTGTCGGAAAAATAGGAAACTGAATAATTTAGGGGAGAAAACAAGTTGAATGTTTACAGTAAGGGGAAAAATATATTTTATTGGATTATCATTATGCAGTTGGAATACTGAGAAAAGCAGGTCTCACCCAGAGGTCTGTTCCTCCTTTAGGACTGGATCATGTTTGAAATATTTAATACTACTGCTGATACAATACCATAATTGTGGCTCTGACACCAAGATATATTTTTTCAATACCTTACTTTTAGAAGAGCAGCAGAGATTCAGCCAGAGACTTTGAGTGTCTTTGAGATCAACTCGTGAATGGTCACATAAAAGGTAGCATTTAAAAAAAACAAAAAAACATCGTTAAATATGGCAAATATCTGCATATTTCTTCATAAAACAAAATATAAGTCTTTGCCTGAATGGTTGTTTAGACGTAGATAAACACTCATAGCAGGAATCATTATAATAATGAAATACTGTATAACACATTAAGGGTGTACTTAAATTTGTAAAGTGCTACTGTCAAGTAGCCGATAGTAAGTTATGATGACGTTAAGTGACGATGCTGTCTCTGTGGGAGTTACGGCAGTGTCAGGTTAACGATAGCTCAGCAAGCTGATCTGAAATCCGACAGCAAACATCACAAAAACAACAAAAACTTAGAGTCACCAATTAACCTGCGTGTCTTTGGACTGTGGGAGGAAGCTGGAGTACCCATGCTGACATGGGGAGAACATGCAAACTCACAGGGGCTCCCCCTACCCCAGAGTTTGAACCAGGAAACCCCTTGCTATGAGGCAACAATGCTAACCACTGTTCCACTGTGCCACCAAAAAAAAACATCATGTTGTTTACTAATGTACCTTCTCAAACACAGAGTCTTGCCTAGCTAGCATCTTTACCTCCTGTGTGCCTGATTCACCCTGTAACATTAACTTGTCAGTCGCATTAAATCAGATCTGTTCTTCATCTGAAGATCCACCAGGCGAGGTAAAGATGTACAGCATTCCTCATTTTTTAGACTAGTGGTTTCCAACTTGTGGTTCGCAGGTCCATTTTTAATGGGCCACAAGTGACTCGCAAATGTGTCAAGTTTTTAAAACACACTTTATTTTGAAGTGCAGTGAATTTCTGACACAGAGCTTTCATTTTGGTGTGCCGTTTCCTGCTGTAGAGAGAGTGACTAATGGACAGCTACTTAACAGAGACAACAAAGTAGCTCAACGACATGGCTGAATTCAAGTAAGACAATGAACATATGACAATGACCAGTTGGGAACCACTGTTCAAGACCATAAAATGCTGTGTTGAAAAGTTTTATAACGCTCATTCTGTTGGACCCATTAATCTTGCAAATGGCGGTGTTCATTGGCCCGTCAGTGGGTATGCCTGCTCCTGCTGCCTCCACCTTTTTATCACTAATCATCCCTATTTTTTGGATGTTAAAATGTGGTTGCCACCGATGACAACCAAAGGCAAAGATCACCAGTTGCTCATTTCTCAAAATTTGCCTGTCCAGCCCTGTTAAAATTAAAAATCTGAATCTATTTCATTAGATTGTGATTATGTAATGGGAATATTGATAAAGGTTGATCCCCCCCCTTCTCTCCCTTTTGGGACTGGACACTAGCTGCAGGCAGCTGGATAAAAACTTTGCCTGAATAAAACCATGTGTAAAACTGCCAGAAATGTCATTTTGTTTTGGAACTATGTCGACAAATCTGAGCAGACATTCAATACCAGTTTTTAGTACATATCTGTCTGTACCAAAAGAAAGTAATGAGATTCAGACTCATCCCTTCTGTCTGTTAACCCACTGGTGCATGCTGCTGTTCTACTACAACTTTTACGTTCAGTGGACGGCATGAGAGAGCGCAGCACCATCTCACAGGCCTGGTATAACAGACTAAATTCTGAACTCACAAAGGGGAAACCGGTCTTCTTGTGGAACAATGGTTCGTTGATCAAAGAGCTAATTTGCCAAAGAGAGTGTATTCCTTTGAGGTTCTCTGTAGAGATATTACTGCCTTATGAGTGAGTCTGAGAGCAGCAGGAGAAACATAATGTTCCCTGCCATGTAAAGACTGGAACAAGAGTTCTCCAAGTTCATAAACTCCATCACAAATGTATTATGAATGGCGAAGCTCCGTATTTTGTGTCTGGATGGTGTCACTCTCGGTTCTCCGGTTTCATAGCTGTGTTAATCTTATGCAATATTTATTAGGCTCAGTATAGATCACAGGCTTAAAATACAGTGTAGGAATTCTGTGTCAGTGCAGACCTATATGCTTTAAGTCATGACGCATACAGGAAATATATGCAGAGGCTTTGGAGTTGAGATGAAATTTAAAAGAGCTTTGTGATCTAATTAAGTAGCTGTGGGAGGCAGACATACTGCATCTCTGTACATTTGTGCCAAGAAGTGCAGGCCTCAGAATATGCCCATTCCCCCTTATGTGAATCATGCCAATGCTGTTATATAAGCAAAGACAGGCCTGGGAATATTTTTTCTGTTCAATATTTAATGCTTCTACCAATTTATATTCAGTTCATGCTCAGGCATACACACACATAAATTGAAGCCTCTGTTTCTGTCCTTGTTTTTCACATGTTTTTTATGTACCCTTTCTGTGAAAGGCCATTTTTAATGACTCATTATGCCATTTATTTGGGAGTGTGTTGTGGATGTGTTTGCAGCTGTATTAGGGCCTGTCAGTGGCAGTTAGAGAAGCCACTTTAGTCTGACAGAACACGAGCCTCAAACTTGTTTTGCGTAAATCAGGGGTTTACGAACACACACACACACACACACACACACACACACACACACCCACACACACACACCGTGGCCTTCAGGCTTTGTGTCCAATCTAAATGGATCTTCCTCTCCCCCTCTTCCTACAGAGGCATGTCTCGATAGTTCATGTCCGTCTGCCTCTCTCTCCACCCTCTGTCCCTCCCTCCAGTCATTCTTTGCATCTTTTCTTTTGCCAGAGTCCACAGTTTGACCCCAGTTGCCCTTGACACAAGCATTTCTATAGCCTCAGCCAATCAATACAGACTCATGTGGCCCGGTGTCAGATGTTGGGTCCACTAATTGAAACCAACAACAACCCATGGTGAGCCAGAATGAGCATTTTTTTCTTTTTCTTTGCGTGCATATGTGTGTTGGATTGATGAATGAGGAGGACGGAGGATCTGCCACATTCACATGGTGATCACCCGGTCTTTCAGCTATTGTTGAGGCCTCGGTTTTTGCAAGATTAGCGAGAAAAATTGTACCGCAATCATGTCAGCTGTATGACAGCAAGACAAATGTGCGGTGAGAATTATGGATTAAAAAAAGAAGAAGAATATTCATAGCATCTTTGTTAAAGGACAAGGATAGTGACCATGTGTTCCTACTGAAAATGTTCATCTTAAAAATAGCTTTGCCATACAATTTCCTAAAACAGCAGGGCTCTGTGGTTTTTACATACATGTTTTAGTCACATGTATTAGCGGAGTGGTTTGCGTTTGTGAGATAGTTGTTTTTCGTTGTTTTTGTTTTAATTTCTCTTTACTATCTGTTAAAGTCTAAGTGTCAGGTGTAACCCAAACAGAATATTTAGAATGACAGAATGAGAAAAGAGGCAACATATGAAAGTACAATAAAATGTATCCCAAATAAAGCTGTACAAAGTCCAAAAAAGAAAAAGAATTCACATGTTTTATATCATCATGCAGTTGGTTGAGTCAGTTTATCACCTTAAGTAATGTTATATGCTATTATTATTCATGAATATACGACACACTTCAATAAATAATACAAGAGAACTCTTTCACCAAAAGGTCTTTAACACATGTTGGTTGTGCTGCATTAGCCAGCTGCACTTGTAAGCGAGTCCGTTGACAAAAGAGGATGCAAATGGGCGATAAAGAAGAAGCTCTTTTAGCTTTTAGCTTTTCTCTGTGTGACCAAGCAGGTGACAACAGCACGGTGCATCTGTTGCTCTGCCAAACGTGGAAAAAAAACCCAAACACAGGGCACGCTTTATAGTGTGGAGTATAAATTATTCACCCAGGCAGTAATGTCTGTTAGGGTGTCTTCAGCATCAAGACTTCTGCGAACCAGTTGCACGCTTTAATCTTGAATGAGAAGAAAATATTGTTGGCTTGGTTTTGTTGAGCTAAAAAAAAGGGGGGTGGGCTGCTTTCAAAGCTACTGTAATTAATCCCAAGCATCAGTCAGACTATTCTCATCAATAATGCATTTCTAAGCAGCAGTCCTGACATAGGGAGTGGATTCAAGTCTTTATTCAAAGATTCAGCAACAATGCCAGGCAACCCTCGGAGCCAATCTGCTTCACCCCAGAGGCAGCAAGCAAAAGACGTGTTTCACACTCATCCATGTTTAGGGTTTGAAACAACAATGAGAACAGGTTTCATGGAAATTAAAATACCTTTAGCGGTAAATATATGGCAGTCCATGTTCTGTTTTCATGGTGAAGTATAAACCCACCAGAATCCCAAAGAGTCAATGAAAAGGAAATTCACTGACTAAGAGTTATAAAAAGGTCAAGTTATTTCCTGAAATTGCTGTTATCTACATTACCAATTTACGTAGTGCATACAAAACTACTCCAACTTGCAAGCCTAACTTGCAAACTCATACAGTTTTACTGAGGTCTAGTGCTGTACCTATCTGAGAATTATGTCAGTCTCTTTCCTTCTATATGGAATTTGATTGTGGTTAAAAGGGACGTTGAGAGTCACAGCTCCATTCACATAATGTAGTAAACAAGCCAGGTTAGCCCTTTGAGCTAATACATGCTAACTATGTCAAAAACGGATCAGAAATGTGCATCAACTTTTTTTCCCCGACACTAGATATCAAACAAAATCCAGACTGTGTCATATTAAGTTGATGAGAGCTGTAAATGTACAACTTCTACACAGAAGGCAGAAGATAATTATATCGCAGAACCTGACCTGGCAAAGACTCTCTTCCTCTGGGCAGCTGCCTCCGACTTAGTCAGACTCACCCTAGGTCTGAGTCCACAGCTGCCTCTACTGAAGAGCCATGTAAAAGCAAGAAGCATTACTGCGCACCGATTGACTAAAACAATAAAGTAAAAAAAAAAACCACTGCTTGACTTGAAGAACCTCAGTCCACTGAGGGTTGCCCGACCGATGATTCATTTCTTTAAATTTTATGTCTTTTTCTTCAGGTTCAAGTAAACCTGCCATGGAAAATAGTACAAAGCTATCAAAGCTTATGTCAGACTACATTCTCGAGTATAACTATACCTTAGTTTTACCAGTAGGACCTTCAGTGGTGGAAGAAGTTCTCAGCTCCAGTACTTTAGTAAAAGTAGCAATACAACAATGTAAAAATAAGTGAAATGTACATTCAAAATATGAAGTATTATTAACAAAATGTACTTTAGGAACCAAAATTAAAAGTATGGTTCTGCAGAGGACTGCCTCCCTTGACTGAGATGTTATGAAAAATTATATTGATAAAATGTTAACACTGTTGTAGTAAACTAAATATTTGAGACAATTTCAGTATCAATTTTCCGCATTATTGATACACTCTCTTATCGTAAATGTTCACTGCAACCATTTTGCTGTTCTCTACTACAACCAAGAACATGCAAGTCATTTTTTGTCATGTTATAGCCTTGTTATGTTTATCTTTTAATAAAAAAAGCCAAAATGATCTGGAATATCTATATTTTTCAAGGTATTGCATCAATACAAAAGCAACATTATATCTGGCTGGTCAAGGAGGGGCTAGTTTGAAATACTGAATATGTTGTTAGTTAATTAACTCCAAACAAACTAGGTTTCTGGCTCCCTTCAAAGGGTGAAAAAATGGATCTAGGAGGTCCAAGAAACTGGAGGGCTGTACCACTTAGGGTCTCACACAGTTATTAGGGTGGAACTGCTAACAACTCATAGACATCTGATTCGTGACAAGGGGCCCAAAGTAGACACTGTTTTTTTTCAAGAGAGTCACAAGCCACAAAGGTTGGGAACCACTGGTTTATCTTTAATATATTGATGTATTTTATTTTATAAGCTTAGATGTAGTTAGCTTCCTGTTCACCACTGGGGATCTTTTAACTTTCACCTTATTTTGATTTTTGAGTTAACTTGATTTGTTTGAACCTGTTTCATGGCCACACTGGATGACAATGAAAGCTGTGTCTTGAGCTGCTGTGTCCACAGTCTCTACAAAGAGGTTGTTGCTATGACGAACTAGCGAGATGACAAAAGCATCTAAAATAGACTTTTGAAATATTTACAGATTGCAGATGTCACTGTGAGGGCACTGGTTTATGTGTATGTGTGAGTGTGTGTACCTAAGAATTATGTTCCAGTCCGTGTGGATCGGTTTGAGATTCTGTTTGTCTTTCGCTGGTCTGAGCACAGCCAAAACCATGTGGGCAGGCAGCAGGGTCTCTGTAGAGCTGCAGCGGTTTGGCTTTGATCGGGCTGTTTGCTTCCACAGCGGCCTCTCTTAGGTTTAGATACAGTGAACCGAATCTGGCTTTTTATGCAGCCTTTTGTTCAGCCGGGTTTTTGTTTCTCTTTGGTCAATTTTGATGTTTTTTTTCTGTCCATTTCTGTTCTCGCTGTTGTTCCAATTCGCTTCCCCTTCTCTCTTTTTCTCTCTCATTATCACACACAAACACACACATACACACACACACACCCCTTTGTATTTCTTGCCCCCTCGGTCCTTGTTTTTTTTTTCACCCACTTCTCCCTTGGTTAAACCCTCGAGTTTGATCAATCATTGATGATCCCAGGTGTCCTGAGACCTCAGGGGAAATCCTGATTGGCTGCATCCCCACACCCACACCCACACCACCACACACACACACCTTCTGCACCCCCCTGACAGCCCCTCCTTGCTTTTCAAGATCAGAGTTAAACCTTACTGGTTACCCTCTCCCCAGTCTCTCTTTCTCCCTTTTTTTTTTGCAGTTTCTTATCTCGCTCTCTCCTCTGCCTCCCCACTGGACATAGGAGAGCCGGCTTCAATTAAAGAAGCAGTGGGGTTCCCTAAGCCATTAGCCATATTAGTGTTGGGTCCATGCCTGTGCCCCTTCTCGAACAAAGACCTCTCGATGCTTCGTGGAGCTGTCCGGTTGGTGTTTGTCTAGAATTGCCGATTCACAGCCTCACGCCCTCTTGAAGACACAGTTGGCGGTTGCAGCATGGCCGTCTCATAATGTAGCACATTGTCTATGGTTAATTTAATTTAACAGGACTTCCAGATGAATATTACTACAGCTAATTCCCACAACACACCAATGACATTGTTGGTTATTGATTGCAAAAGATGACAACTGACTGAAAAGATGGAGTTCATGTGATTAATGACATCTAGAATCCTCTCCCAGCCTTCCTGAGGGTTTTTATCGTATGCTTAACCTTTGGCAATGATTTCTTTGTCCCCAGATCACAATCACACACCTCAGACCTTCAACACAGCCAGGCTCCACTCATCAATCATCTTTGATTTTCTGCCAGGGATTCAGATACTGCGGTAATGTCTGCGAGCAGGGATACTGTGGGTGTGTGCGCTCATTGCGCGTACGTCCGACGCTCACGTGCGTGTTCCTGAGCAAGATGGAGAGAGCACAGTCTATTAAGCGTTTGACAATTGAAGACCTCCCACTCTAAAAGACCTGCTCAGATTGTCCTCTCTCCCAATCTCAGGAAGCTGAGGGGTGGGAGATGAGGGGGACAAAGGCGTGTCTCGGGGGGGCGTCCATTTTCTTTCTAATGAAGCTGTCCGTCACACGGCTTGTTGACAGAAGGCCAGGATATCACTCCCACCTGCCTGCACTCCAGAACCACCAGTTTGGGAGCTAAATGAGCTGAGGTCATTTTGAATCTGAAAAAGGAAGAGGAAATAGGAGTTGATCAAAATATTATGATTGCAGCATTTAACAGTCTTCATTCAGTCTCTGCAGCACACGTACTGGTCTATCTCCAGTGCTCCACCACAGTGCAACTACACCCTGCTACAAGCTTCATACTGAATAGTTAGATTAGAGTTAGATTTTTAGTAGTAATTTGTCACATCAAGTATTAGGTAAATATTTGATCTTTTTTTTCTGTTTTTTAGTAATGTTTACAAAATCTATTTTATGAAATTGCTTAACAAAACACCGAAGTACATATGCTGTAGGAGTAATAAACGAGTTTTGCAAGTAGGGCTGGGCAAAATCATCGTATCAACATTGTGATATGAGACCAGATATCATATTAGATTTTGGATATCTTAATATTGTAAGTGTTTTTTCCTGGTTTTAAATGCTGCATTATGCTAAAGTGGTGTCATTTTTTGAACTTACCAGACTGTTCTAGTTGTTTAGGTATTTGCCTTTACCCACTATGAGGCTTTAGGGATTCAGGCCTGGATCCAAGTACACTTGACCCTAAAGTTAAGCTTGTTTGATTCGTGTGAACAGTGTATACCGTGCCTGGGCTCAATTTGCCAATCTATTTCCAGGTCCGCTTGAAAAGCTGGTCTTGTGTACGGTTCATATGTACTCTCTACAATATGCATCAGGTGTAAACACCAACTGTACCAAAACACTGAAGTGGACCCCCTATTTAATAGGACTATAGTTTTTAACCAGTTATGAAACAGTCTGTTTGGTACTGTTGCCTCTACATTAGATGGCAGCGCAGCCCACCATAGATAGACCCAGACCCCGCTTTGCTGCCACCTTCGACATGCAGTCGGAGCTGTAACGGGAGGCAAAGAGCTGTGGACCTGATAGCTGCGGCTCCTCCTCTGGCCAGTTAGCAGAGCTTAGCCTCGCTGCTCTGCTAGTATTTGCTGATGATGATCCCCGCGGCAGCAGTGTCCATATGCGATGTTCTTTTCGCTCAGCAAAAATGACACATAGACAGTTAAGCAAGTGTGAGGATTATACTATACTATACTATTAATTCATTATGTGAAAAATCCAAAAATCTCAGTTTGTAAACATTTTGTGAAAGCACCACTTGTCAAACCTACGATATTGTTCCAGTACTGATATTGAGGTTTTTGGTAAAAATTGATGTTTGATTTTCTCTATATCATCCAGCCCAATGCAAAATAGTATTGATACTGGAGTTTTTAGCCATGCTTGCAATGCAACTCTAGGGATTGCAGGGTTGGTTGGTCAGTGTGTTTGCTGATCCACCAAATCTGCCCAGACTAAAATATCTTAACTGTTAGATGGATTGTAATGAAATGCGGTGGAGACAGTCATTCATAAAGACAGGAGTTTAAAAAAGTTTGTCACTACTCCTTAAAAACGTCTCTTAAAATATCTTCCTTATCAAAATAGTTGTTGATTGATTACTTTTCTGTTGACCATCTTATTGATTAATTGCCTAATTGTTTTAGCTTTATGCTGAGAAACTAACAGCGAACACTGTAAACATCAAATCTGCCAACATCAACATATTGACACTGTGATTGTGAGCATGTTGGCATGCTTATATTAACATTTAGCTCAAAGCATTCTTGAGCTTAGCACAGCTTCAAAGAGACTCTTATTCATATCGGACTTTATTTTGTATTGTTTGGTAGTGTGTGTACTGCTTTCTGGATCTGTTTTCTATTAGTTGGTGGTGACACAATAACACAGTCTTTATCTCTTGTTCTAGTAATCACTGTTATATTGCTATGACGAGTTCTGTCCTCCTAAATGTTATTTCATTTAGATATCAGTGAAGATCATCAGTGTAACATGACATCAGTGTTTCTAATTGTGGTGTTCCACTCCACGCAAATGTTCCTTGATCAACACAGCTCAATTGATTACGTAGATTTCTTTCTACTTAGATAGCTGTTTCCAGCTGGCCCCTGTCAATGTCTATGGAAGCATTATAAGTTTAAAGCTGTTTAAACAGCCTTTTCTACTTTATGTAAGGACCACACTGGGACCAGGAAGTACCCACCAGTAGCTACCCAATGAGCAAAAAGCCTGTAGGACTGTAGAGTGCGATCTGGAATGAAATGTGAATTAGGAACGCCTGTCACTGGTCCCTTTTTAGGGATTCAGTGGGATTATGTCTGCATGGGTGCCCTGGCTGCAGATGAAACACGTCTGGGATGAAAGTAGGCAGTCTTTGCATGCATGCACACTGAGTTGACCAGCCGCGCCAGTGAGGTATTAAGGCCAAGCGTTGTTGTATTGTTTTTTCTTGTGGTTTAACAGTCAGGTAGCCCTCGGCAACCAAGGAGTAGAAACAAATACTGACAAAAACAGACAGTGCTTTTAGAAATGCCTCACTGCCTCTGAGAGATGCTAAACCAACAGCACAATTTAGATTCAAAAAGAGTCACTGTCATGTTTTATATTCATCCTAATGCATCCTCATAAAATATGTTATTGGAACATTATTTCAAGGCTGACCCACATACACACCTTACAAGTTGCAGACGCCCACATTGATATTTGATTTTTCACCAGACAGAAAGAACAGTCAGTGTATTTGTAGAACTGACCTTACAACAGCTCCTTAATCAGGCTGCCAATAGGGTAGCAAGTCACCACTCCCAACTGACTGCAAACACCAATTATCACAACTTAAACATATAAAATAAGAAATAAATGTGTATCTCAATTTCCCATGGAGTATATTACAATTTGAAACATTTATCTACAGGCTACAGCGCTTATATATTTTAACAGACCAAAAACCCTTGCCAGGAATGAAACAGTTGCTTATCATACAGTCATGAAAAATGGAAAAATATGGACAGTAGCTGCAGTATCATTATAGTCAATATCTGCTCACACATTAAACAAGGAGAATTCAAATTTCAGTTTGGCTTTAAAGAGATACATGGTCAGGTCTAACCTCTGGGATGCATTATACTAATGAAAGCAACTACAAGGTACTTGTGATTTGTGTTGATTTTGGCGGCCCCTATGGTCAAAAGAAGTAGTGTTTTCTGGAGATGAAGACTGCATTTACCATGAGCACCACCGCCTCTTATCGCAAAGATCTTGATCTGGCCAGTGTGGCTTTGTGAGATCAGTGACTTTAATATGATGTTGAAACAAAGCCAACTATGTTTTAGAACCATTAATCAGAGCTGGGTGCTGTGCTTAGTACCTAAATGATGTCAGTACTAAAATGAGGACTGACTCAGTATCAGCTTGAAGCCATCTCTGAGGCTGGCCCGGGAGCCCTGAGGAGCTGTCGGTTTCAACTTTAGATAGGAGGTGAAAGCACCTCGAAGCCAGGACGATGGCAATGGAGCTTTGAGGCCACTTGTTGACTTCCTAGTGAACCAAAACTATTGTTGCAGTACTGATCTGCCGCACAAGTTTTCTTGTCTGTATTATTTTTGTAATAGCATAGTATCACTGCTAGACGAGCAGACGCAAGCACATGTACACATGTATGAATAGACAGACAGAAGGTTAGTTCCATGTGTGATTATAAAAAAGTAGAGTGGTAGAATTGCGTTTTAGTCTACTACGTCACCTCGACAGCTTGTTTGAAAATCACATTTCTGTTATTACAAAAAAAGCAAATCACAGAAAAAAGTAATACTGAGCACCGAGGACAGGTACCGGTATTGGTGCGAGTATGAATGGTACTCAACCTTGCCATTCGTACACCTAGCTTACATCTAAATCTAAAACTGACAGATTCAGTTGCTTGGTATAGTAATTTGCTGAGAAAGCTAAAGTTATTGAAATTCCCTAATGTCATGTCTTCATAATTATAGGCCATCAGCAAGATACACTTCTATAGCAAGACCAACATAAAATGTTATGTAGCATTAAGTACCTGTCGAGGAGGAAAAGGCCCAATGGTTTTGAATCCTTTCAACTCCTGCAAGTCTCCCAATCTGTTGAAACAACTGACCAAGTCTGACTTGTGTTTTTGCCTGCGCTCACTGTCTTTTCAAGCTTTTGTTTTGTTATTCGGTCAGTTCTTCTTTTCTCTCTTTGCTGATCCTGCCCCAGCATCATTCAAAACCACAAAATATAACATCAAATGTAAAATTCTCAAAGAAAAATCTTCTCATGCTTTCTTTTGTTTGGTTAACACACTACTCACTGTGAAACTTTGCCTGGGAAAATGTAAACATGCGTGCCATTAATCGTTTTGTCTTATTTCGGGATGGGGGTGAATCAGACCTGCGGACAGCCATTAAGAATAACTATGTAGAAATCTTCTTGTTGATGGTCTTGTGTGCTTACGTAGGCTACATAGAGGCATTAGCATTTAATTGAGACTGCTCCGTATCCAGTTTAAAACTCCTTGTAGCTGCTTTAAGTAATGATGTAATGATATAATGTTGCAGCGTTTATCACAACCAGGCATGCGGGGACAACAGCCGCACAGAATCCCTGACTAAACATTTAGAAAATGCATGGCATCCAGATAGGCGCCTGAGATACCAGGCACGATGGACAGAGGGGGAGAGAAGGAGAGACAGGCGAGAGGATTTGTCGAGAAGGGTGAGACAGAAGGGGACGACTGCCTCCACTTAGCATGCTATGAGTCAAAGGTTCGCCAGGGGTCATGAGCTGCAAACTCAGTCATGAATAAAACAAATCATGTTCTCCGATTCTTGTTCCAAACTCAAACATCCAGCAATAAGTTCCTCTGGGAATACATGGGGCTTTTTTTAAGGCTTATTCCAGGGCCTTGAGAAAGCATACCGCATGTTTCATAACCATGAAACTTATTAAAGTGGAGGATGGGCAGAAAGCAGACCAGATTTTCTACCCCCAGTCCAAGAATATTAGCAATAATACTCTGGTCCACTATCGTCGGTCTTGGGGCTGGACATGGCTTTTTTTTTTCATCATGGATGTGTAATTCAATAATAGAGCAGAAAATCAGGTTTGATGTTTCGCAGAGCTCTCTGAATTATAAAATGTGCTCACTCAAAAGAAAAAAAAAATGCTAAGAAGCATCTCTTGGTGCAACAAGGGACAGAGGAGAGCACAAGTGTTGTTAGACCACAGACAGTGTGACAAGCTGATTAAAATGCCCACAGACTGGGAGAGCTAGACCTCCACTCTCTATTCACTCGACCAGGCACGTCGTCACGACAACGAAGGACGACAAAGGCCTTTCTTAGGCTATTGAGTGCTGTGAAAGAAGAGGCGGCCGTGTGTGTGTGTGTGCGTCTGTGTGTGTGTGTGTGTGTATGTGCGTGTCTGTGACTTGGAGTGGAGATGTGGCTGTACGAGCCGTAGGTGGTAATGTATGCAGACCATCCACAAACAAATGAATACGCATGCACGTCCCACTGCCACCTCCTTAGCATTCTGCCACACAATGACCATACCAGCGTCCTCGATGACGTGATTCTTCATCTGAGCATATGGCCACGCTAAATTCAAACCGCAAGCTAGCCACGGGCAAGCTATTTGAGCTTGCTTTGTCTTTTTTGGAGACAGAATGCAAATGCCTTTGTCTGTTCATTTTTCCAGTCATTTTTTCCCCTCTTTGCTCTGGTCATAGCTTTGGAAGTGAACACAATAGATTCAGTGTATTTGATAGCAGCTTTAAACCTCTATCACTATCTAAAATGTCCCCCTGAACCAAAGTATTACCTCTAACTTAATAGTGGAATAAACATTTTTTTATTCTACATTAGAAGTTAAGTAACAGCTCTGCTCAGTAGTGGACCTGGTATATTTGACTCTTAAGGCAACACATTACTTTGGTCAGGTCAGTTTTGGATTGCTTCATATCCATTTCAAGTTTGCTTTAATTTAAAGGGATACTTCACCATTTTGGGGAACATGTTTATTTGCCTCCCTGCAACATTAAAACCACTCACATATATTTCTTTCCATCAAATATGGAGCTACAGCCATCAGCTAAAGGGACAGTTCAGCCCAAAATCAAAAATTGACATTTTTCCTCTTACCTGTAGTGATATTTATCAATCTAGATTGTGTTGATGTCTTTTATCAGCCATAGAGATGGTGCATCAGTTGTGCTAGGTGAGCTAGGAGTAGATGCACCCATCCCTCAGCATGGTGATACAGTTGGTGGGTGTAATTCTGTAGAAAGAAAGTAGTTGCTACATGAAAGTGTTCACAACAAGTTTTGTGGATTATTTTGAGTAACTGTGTTGTTATTTCTGGAAAAAGACATTGCTTTTGAGTTAGAGAACACAGACATCTCTACAGCTGATAACTTAGCAACACTTGGAAACAAACACCAGAACAATCTAGACTGATAAATAGCGCTACTGGTAAGAAGAAAAATATGTTTTTGACTTTAGGTGAACTGTTCTTTTAACTTTATAGGAAACAACGGAGAAAAAAAAAAGAAAATTCAAGCCAAGTTGTCAGGGGCTTAAAAGTCTGTCAGCCAAACTCTGCAGCCATAGAACAGCATGTGGGTATATCAATAATTGATCACATAACCCAGCCTTGCGTTTGTATTAAAACAGCTTCAGTCAATAGATAAGCTTGCCAGAGACACCTTTTGATTCAGTCTGTCCATTTATTAACACAGGAAACTGGACTGTAACTGCACAACAACGTCTGTGGACGACAGTTTTAAAAGGATTTTCCCACCCTCTCCAAATAATTAGGTACATCCACTTCCACATATGCTTTATATTTAAGGAAACTGCATCCCTGTAGTACAGGTTATCCACATTAACCTTAAAAAAAAGACTTAAATTAAAGTGTTGCCCTTTAAGGAAGCCTACTGTAGGCTACTGTACTTTCAGATATTTTGTAAAAGTGTAAGTTTAAGTTTCTTTATGATCTGTTATGTTTTTGCTTTGTCATCCAATTTTGCCGTTTTCCCACGTTGTCATTCGGTGTGGCCGACTGGCTGACTCTCCTCTGGGAGGCCACGGAGCTGAGGTCTGTAATTGTGGCAGGATTTGTTGGCTGCTGCCTGCACTGCGCTGCTGTGCTCCAACCCTGTCAGTAGTCTCTTTCTAAGGATCTGACCACTGGCCACTTAGTGCGCTCTGTCTTACACACACACACATAAAGAAAGCACACAACCAGCGCCCGCTCACAAAATCAAATTCATTTCTCACTATTATTATCATCTTTTTATTATATGGTTCTATTTTAAGTCTGGAGGTAGGTTAGGCTGTGAGGACCATGTATTCCCATCAAACTATATTCAAACATGCACTTTTAGATTTATAACAGACATGCTTATTAAGTCACCATATTTTACTGCACTCCAGGGCCACTTGGGTCCCACAGCCGTTTGCCTGTCCCTGGTTAAAAAGTTAAATTGGGCCTCAGCTGCTATTGTCAATCATTCTCTCTTTCTCTCCTTCTCTCCCTCTCCCTCCGTCTACCGTCTGCTTCCTCCTCACTGCTCTTTGATCCTCGAGCCTGTTGAATGTTGAACTGAAGAATTACAGCACCATCAGTTCCAGTTTGTCATATTTCCGTGACAGCACTGGTCTCTTCTCTCTCCCAACTCGTCAAGGTCAGAAGGTCAAAGAATTTTCCGTCATGTGCTCAGAAAAACCAGTCGCACCTTATGAAAATCTCAGTCTCTGCTCCCCTTAATTAACCACTGATTTAAAGTTAATAATGTAAATGTTAATTTTCATGTCAGATTATAAGTCTATATGATAAGGATTCTTAAAAAATGGCATTATAAAATAAGTGATCATATGAATCAAATGTATAGAACCAATACATTGTGAAATAATTAAATAAAATGCAAGTTATTGTTCTAAAATGATGTTTCATCTCAATTCAATTTCAATTCATTAACCTTTATTGGCTAATTTAAGACAGTGAAAATTCAAAAACAATTAAAAACAATGTATTATTACAAAGACATACACAAATCGTGAAGGTGGAAAAAAAAAACTTATAAGTGAAGGAGTAAATCAAAAGGCAAGGTGTGATCTATGATGAGATGAACTAAATGTTGTTGTGTTGGTTGTCTCTTAGGCTACGACATGCACTGACGTATCTTGCTGCATCTATGGCGCTGACACTGTTCTCTCCAAGCAGATGTTGCACTGTAGTCTAAGCAGAGAGTGGATCAAAATCTTGAAGTTTACATTTAATTTTTGTAAAGAACTTTGCTCTGATGTCTTCATACGTGTTACATTGTAGCAGGAAGTATTGCTCTGTCTCCACCGGTGTCTGAGGACGGAGCCAACACAGCCTGTCTTCTCTGTGCAGCTAGGTCTGCCTGTGTCTGCCAGTCTCTATGTCCAGGCTGTGATCACTGAGTCTGTCAATATCTTTCTCAGTTTCTGATCTGTCACAGCAGAC
>JAPZEB010000002.1:8336675-8347903 GCA_029783705.1 Chaetodon striatus
CTCTAAGTGACCTTGAACAAAGACTATGAGTTATAAAAGCAAATTGTCTCCTTGTGCAACAGACTGATTAATATTTGGGATAAAAATGTAAAAAGTGTCTGCCTCCGTTCAGGTTAAACATCCAGGAGGATCAGATCAGCTGTCTGACGAGAGGCAGCAACAGAACAGGGGAACATGGCATCACTGTGCGGTTTGGTGGCACAGAGCGCCACCTACAGGGTTCTGTTTACCATTACACCCCAAACCCCAACATATCATCAGCTACACCGTCAAAAAGCTTTCTCAGGTAAGTCTGGCATTCACATATTTCCAATTTAATCTATAATTTAACAATGTACTTAATAAACATTGTATAACTGATATAATTACACTGTTGCATTAGAGCAAGAATATCTCAGCTCAATTTTAAGATTCAGTTTTAAGTTTCACTGTTTAAACTGAGACATAAATCAGAAAATGTTTCTAGGAAGTAAATGAAAGCCTTCTTGATTAATACAGTAGGCCTATATCTCAGCATTGTATTCATTTCTGTGAAGAAAACTAAATGAAACTATTATTTCTAGAGTTTAGATGAGTTATTTTGTTCTAAATTTAAAAAAATATCTCACAGGATAAGAGCACAGTGAAGACCTGAACACAACTTAAGTCACAGAGCCTTCACTCTGCGAAACAGCCTCGCCCTGCAATAGAAAAGTATGGTGTTAAAACAACCATAGAGCTAATAAATCAATGGTGTTGAAGCATTACAGAGAAGAAAACACTGAATTTGTTTATAGAAGAAGCCTATTAGGTATGTTTAATTGTTAAAATAAAAAAAAAAATACAAAAGACAGACAGAATTGTATAAAAACTTCCTAAAATATCTCCACAAAGCCTCTACTTGTGCTTTTGCTCAGGTGTTTTAAGAGGTTAAATGCTTAGTAGTCAGTGTCATAACTCAGGATGCTGATTTGTGAGAAAATGTGCAAGGTATGACCATGTCTTACAACTAAATGATGAGTTGTCATTGCTGTTTTGTTAGAATTGTGTTTTTTCCATATCTATTTGTAGGTGTGCATGTGCAAAGCATTTCAAGTAAAAAAATAAAAATAAATAAGGATAAAATAACTATTGATTTTAATGATTTTCCTTGCAGAAGTCCAGACAGCGGGACGGTGTAGGCATTTCAATTAGATGTGAATTAAATCAATGACGACAGGGAAAACAAAAATGTCTGCTCCACAACAAGTTCAGCTGCAGAAAGTACTTTCTTTTGCACTCCATTACTTTCTAAACACCCACAAAACAGCCCGGCATCAGACCATTTCTATCCATGGAAATGCTGCTATGCACAGTTCCATCAGTAGCATTAGTAAATACTAACTTTAAAGATTTTGGTGAAGCAAAGTGTCACAGTCATCTGTGACAAGTTTATGAAAATATTTACGGTCAGTTTTTTTAATGTAACATGAAATCATTTCCTCTGGTCGTCTCTGCAGTGGAGGCCGAATCATCAGAGTTTCTGGTCAGAACCTGGATGTGGTCCAAGAGCCGAAAATGAGGGTCACCCTCAGCCCTCCTGATACTCTCCCTCCCAGGAGGAGAAGGAGCATCAATGGGAGGAAAAAAGGGAGCCTGAACAGAGGACAGGATCGCCGGGGTCTGCTGAAGAGATGGAGGAGAATCGTCCCAGAAGTGGACTGCTCCGAGGGGACACTATGTCATGTCAAACAGGTCTGCCTCATACAGAAAGTTAAATATATTTAAACTATGCATATAGTTATGGTTTTCTTTAAAGTATATAAGCTTAAATACAATTTAGTGTGGAGGGAATATCCCCATACCTCATATGCTTCATTTCATTGCTTCTGTGCCTCCCTCCAGTACGAGTCTCGCTGCACAGTGAACAGCTCCTCCCTCATCTTGTGTCCGACACCGTCAGTGGGTCCAGAGGCCAGGAGGGCCAGGGTCAAAGTTCATTTCCTGTTGGACAGCCTCCATTTTGACTTCAGCACTGTGGGGAATGAAGCCTTCAGCTATGAGCAAAATCCAAAGCTCTACCCGCTGAACCAGAACGACCCCAGCAAACCGTACCACCACAAACCTGGCAGCATCATCTCTGTCGAGGTGGGGGCCAGTAACCTTTGATATAACTCACCTCTCTTTTGTTTCTACATCTAGTGTATGAGCTGGTCTTTAGCCGTCACAACAGCTTTGAAAACTAACAATTGCAGTGACAGTGCTATAATTATGAACGCTGAAATTCCCTACAATACTGCAGTCCAACTCAGACAAGTCACGTTGTATGCCATGTTGTGTCTTTCTACTTTAGGGAGAGAACCTGGATCTAGCCATCTACAAGCATGAGGTGGAGGCTCGAATAGGGGCGGGGGTGTGTTTGGTGAAGACACTGACACACAGCCACTTGTACTGTGAGCCACCAGCTCAGCAGCCCTCAGTCACAGCCAGCAAGAAACAGGATGGCACAGACAGTCTGCCTGAGTTCACAGTGAGTAGATGTTACTGGTAACCTGGAATTCAAGTTGTACGTTCACTGCAGCCAAGGACTTTGGTTAGCTTAAAGAGATCTTTTGTGCTTTTCTTATTTTCTGTTAGATTTTAAGTGTTACAGTATCGGATGTTCATAATAAACGTGGCCAAAGTTTCAAATAATGTATGTAATCCATGTGAGCAAAAACCTCATGCTTCAGACTGTTCTGAATGCTCTGCTTCCATCGTCAGGGCACATTACCGAATACTGATACATGGCTACATGTGGTTGCTTGCTACCATTAGTGAACATGTAATCTTGGTCGCTGATGTTGTTGATTTCTCTCAGATTTTCGTTCATAATCCTGCTGGAACATATCCCTATTGGGGATTTTTCACAGTAGGAAGTGCCGCCATACTGTGTTACAGTCATTCGCCAGCTTCCCCAGAGATGCTGACATACCCAAGATGCACAAATGCTGACCAGTCAGAGCAAACTTTGCTTTTTTGGGATGGGAGCATAAAGAGATAAGCGCTAAAAAGGAGTATTTCAGACAGAGGGTGAATACAGGTGGAAAATTAAGTATTATTTATTTTTATTTTAACATTGACACATGAACATGTCCTAGCAGAACCTGAAATGAGCATAATAGTTCCCCGTTAAACAAGTGGAGAAAGATTTAGCAGGGAACAAGTATAGAGGAACAACAGTGTGTGACCGTATACTAAACAGTTAAACCCAAACATATCCCTCTTGATCTGTGACTGTAAGTCTCTGATTGTGCTTCCAGGTGAAAATGGGGAATCTAAACTTCTCCCTGGGCAGGGTGCAGTACGACAGCCAGGCTCAGTCTACGTTTCCTCTTGAAGCTCAGGTGGGAGTCGGGGTGGGAGCCTCCATTGTGGCTCTCATCGTGCTCATCATAGTCCTCATATACAGGTAAACAGAGACAGCACTCGGGTTATTTCCCTCCAGTTCAGCTGACTTACCTTACTGCCCTCAATAGGCTGTGATGTACAGTAGTTGTAAAATGATTTTCAGTCATACGTGCTTTTTTTTTTCTATATTTGTGTTCTTCTGTTAACACAGCACTGCTTCATTTATTTACCTGCATGTTGTCTGCATCATTGTTGTTTGTCAGGAGGAAGAGTAAACAGGCCATGAGGGATTATAAGAAGGTGCAGATCCAGCTGGAGAACCTGGAGACCAGTGTGAGAGACCGCTGTAAGAAGGAGTTCACAGGTACAAGCCAAAGCTTCTGTTACTAACTTAAAAAGGCATCTGTTCAATAACTGTCCTAACAAACACAAACTGAGACATTCATTCCTTTTCCCCTCCTTCAGACCTGATGACAGAGATGATGGACATGTCCAGTGATCTGGTGGGTTCGGGGATTCCCTTCCTGGATTACCGGGCGTATGCCGAGCGCATTTTCTTCCCAGGCCACCAGGAGTCGCCACTAAGACGAGATCTGGACGTTCCTGAGAGTCGAAGGCAGACTGTGGAGCAAGGGCTGGTTCAGCTGTCCAATCTGCTCAACAGTAAACTCTTCCTCACCAAGGTCAGCCAACAGGGTTATGTGTTTTTTTCCTTAATTGGGACGGGATATTGGATAAATGGTTTGGGTTGAGGGTGCACCCAAGAACCATTTACAAGCACCCTGGGAACAGTTTCTTACTGAGAAAGATCTTTACATCAACATTCTCATCCTTTTCCTGAGAATCATGTACAGTGAATTATTAAGCCTCACTCATTACACTGAACTCTTTTTTGTAGAGAAACTCTAACACAGATTTTGAGAAAACTACTTTTCCCAATGAGTTACTGTTACAGGTAGACAAGACAGCTTTTCTTCAAGTCTTCTTATCCCTGTTATCTCTCCAGTTTATTCACACACTGGAGGTTCAGCGGACATTCTCCCCAAGGGACCGGGCCTATGTGGCCTCTCTGCTGACTGTGGCCCTGCATGGTAAACTGGAGTACTTCACAGACATACTGAAGACACTGCTTAACGATCTAGTGGAACAGTATGTGGCCAAGAACCCCAAACTGATGCTTAGGAGGTGAGGGTGAAGTCAGCTGGTCAGTTTATGAAGATATCTTTAGCACAGGTACTTTCTTCATCCATAAAGTGTTTGCTTACATGTGTACTCTTCCTCCTCCAGAACGGAATCGGTGGTTGAGAAGCTTCTGACAAACTGGATGTCCATCTGCCTGTTTACGTTCCTGAGGGTATGTATGCTAGTATTTTAAACCTGACCACAGATTGGTAAATAAAGATGAAATCTGTACAAATGCATATTGGTTTAAACACACTTAGCTACTATGTATGTAAAACCTACTCCTCTCTACATGTTACTGTAGTTCGGTGGTCTGCGTATCACAGATTGTGGCTTTGGTGTTGACAAGAAAAGAGTGGTGCAGGAATGAGTTAGCATTTTTGCACTCGTGGTTCCCTCATTTCTAAGTCAATAGCTCTTTGGTTAGATGCCTGAAATGACATCTGTGGTCATGACAAGCTTAAGATATTGTCACGTTTTGTTCTACGATAAAAACATACTACAGTAAATACCCCAAAGTCAAAAAAATGTTTTTCTTTCGAGGAGATAATTGTAAACATATCATAAACCTTTGTTTGCCTTAGAGCTTTTTTTCTGCAGTAATCCAAAATCAAATGGAAAAATCCAGTTGGCTTTTTCTCAAGGGAACTGGGGTGATGGTAAATTACGGGTCAGCATGCAAAAAAAATGTCATTCCTGCGGCACTCTATTGTTCAGTTAAAGAGGGATTTATCTTTTGGTTTTTTTGAAGCCACAAAGTGGTGAAATTTTTAAAAGAAAAAAGCAAAAATCTGAGAAAAAACCCCAAGCAGAAGTTTATACAGCAAATCAAATATGTCTCGATCTTTCTTATCCCTTTATTTATCTATTTACCTCTTTATTTATCTTGGGACCCCTCAGCTTGAGAACGACTGCTACAGTCTTTATAGCTGTATTATCATTATTTTTATATGTTGTTTTATTGTTTAAATTTCCCACTAAGTCCTATAACTTTGTTTTTGCAATTTTTCCAGAAAAATAAATGATGGTAATATTTGATTTTATACAAATTACACCTTTGTAAAGTTAGAAATACTTTATATTGAAAACATGTCACAAACACTCCATTGAAGCCAGCACAAATGAAATTCACTTTATCATCATCATCATCATCATCACAGCCTCCACCACAGGCAGGGTGGCCAATCCTGGCTGCTCTGAAGTAGAGGAGAGCACTTGGTCAGGACACTCACTGAATGACTCTTAAATTAAATTCTGTCGTGTTAGGACACTGTTGACCTTCCGTCTTTATGCTTGGCCAGGAATCAGCAGGGGAGTCGTTCTACATGCTGTTCAGAGCAATAAAGCACCAGGTGGACAAGGGACCTGTGGACGCTGTGACAGGAAAAGCCAAGTACACACTGAATGACAACAGGCTGCTGCGAGAGGACGTGGAGTACCGCACGCTGGTCAGAACACACATAGACGCTGTACAATATTAAGTATATTAACACAGGCAGAATTAATATGTTAACACTGTCAGAGTCACATTACAATCAAGGCAGTGTGTATTATTTTAAAAAGACCAGTTTGTCTTGTTTTTCATGCTGCTTTTCCTTATTTTTGATGGCACAAGTTTGTGTACTTGGTGTTCTTGTAGTTCTACTGATGCCATTTTTAAAAGATCTTTTCTTTGAACTATGTGTAATATATACTAATAAAAAGTACTAACTTCGTGCTAGTTTCCAAGAACATACTTTATGTTGAAATACTGTTGGACTATATCAAGTGTTTCAATGAAACCGTAACAATTTTTTTCTAGAATTTGAATGGCTAAATTAAGATGACCAGTCCAAACCACAATGGACAACTGCACAAACTTGAACATCCAAACACAACCCACAAACTGAAATTCTGCATAGTAGAATTACAATATGTCCACCAATAATCAGCCCTCCTGTTGATCTGTCCAGACTCTAAATGTTGTGATGCCAGCTGCAGCCGCCAGTGGAGGCACTACCACCCAAACGGTACCTGCCAAAGTCCTGGACTGTGACACCATCACCCAAGTGAAGGAGAAACTTCTGGAGCAAACTTGGAAGGGAACCTCCTTTTCCCAGAGGCCACACATTGACTCATTACACCTCGGTGAGTCGAGTTTATTTCCTGAGCCCACACCTCTCCTTTGCATCTGACTGTAGTGATGAGTGGGCTGTCGGTCAGATGAAGCAGTCACAATAACTAGTGGGCTGCTTTTCATTTTGACTGTGAATAATCAAGCATAGAAAGTGTCTACAGTGGTAGCTGTGGAGGCCACACAGCAAACATTTATTCGGCACAAATCCTGCTTTACAACTGCAGGCAATCCATTTGTTGATATTATAAAGTAGGATTAGAGTCTTCAAACACAGTTCAATCTTTTGATCAAAGAATTACCAGGCCTTTCCATGTGCACCCGGATTACCAAAAGAGATGAAAACTTTCATTTTCTCTTTGTGGAGCAACACTTGTCGTATATGTCTGTTGAAAATAAATCTGCAGTGGTAACCAGTGGCATGAGGTTACATAAACATTTTGTCCTCCAGAGTGGCGTGCAGGTGTTGCAGGTCACCTAATCCTGTCAGATGAGGACCTGACATCAGTAGTACAAGGCTCATGGAAGCGTCTTAATACACTGCAACACTACAAGGTAAGTGCAAGTCACACAACAGATACATACATATACACATGTCAGTCTTGCATGTTGATTGATTAAGGCTACTGTAGGTAACTTTTTATGAAAAAAACTTTTTGTTATATTTGCTGAAAATGTCATGTCACTATACCCTGACAGTGAAACATGAAACACGTCATCTCTTACAAAATCCGTCCTGCAGATTAATTTAAGTAAAAATTAAAGCAAATTTTTCATAAGCAGTCTTCTTCTGGCTACTTGTCTTCACCATGTTCGCTGTTGTTGGCAGTCCAGCGCAGCGTGTGCACAAGCAGTGATTGACACTTGTGTTAGACTGCACGTGGGCCTGGTTGTTTTAGTTCAGGCTAAGTGGATTCTTGCAAATGCCATTAGAAGCACTAGGAGGAGCCAGAGGAACATACTGTATTTACAATATCTATCTCATGTATAACTGTCACAACACAGTAACAGTTTCAGCGAATATGACAAAAAGTTACTTTTGTAAAAGTTACCTGCTGACTTTTAAAGGAAGTTTGAAAGTTCTGATACACTGTGCAATGCAGGTCCCTGATGGAGCAACGGTCGCCCTCGTCCCCAGGAACACCAAAAATCACCTCCATGACAGCCATGATTACATGCCTGGAGAAAGTAAGTCTCATGCACTGTTTTGTGGCTTGCACATGAATACATTATTTAGATATAAACAGACAAGAAAAGGAACTCTTAGTCGTCAAAGTAAAATGACAGCTAGGTTCAAGCTCAATAACTTTTCATAAGTTTTTAACAGATGTGATGATCAGTGCAGGACGAAGCTCGACTTGAATGGCACAGATGTTACTCTTACTTCACGATCCGATATTGAAGCCTGCACTTTACATTACACAATTATGTCTTCTGTTTTCTCTCAGTTACCACCTCATGCTGTATTTCTACTATTTATATTCACCTGGACAACAAGCAGTTTCACAGCTTTTTCGGGTGGGATCAGAATGCAAATCAGGCTTTATCATTTGATTAATTTAATTACATGGTTATAATGTTATCACATTTATTACATATTGTCAGTAGCTCCTAAACTTGTACTTAAAACACTATGTGAAGAGCAAGAGCAGCAGTGGAGTGTAGACGTTTTTTAACAGCTTCACCTGAACACACACTCATATCCACGTCTTTCTTGTGTGCACGGGCAGATGTGAGTACTGTGTAAGTGAGTGTTGATCTTCATGCAGTCATGTGATAGCTGAACAGCTGAACAGAGTGTAAATAACCAGAGGAGGGCGCTGTTTGACTGTGTTATGCTGTACAGGGTAGGATGAAGCGGGGAGCTGAGAGTCGGCAATAAAAAGCAGTTGTTAAACGGCAGAGAAGCAGGCAGTACTGTTGAGTATAGCTGTATTATTGGGACCATCATGCGCTGTAATATATTTGATAAGTTTAAAACTGAGCATTTATGTTAACGGTAAAAAAGGAAAAACCTTTGTTATACGCCATTTTAAGCAATGAAATGACATAAACCTCAGAAAACAGCTCAGCTGTTCAGAGTTTAAACAATACCTTGCTTGGTATTAGTTGAGCTCGCAACCATACTTAACCAAACCAACAAAAATAAACTCTTTCCACTGTTTTGTCCCCTCCTACCAGAGACGCCTATGCTGGATGACGGGGAGGAGGGAGGAGTGAGGCTTTGGCATCTGGTGAAAGCCAGCGAGGAGTCCGAGCTGCCCAAGCACAGGAGAGGTAGTCTGAGGGAGAGAGGGGGCGAGAGGGCCAAGGCCATCCCTGAGATTTACCTCACACGACTGCTCTCCATGAAGGTACAACAGTCTAAATGCCATCCGTCAAGGTGGTGCTCACTCATTCATATTTGAAAAGGTTTTGCATACTTAAATTGAACACACAGGAGATGGCCACATTCTTTTCGGAAAATGATCCAGAAAAAAATGGCAACACAGCGGCAGTATTCAACTCTGTGTTGCTTCCAGGCAACAAAGTAGACAATGGGGATCAACCCTGTTAGATACACAAAGTATGAAGTGAGTCAGCATGAGATTTTCACAAGTGCCGCCAGAGACCAGATAGTCCCACCAATACAGCACCCCAGGGCACCATGGGCCAGCAAAATAGAAGATTAAATAGATAATAATAATTATGCTAACAATAGAGATGTTGGTGATTACTTTAACTTTATTGTCATGATCAGCAATGATTATGACCGTGATGATGCTGAGCACTGATACCAACAAGAACAATAAAAAGGAAGATTGAAGGCAGTGTGGTGTGTGTTAGAGTGCATTTATCAGTGTGTAGATGGGGTATTAAAATGGGCTATTGCAGGTAACTAATAATCACAGTTACAGCAAATGGCAATAACGAAAATACTGTAAATCCACAGATAACCCAACATGTGTGCAGATTTATGTTTAGATTTGGTTTATTTATCTGCTCCGTCTCAGGGCACACTGCAGAAGTTTGTCGATGACTTATTCACGGCGATCCTCAGCACCAGTCGTCCCGTACCTCTGGCTGTCAAATACTTTTTCGACTTGTTGGATGAGCAGGCTCTGCAGCACAACATCACGGACCCCGAGACCATCCACATCTGGAAAACCAACAGGTAACTGGACAGCAGCAGCTTACAGAAGGTTTTGGATGTCAGGAGGCAGTGTTGGAAACCAGAACTGGTCACAAGCCAACTTCTGGTGGGCCGACATGAGAGAGGAGTTATAAACACACTTAGGGGAGAATTTCATCCACAGGTTTAAGAACCTCTCGTGTCAGTTGAGCCTACCCACACAGAACATATGGACAACAGCTGATGGCATTACTCACAATATAAAATATTTGATTCAAATAATAAATAGTGCTTCCATGCTTATAGTTTGGTTCATTTTTTTTTTTTTTTTCAGAAAAATATAACGTGATACATTTTGTTGCCCTCTTAGTTTGTGTTCACATTGACTTATTTCATCAAACCAACATGAGTAAACATGAGGTCATATGGACTGACAAGGAGCATGTCATTTATTATGTACTGTCATCCCACCTCATCATTGCTACATGGACCCACGCAGGGAAATCAAGTACTCAGCACTTCCTTGGGAGTATACACATCATTTGCCAGCAGCTAGTAACCAAGTTGTTTTCGGAACAAAAGCATTAATTCCAAAAGTTATATCGCTGATGCGTAAAATGTTTGAGTTTGCTACGGTGTAACATCTCCGGTCTCTCTTCATCTGTTCTTGAACGTACAGTAGCAAGCGATGGAATGCAAGCTGTACCCAGCATGCCGTTCAGCAGTGTAACAGTTAGTAGTGGTCCCCTCAATACATTACGCAGTGTATGTACAATGCACCACTAATTCATACATGTAGTAGATTGCAAGAACTCACACTCCACTTCTGTAGGACCTCAGCAATACATCCACCCCATTTGAAGTTGTTAAGCGTAGCAGTTGTTGAGAAAGACGAAGTCCCTCCATTTTAAATAGTTATGTGTTCACAAAAGAAACATTTCAAACAAATAAAGCCAGAGTAACTAACTATACATGACTGATACAGCTTTCTAACAGTTGTTGCAGATGGATTTAAAGCTACCGCTGGTAACTTATATAAAGATAACTTTTTGTCATGTTTGCTGAAATTTGCAGAAAGTTTGTGATCCAAACAGGCGAGCCAAAATCAAGCATCACTCAGAGGCTGGAGCCAAGTATCTCATTTTACAGCTAAACAGTACACTAAAATATCTATCTGAAAACATTTGACACAAGAAATAGGCAATGCAGTAACAGAATCTTTATTCCTTTTTTATCAGCACTACCTGGTTTGACAGTTTGATCACATTTCATGAGCAGTGATTGACATCTGCATTAGATACTCCTCGGCTGTGATTGGTTGCTTTTCTTTAACAAATACTATTACAAGCACTACGAGAAGGAGGAGGAACTTTTTAATGTAATACTGTGTGGATGAAGTGACAGTTTCAGCAAATATGAGGAGAGGTTATTTTTTACAAATGTTACCAACTGTAGCTTTAATCGTAGTTTTTT
>JAPZEB010000002.1:8382649-8410185 GCA_029783705.1 Chaetodon striatus
GGCTTTCTACCTTGGGAGGGTCTGTTGATGACTTGTGGGAGGGGCTGTTTATGACGCCGCACGTTCGACCCACAGGCGTGGACTTCAAAACAGGAAACAGCTGATAGCAGGAATGAGTATCTAGCAACACCTGGGCAAATGCAAAGCAGAAGATGAGCAATTGGGGGATAAAGAATTGCGCGCCCTCCTTGCCCTCGCTAACGAGGAGGCCATTAACCATCAGATGACGGGAACCGTGAAGGGCGGGCCGATGTATGAGCCGAAGGACTGACCAGCTGCGGCTTTCCTCGGTACATCACCATTTACGTCACACACTGAGCTACACGTTCTCTTACTTGCTCACGCCCCCCACTGCCCCGAAAAAGGCACATTCTGTATAAACAAAAGAAGGCAGGCGGCATTTTGCCGCCCTCCCCGATTTTGTTTTTATACTGCCAATGCTGAAAGAAGATGGATTTGGCTTTCCTGCAAATTTGCACAATTCCTATGTAGAAAGGGCTATAGATTGTATATAAAGTTGGACAATGCACCTCCAGTCCCTCCAGCTGTACAAAAATAAAGTCAAAATTTCCCGGATACAGCCACTGCTATCTTGCACCAGTGATGCCATTTGGAACCAGTGTCTGCGCAATCAATATTCTCACTCCCAACTTGTCACATATTGCCGCTTGTTCAGTGGTCTTTTAACGTATACATATAACATGCTAGGTATCCTGGGTTCCTCTGTTGTTGATGTTCTGGGATGTTGTGTTAGTTTACGTCTGTTACATGCATTGTCTCTTTTCAAAATATGCTTTCGTTTTCACAGGAACTGTATAGTTTCTGCTCAGTGGATGCATACAGTCTTTTTCAAAATATACTTACATTGGTAAAACACCTCATATTTAAGTTTATTTCCTTCTGCAACAAACACATGTGGTTAGGTTTAAAATAAAACATCACTCTACATTCATTTGGGAAGCGAAGACTGTGTTCCTGCATGAAAGTCAGGTGTTTGTTGGACCCATCTACCACCCCTCCCGCCCTATAGGGACTTTTCAGTTTCTTAAGTTATGTTGTTTTCTAGTGGCGTTTGAAAAATGATGCCATTATAAACTGCCACTGCCTGGCGGCATATCATAGCACCGTGCAAGCATGGCTTTTTTCGTCACACAGCTGTCAAACATGATGTGAAACCCCTTCCTTATTTACAGCATCAAATAACTAATTAAAACCTGAACTAAACAGAAACATAAACACTTGAACATGAATCAGTATGATAAGAACCACCTAAAAACCAAATATTCATTTGACGTTTGATCTTTTAGTTTTGCTAATGTGGCCTGTACTGCAGCCCCCCACCAGGTGGCAATCAAGATATTTTGGCATCACTTTTGGGGAGCTGCTGTTATCAGCATTTACCATGGTATGAGTGCAGTGCAAAGGGACGGCAACTAGCAAGCTATAGGGGTACACAAACAGGGACTCGCATGCTCGCATGGTTTGCTGCTTTATCAATACTCAGAATGTCGGATACAGCTCCTTTAAATCCATATGATTTATTGATTCAGTCAGGAAAATGTTTTTGAATGTAAAATATCTTTATTCGACCTTCTCAAAATGTGTTTCAATAACAGAAATTGTCATCATGGTGAGTTGGAATACTATTCACAAATAGGAATTAATTAGACATTATAATTTTCAAAATCAAAATCAGCATGTCATCATAATTCATGAAAAGCAACAAGCCTCTTTCAGACTCTGTCCACTTGTCCACGATCAAGCAACTTTATAAATAGACTTTTATACATTTTTGGGTGTTGACATTTCAACAAGCAGTCATCCATTAGTGAGTCAAAATTGAATCTGAGATGTTAAGTCGGATGTGACAGAACAACAATCATCATACATCATACCAAAAATACATAGAAAGTAAACCATAACAGAAAGGACAGATTCTGTAGTTAACACATAAAACAAAGATCTCATCAGAAGTACTTGACAAATATCAGTATATCATTCTTTTGTTATACAAAACAAAAACAGATTTCTTTTTTTTTTCATGTTAAAACATGAGAGTCGATGGTATTTTGGCAACATCTGCATTTCAGGAGTTAACAGAAAGTCAACTATTATCATAACATAAGTCACTGGACAGTATTCGTCTTTGCCCCTGACCCATCCCACCCCCAACATTATGTCTTTATACATGATATTGCATGATAAAAACCATGATGAAATCATTGACATGTCAATGACATTTACATAGTCAACAAACACTTTGTTTGCTGCTAGAGATTGGAAATGACTTCTCATCGACTCTGCGTCCTTTTCATCAGCTTTTCATTCTTTTTCACGTCTTTATATGATTCAACATTGAGGTGAATTCAGCTTTGGAGTCCAATCCAACTGAAAGTAAAGGTAAATTAAGTGCTGTTTTTTTAAGGTCTACATATCAAAATGTTTCCCAGAATCAAGTTAAATAACTGGGAAAAAAATATTCTTAATTATTTTAGTTTGAATTGTTCCGACTTGAAACTGAATTGACCTCAAATCTGCAGTAAAACCCATCTAGCTTCAGAGCTCAGTCCCAGTATGTAGTCTTTAGTAGAAAAAAACTACAGTGTCACTACTTGTTTTGCTGGTTCTGCACCACATCTGAATTAAATCAAGAGTTCTTAGAGGCACCTGGAGTGGTACAAATATGTGCTCATCAGGGTTAAGGTATTGTCAGTTCCTTGTTAAGGTATTTTTCAGTTCATCGTCAAGTCCTCAGGAACAGAGTACCCGGAGAGGAGACCAGACCAATGATCACACAGGTAATTATGCTTGGAAGCCTGACGTGACCTCTTTAGGCCTCAGGGCTTGTTTTCTTTGTTATTTCCTTTTTTTTTTTCTCCGTAGATTTGTCATAAAATATGTCCTGGGCCCGTAAAAGAATTCCCAAATGAGAGATGCACGCTATAGATGTCTAAATCACAATACATACTATATGAGAGACATTACCGCCATTTATACCATTAGATATAAAAAAATCACCATGCTTATATCTCAGCAAGTGCACTGATTTTCTCAAATGATCATGTACATATCAAAACATATTTCTTGCAATACCAAATGGATGAGGTCTGTAGATACCGTTTCAATTGTTTCTTTTTTTTTTTTTTTTTTTTCAAATGCTTGCACGGTTACTTCAAGGTTAAAGTGAAAGAAAGTTTTCTTGAATGAGGGCCCACCACTCCTACCCTAAGATGGTTGATAGATGTAGGCTAAGGTCTGTGCAGAGCCTGCATGGACAGCATCATTAGATTCAGCATAAGGGCTGTTTTCATATTGTCTTAAAGGCCCAGCTTGGAAAACCAGAGTTATAGTACTACTGTACCAAAAATGTTTAAAACGGAAACTTTACTAACAAGGGACGCTGCGGAGTAATGCGTCATTTGGCCGATGACCATATCACAAGAGCATCCACTAAAAATGCTTTAGCCTGACTTGTTTGTGTTTGTCGATCATTTCCATTAATGAGCCTTTAATACAGTACTGTGTACAGCTTCCTGAGAGTTAGCTAGCTACCGTTCTGAAAAACACACTACACATCTAGCTATCTGCTCATTGTATGTATACAGAGTAGGGATGCACCGATAACCAATACCCTACTGAGCCAAGATCTGGCTGAAATAAGATATCTTACCTTATATTAACCCATTACACACGTGTTTTACATGTCAAGCCAAATTTGTAACAGCTTTATTGATTTGTAAAAGTGTCGTCTGATATTTTAGGATGAATACTTGTGTTAAAAGTGCATCCCTAACAAAATGCAACATGGATTACACTTAAATATAATGTCGTAAAATCAATTGTTCATCCATTGTGATGTTGCCCGTTAGATAAACTGCAGCTGTCTCACAGATCACCTTGTGTGGTTGAATTGCTCAGTGACATGGATTCAATTACTTCTCAGGTTTTACAGTATGATCGTGTGCGCCCCCCTCCCGTCCCCCACCAACTGGGCAAAGCATGCCGATTTCTCATATGAAAACAATTAACTGTGTGCTTTTATTACACAACTAATTTCATTCTCGTGACGTCTTGACCCAGGTTCAGTTACAGAATGTCAGCCTGAAGTGCTGCTCTGAGAGGGATAAGAGCCCCATGGTGCTCTGGATTACAGCAGCCTACACTACGGTACTGTGCAACCGCAGCTTGTCACGTTAGAATCATACTGACATCGTGACAATCAGTGTCACTGATGCAGACATATCAGGTGGCTACAGCCTACAGAGGCCATAACTGTGCTCATGGGTACAATGGTGAGTCACAGACCTAATACTGGCAGCGCCGTTAAACTGAGTACAGAATTCCTTTGCGGGTATTTTCATATTTGTGGAGCAGGTGCCCTTTTTTTCAAAGTAGCACATGATCATATGATTAAAACCAGGAAACACAACACCGCAGTATCTCCCTTGTAATCACATGAGTTGTCCTATTAGGTGTGTCAAGCCAATCACCTCTGGGTTTGTCTTGTTTGAAATGTCTTGTACAAATTACAACTTTGACGTTGCTGGTGTAGCAGTGATCACTGTGACAAATGCGTCAGCAAATAATTCATGCCATTGGCGTTTTGATAACAACCAATGACACTGGTGGCATTGTCTGGAGTGCTACATCAAGGTACATTGTTGTTGGAGCAACAATGATCTGGTTGGTATCAGTGTCATGTCACAATGCTACATAAAAAAATACTTGTCTTTATATTATTACTCTGACATTATTTTGTGTTATTATTTTATTACTGTAACACATGGTGGTTATCTTATAAGCTGATTCCAGTATTAATAGACTTAGTGGGCCTCATGCAAGAACCATTTAGACAGTATCAGCAGATTCATTTTAAAATTCTAAATTCATTCATAAATTCAGTTTCAGGTGCAAACAAAGTTCACGAGTTAAAAATGAAGTCCAAGCAGAAGTGCCAAAAACTGCAGTTCCTCTAATAGCCACTTGGGGCTGGCTCCAAGAGTGAGTCAATCCCCATAGACCCCTATGTAAAAGTGTTCAACTTTACAGCAGAAATAAACATGTTTACAGCCTTGTAGAGATAAAGAGTTATAGCTCATTTCCCCATTCAGGACAACTGTAGGGGTTTTACTTGTATTTAACTTACCCATGAAATGTTATTAAGGCTTAAAGTTTTGGATTATTGAGAGCATGGCCACTTTAAGTGACAGGTGGGTGCCATCTGTTGACAACTTGCTCCCACGGCAACAACGTATCTCAAGTAATGTGACCATGGCATAACCCGAGATTCACAGAGTATAGGCTTTAAGTAGATGGGACTATTAGTAAATTGTAGTAAATTGGAACATTTTGGTCGCCTAAAAAAGTTGCTCAGCGTCTGGTTACTAACCAACCCTCTAAGGAGTCAGAAAGTCAGTTTTGTCAGTAAGCACATTTTGTTTTTAAAGTTTTAAGCTTGTTTTTCACAAGGAAAAAAAGCATTAGCATTAGCATGGTCAGCCATAGCTGTAAGTGCTAACTTAGCTAGCAGTTAGCATTAGGGTTATCTCCACCCCTAGTCAAAACATGGTTACTTCTGCCTCCAAAAAACCAAGATGGAGACGGCCATAATGCAATACTCAAGTCTTCAAAACAGGATTCCACAAACTATTTTATACAGTCTATGGTTTGAACCTGTTGTACCAGTCATGAACAGTTAGGCTACTCTACGTTTCTTCACATGTTTGCAGCTTATGTTTTCTAACAGTTTTGGGTCTCTGAGAATATGACGGCTGAAACTGCTGAATTTATGCTTTTGTCCGCTGGTTTCTGATAGCAAAACATGGAGATCCGCATTGTAAAATTTGTTGTTTACTTCTTTGGTAACATTTTCAATGGGGTCGAGTCGAATGCTCTGATGAAAGGAACATCAGATATGGACAATGTACTTTTAATGAACACGAGTATCATCTCAGTAAAATGTGTCAATGCCAGTATTTGTGATGGAGGAAAATCCTCATTTGGGTAGCTGAGTTCAATCTCTTGCTCTTGTGATCAAAAATCATCTGAAGCTCAGTTCTGAGGCTGTTGGGGAATATTTATTTTATTTTTTAAATTCAATTCAATTTAATTCAATTTTATTTATAAAGCCCAATATCACACATCACAGTTTGCCTCAGAGGGCTTTACAGCATACGCCATCCCTCTGTCCTTTGGACCCTCACAGCGGAAAAGGAAAAACTCCCCCCAAAAAACCCATACAGCCAATGAAAGCAGCAATTTGAAACTGATTATATTATTTATCTAGTTTTCATGAACCATGGCTTTCAGGGCGTCAGAGTTTGCTTCATTTTTCATGATGTAGCACACGATCTGCCTGACTGTGTCGTTTCACTGAGCATATCATTTATATCGTCGCCCAGCTCGGGATCCCTCTCCTTCTCCTCAAACTCCTCCTCCTCCTCATATTTAATAAATATAACAACTTCTGATCAACTCATATTAATTTTAGGCTTAAAAAAACAGCTTTTAGTTTGGCCCTGTCCATTTCTGGTTGAAACTGCCAATTCCAAGTACAGATACAGACAATTCAGTTGGTTGAAGAGATACACATAATGGTGTACCCGCTCATCCCTAATTTTTGTGAATAAAACTCGTCCACAATTGTAGTGAAAGAAGTAGCTTTATGTAGCACCACATGAACGGGTAGTGCTCATCAGGTGGAAATTTAGTTTACTGAATCCAATGTGGAACGCTCATGTGACAGACATCTGACAAACTTTTTAAATTGTTCTTGCATGAGACCCAGTGTATTTTAGTTTGGCTACTTTTAAGATACTATATCAGGGGGATGTGGGCGGAGCCTTTGAAGGACTTAGTCTTTCAAAATCCTGGCTACGGCCCTGCCTGTACTGACATAAAAATGTTCACCTTACATGGTTGCAAGAAGTCAATGGTAGGACACCAAGTCACAGTATATTCTGCTGACTAATACTCATGTTAGAGAGGCAACATTTTGAGGCAATTGAGTACTCTTTAAGGACTTTTGTCGTCACTTTGGGGGTTATTTGCTGTGATTTTGTTCCACTTATGATTCCTATGACTACTACAAGCAGTGTTGCTTATTCAAAGAGGCAAATAAGTGACATCACCTTAAGACAATGCAGCACTTGGGGCTTCCCTCTGAGAGAAGGCCGACTCATACAGCCATATTCACACAGTCTTAAGACATCTGTAGAGTAAACTGATCACTGTATGCTGGAACCACAAACTGGAGTAAACTGCACACTGGTGAAAGGTGTTACAAAGAAGAAAACTCAGACGAAAAAAACGTGATTTCTAGGTCTGACTTGGACAGCTGCAATTCAGTTCAGCAATTAAACCTTTCACTTTATATTGTAGGGTGAGATACTACAGTAAGAGGCTTGTTTTGAGGCCGCGTTGAAGCAGGGGAGGCATCTTTTTTTCCTGTGTCACAAAATTGTAATAGACAATCAGTTGGATTCACAGTCCCCTGCTTTTCTGTGGAATATCCAGCTAAGATATCCATTTTATTCCCATCTGTGTAATCCCACCAAATCAGTAGTGAGGAGTCATAAACACGATGGATTTGCACATACTCCGATGCTCTTCTGGCACAAGGAACACTGAAACCAAGGGTAAAAATACTATACTCAAATGCATTAGAGTCAGATGAGGTTTTGTTGTCGGCTGTTTTTGTCAGCAGTAATGTTATTTACATTGTTAAGTATGTACAGTAGAGAATCTCCCAGAGATGTTAGGTTCTGTAAAGCTGCAATGGGGTACTCCTTTAAAACTCCTCACATTTGAAAGTCCTTAGATGAAGAGCCATATAAGTCAGTGTTGAAGTGTTCTGAATGTTTAATAATGGACTTGCTGCTGTATTGCGAGTCTCGACTCTGTCATTGTACCAGGAGTATCGATAATCTGCTTTCTGAAGCTATGAATGCACACAACACACAAACTCAAAGTCATTAAATAGCAAGATTTGAAATAAATCATTGTGAAATCATAAATGGAGTTTATGGTTCTTCATCTTAAGGATTGAGTTTCACACACAAATCAAGACTTTAAATACAGTAAATCTTTTTTTTTTCATCATAAAGGTATTCGTTGAGAAAGTCGAGTGTTAAATGCACTGTACAACCTTGTATACTTTTTTTTTTTCAAAATATAGTTTATCCCAGTGTGTTTTGTTGTTTTTTTTTATCTTACAGAATCCTGTACACTTGGTGTCTGCATTAAGATTGGGTGATATCCTGATCATTGGAGAGAAGAGAAGAAGAGAGTAGAGGGGGAGAAGAGAGGAGAGAAGGAAACAGACAGAGCAGAGAAGAGGAGAGAAGTTGTCCAGTGCCATTGTTGCCCTCAGTGAAGACGCTGCACTCCGTACCTTGGCTCTCTTCTGTCCCGCACCTCGATCTGAAGAAAAAAAGACATTGTGCTGATTAAGAGACTCAGGCCACAGAAATGAAACACCACGAATGAACATATCACAGATTAAAGGTAAGATTTAAAGGAGAATTCCACCAATGTTACAAATAAATCTCAGTTTATGGTGATGTACTACTCAGTGAAAACAGCCATATAAGGTTTTCTGTGGCTCTGGTCTAAGAAAATATCCAAAGTGATGTGATTGTGACATTACGAGGGTTAACTTGGCTTGCTGAAGAAAGACTCTATGACTCTGGATTAATCTACAGCCTTGCAGGACTTCATTGAAGACACAGCATACAACTTCAAATACCACAACAATGAGACAGCCATGTAGAGCAGCCCACCTGCCAATTCTTATACTCCTCCTCAGATTAATTTCCATGTGTGTTTGTGTGTGGGTGTGATTTCCTGCCGTTTCCCAGAATTTGCACTTATTTTTATAATACTTGGCGTTTTATCACAACTTGTTCCTGCCACAATGTCACATGATGTTTGTTTTAGATCACTCTGTTCTTGTCATTCTGTTCCGTTCAAGGTTACTCAATTTTAGTAAACATGTTTTGCTTCTAACTTGACCTTAAGGGTCAAATATTTCTAGGCCTTTTTGCCACCACAGGCTCAACGTAGAATGTATACACAAAGTCAGTGTTACAAACTGGGGTGTGGAATTTTAAAAATGTGGGTGATAAAGGGCCGGGAAGGTCCAATGAAAACCTGCTGTTGAGTTGCATCATGGAAAGTATACGATCTGGTGTATTTGAAGCATGAACTACACAACAGACTTTCTCAACCTCTATTGCATCACATTTGACCTTTCTTCTTTTAATCTGTGTCTTGCAAGTCCCTTAACTTTATGGAAATGTAATAGCACATCTATATAAAGTGACACAACAGCATCCTAGGGGGTGTTGAGGATGGTTATGGTTGCCGCAAATCTTGATTCAACAAAAAAGTAATTTCCTGCACTCTGGCAAATTTTTATGCACCATGTTCGATATGTTTTTGCTTGGGAAAGTAACCTTTTTCGACATGCATGTGACATCTTTTCATGTCACTTACACATTAATTCATTTTATTTAATTTAAAAACCACTGGGACTAGCAAAACACCTTGGGTTTTCTCCTTAAGTATGACACTTAATGTTTTTTTTCCTCAGTTAAGGAGAAATTAAGCCTTAACTCATTTATAAGAGATTTTTTCATGGAGATTAATTGTTTGCTTGGACTCGTGCTTGTGATGTCTGTTACTGTCTCACAAAGTTGGCTTACAGTTAGTGAAGTAATGGCAGAAGAAAAGGAGATAAGAAAACCACATTGGTCAAAGGAGGAAAAGATGATACTTCTGGAGAACTACAATCATAGGCAGTATAAACTACAAAGTAAATTTGATTCCCAAATGCCAGAAACCAGAAAACAAATGTAGGAAGAGATTACAATGAAAATGAGTTCAGTCAAAGTGTATCCATGATGTATCCATCAGGGTGTCCCTGTTTGCAGAACATTCTTCTTGGGGGTATGTCAGTTTTTTTCATTTATCACCATAAACTTGGTCATGCTGCATTTAAGATAGAGTCAGAGGTCCCTTAAGTTTTTTTTTTAAGCCTGGTCTTTTGTGCAGCGGTTAAGTAGAAAACCAAGACAAGAAGAAAAACATAAATACTTAAGTAAACATTTTTAGGGAAACCTTAAAGAGAAGATGTAGGGTATTTTGTGCGAACCATTTTATCTTAAGGAAACCCTAAACAGGACTCAAAGGAAAATCTTTACCAAAGATGTTTTGTGCAACCTGCCCCTGGACTTCTAGATTTACACTGGATGTATGTATGGATTGTATGTTTTCTTACTGTGCAAATGAACATTTCTCACAGCATTCCCATTTGTTGGTTACCATTTCTTGGTGCAAACTGTTTTTGAGAACATTTTTAGCAAATTATGCTTTTAAAAATTCCAAATTGGTGGAGATGTGTGCCCAGTGTAAATGACACCCACGTTGGCTGTTTTAGTAACACAATGTGCTAAGTTGAACTGTGCGCTTAAAACTACTTGCCTACCTGCCCACCATAATGCCTCATTTGCACAAATAACTATGAAATACAACAATACCAAGTAGGTTTTAGTCACATGGATATAAAAAACAACGCTTTTTAGCAAACAAAGACACTGAATAACTCTGGCTGCTCTCATGCACTGTTCGTACATATACCGAAAACAGTAATTAACCGGAATTAATATATATCCCATGTAATCATGAGCCAGTATATTTGTTTAAAACCCCTGTAATGGTGAAAACTCTAATCAATGGTGGGAGAAAAAAAGGAAGCAGTATGAGGAGTGAAAGTTTGCATAAGGTGGCAGTTTGTGGTGGTAGATGGGTCAAACAACACAGGATTTTTCCCCAGGAATCCGGTGTTTGTGTCCTGTGTGAAACCAATTAAACATTGAGTTATTAAAGGTATGCTGTCACCATGTTTCTCTCTCTAAACCTAACCTACGTAACTTTATGTTTAGTATGTAACTTCAAGTACGTAATATGGTGACGCTCAGCCATGTTTTTTTTTCTGCACCTAACCAACACAACTTAACATTAAGTACGTAACTTTAAGTTAAGTCTGTAAAGTGACGACACCACTCTCTGGGCACTAATTCATAAGACATCATACGAACTGAAATGAAAAATAAAATTCATGCATAAAGTCATTTGTGGGTGTTTCTTGTCTTTTTTTTTTTTTTGGTCCCCGAAATTGTAAAACTTATACTAAATTTAACTTTTAACTGAGTGAAATAAATGTAGTTTTAATTAATCTTAATTTTTATTTAATGTTTACTTTTAATTCAATATTTACGTGCACAGCACTGTAAATGATAATAGTTCATTACATCATATGGTAATTACAGTATAAAGGGTGCATGTGGAGTATGTAGAGATAACCATACAGTCTACTGGGTTCACAATCTGTGGAACTGTTGATGAATACTAGCAGGACAACAGACCTCCTCACTACCACTGTCAGCTAACATGGCCAGGCACTTTGCTCTGCTGAAAAGCATACTCAGGCACATGTGAATGTATTCCTCAAACATAATGCACACCAAAAGTATAAAGCAAAAAGTCAACTTACCCTCGACACAGCAAAATCTGCAAGGACAGAAAAGAACAAAAGTGTTGGCATAGACACAACGAAGCAAGAGCAGAAAAAGTGCATATTTGTGTAAAACTGGAATCTGCTTATGTAAGTGTGAGTTAAACATTTAGGTCATCACTTAGTGGTAAAAAAAACATTCATTTATGACCTATGTCCAGCCAAAGTCCACACAATTCATTCATTTCATTTGTTTTTCATAGGTGATTATTTTTTTCTTTACAATATATAATCTAAAGCCACTATTTCTTTTCTAATTCACCCAGTGCTGACTTACTTTTTCCCCTTGTTACTTACATGGACAACAAATGCTTTCATGTACTGCTCGTAGGTTGTAACAGTTTTGTTTTATCCGTTCATATAAAGAAGCCAAAGGGACATTTATTTCTATGAAAGAAACGTGAGCGAAGCATTAGATGCATTAAATGTGTAAAATCACTGAGACTGTCAATGAGGTTAATCAGATAAGAACAGAAAGACACGCCCCCGCTTTGGAATATCTCCAGTTACCATGGAAACCATCATGGAGATAGACCGTCGGAGAACCGAGACATCTTATGTCACTTTTCTCTCTCTTTATCTCCCCGTCTCTTCCTCGCACTCCTCCTCTCTCCTTTACTCCATCCCGCTCTCTATCTGTCTGTATATCTCTCAGTCTACTATGTCTTATGTCACACATCTCTCTCCATCTCTTTCACCCTCGCTCCGTTTCTTTTTGTGTTGTTGCACACTGAGCTTATGGAGTCAAATCAAACATAAACCTTATGTAAGGAGACTTTTTATTGTTTTGCATTATCTCTTGCCCCTCTGCTGCCTTCTTCTTCCATCCCTTTCCTTCTCTCCCTCTCTTCTCATACAGCTGAAACAATTGCAATTCAAGTGTCCTGATGCAACATCATGCAAACTGTCAGAAACCCTCTGGAGGACGTTCTCCCACTCTTGAATACAGCACTGCAAGCAATTTGGCTGGAGTTACTGAGGTCAGGTTGGAGTGGAGTCATTTTTCAACTGGGCAAATCTTGTTCATGTTAATGGCCTCGCAGTTAAATCCTAAAAATAAAAGCCGGAGGAAGGTTGACTGTCTAACCTACCTTTAGGGGTGTTGTGTTACTGTATAGCACACTCTGCTCTCCTGTTTTCTTTTTTACTTCATTTATATTCTTACTCTGGTTTATGTGGTTTTACAGGCTGTGAATTGGATAAAAGCAGCCAAAAAGTTCATGATTGTATTTGATCTGTTCTTTCAATTTCATCATATATCCATCATGGCAATGATAGCAATAAAAAGCAACATCCAGGCTTTCTGTGCACGGAGCTGTGGTGAGAGTGATACTAGAGCCATGAAAAGTGTTTCTGTGTGCTCTGCTGTCACGAGTATTTTCTTATTAGTTGGTTTTGCCTGGCCTGGCTCTCTGTCCCTGTCCCCAGCTTGCTCTCACTTTCCCCAGGCCATGTACTCTCCTCTCACCTCCTACTTCAAACCCTCCACTAGAGGCCCTCAGACTTTTTTGCAAGTCCCTGTCACCTGACAGCCTCTCCCAAATCCACACCTGTTCCCACTTTCCCCATCAGCCCCGCAGCTGTTCCCTGTGGCCTTCCCCGCCCACCTCCTCACCTGTATCTAATTCCCTCATCCACTTCCCTTGTTTCCTTATCAGATCTTCAGAGTTGCATTGTGGTTTTCTGTTGCCTGTTACCTGTCTGCCAGATTTCTGCCTGCCCGACCAGCTGCCCAAATCAGCAAGAGCCTACTCACTTCTGTAAAAAACATTGAAATATTCTTGCTGTCTCAACTCTGCATTTGGGTCCTTTGGGTGCCACTCTCCCCCACCCCTGTGACACTTTGCTCTAGGCTTAAGACATTACCATAGCCTGCCGGGGCGTTGTGTCTTCCAGCTTGTCAAATACAGCTGCTTGGTCAGTGGCCCTACCTATATGTTTACAACTAACTATAAATGTGGCCCAAATCAGATTTTTTTTTTGCTCATATGTGACACAAATCTCTTTTTTTTCACAATGTAGGCACAGAAATCTGATCCAATCAGATCAGAGCCACTCGCGTGGTCCTAAATCTGCTACATAATCAATCACTGGCCATGAGGCCCCTATGGGAACAGTCATATAGGAATTCATGTGTGTTTTTCCAATAACTCCATGGTTTTTCCACATCATAATTCACAGAAGATCACCCTAATGGCAATAGCCCAGCTATCCCATTAACACACATTACTCCCAAAAGGGCCGATGATGTCATTCTGCATGATAATGAGACTGCTTTTGTTTGGGAGAATGTGATGTTTTTTTGTTGATTCAGCGCGCCTGCATGTGACATTATTGATTGCATGTGAAATGTTTCAGGGCAGAGATCCGTTCATGCTGATGTCAGATATGGGTCACTTTAAACATGAATGTGGGAAAAAAGATCAGATCTGGGGGGAAGAAATCAACATTGAGCTTTAAGCTCTGTAATATGAACACAGCCGGATGATGCTCTACATGGACATAGTAAGTATGACCAGAGCAAAGGAGAAAGTAGTAGTGTAGTGAGGAGGAGAAGATATGTGAAATTTAACTTGTGTAAAAAATGTACTTATTTTAATCCAAGCCATGATCTTCTCTTAAACCTAACTAGGTAGTTTCGGAATGACGCTGAATTCATCAGCTAGAGGAGTAGTTTGAAGCATAGTCATAGTTTGATCAAGCTGCCGTACTGGACAAGTTGGGAAAAAACAAAGTGTTGAGCCAGCATATGAAACCTAGCAATACTCGTAATGCCAAGACGCATTTTAGAGGATAGCTACGTTATTATTTGAGGATAGGTTGCAGTATAAAAAACTCTGTTCAGGACTGGAACATTTACTAGGTGGTAGACGACTTCTTACTAGCATTATATCAGAGTTTAGGGTACTGAGCAAAGCCAACCAGACTCAGACTTGAGATAGCCTTTTGTTTCCCAATCTCATTATGGGTCCTCATCCTTAACACATATCTCGTATATATCATACTGTTTGAAAATACTGAAGCATACAATCTGTGTTGCTTATTTAAGTATGTTTTTTCCATAGTAAGTATTCAGTTGATGCCAAAATTTTATTTTGCCGACTAGCTCGGTCTTCTGCATGGTTCATCAGCTTGAGATGATGGTTACTGTTTCCTTTTTCCTTCACTAACCTTTGTTGTCTGTCTGCAAATCATCAAGGTAGAAATCCGTCTGCCGGTTGCCCAGGACAAAGGCCAGGAAGGAGAGGATGAGGGCGTCCAGGATGCCCATGATGGCCAGCATATAGGCCCAGCGTACAGAGCAATCACCCAGGGAGTATTTCCCCGTCTGCTCCCCGCACATGTCCCGGATCACCTCGGCGTCCCATCCGTCGGGGAAGATCATGCAACCCAGCACCAGGCACACTCCTGCAGGAGGTCACAGGGGAGGAGAAAAGCAGGGTTAAAGAGAGAACCACGATTGGGAGCATAACCTAATGTTGTAACTAAAAACTTTGGGCCATTTCATGTGTTTTTATTGACTCTCTTGCATGGCATAAATGTTTTAAGCACTTGAAAATCCAATCATCACTAAAATGCATATACATTTCCACCAGATTATGCAATTTGCAAATATGCTATTTCCTCACTTGGAGAATAAAAGTGGTGGAGTGTCAATCCAGTACACTCAAGCAGGACAACACCTATGCCAATCAGAGTTTAACAGGTGTGATTAGGAACCAAGATGTCATCTTTCATAGCATGCTGCAGTGTTGCAAATTTAGTGACTTTCACACCAGATTTGGTGACTTTTGAGACCCCATTAGTGCCTTTTTTTTAAGCTTTCTTTTTGGGTAGTGCTCCCATGTGGCTATGTCTCTCTGGACTGACTGTGTTCACTCTTGGGAAGAACAGTAGAGTGATCAGTCAACCAATCATCACCCAGACAAAAACATGACTGAGCTGTGAATGTGCGTACTTAACCACGAATCAGTGATTACCATTGTTTGTCCCAGAAACTCCTTGTTTTTGTTCTTATGATTTAACTTGACTAACTTGATCTAACTTGTTTTTTCCCCCAAAATATACACAGAATTTTATTAGAAATTTATCAGAGGAGTATTATCGTAATCCTCTCCATTCATGGTACTGTAGATTAATTCAATTTGGAGACTATAGACATCAATAATAGAGGTACATTTAGATTCCTATTGATAAGATGAGCATATCTTGAAAAATTATAACTAGCTAGTGATAAATCTAGTTAGATTCAGTTAAAGTTAGTTTTAGTTTGTTTTTTACCTTTTTTTTATATTATGGAAATATATAAATTATTACATCACATCGCAAATTAGCAAGGAATGTTATGCAACAAGTGACTTTCTATCAGGCTTTAGCTACTTTCCACTGGAAATAGGGTAAGACAAAACCTATTGATTGGGAGCTACTGCTCAGTAGATCTATGCCTTGCTGGAAGACCCATCCCTACTCTGCCTCCGATTGGCTATACCATTCCAAGTGTTTGCTAAACACTATTGTTAGCCTAGCTAAGATGCTAACCGATGGCTGCAAACTAGAAAGACTCAGAAACAGAGCAACTTCACCCTGGCAGCTCATGTTTTTGTTCCTGTACTCCAAAGATATGCTACCTGGTCCAAACAAGTCTGATAAACTATTTTATTATTAGATACACCTCTGAGAAGTTTTGCAGCGAGAAATCAACTGTATAATTTCGAATACTGGCCATTTTCAGTACGATTTTGGAGTTGAGAAGCTCCACAAACTAGCATGCCAGCATGCTAGCACCTGCAGGGGTTGCTAGCTAGCCAGCTGTGTTGTCACACAGACCTGCTGTGAGCTTTCTAGAGCTTTCTCAAGAGACCGGTCTTGAAGATGCACGTGCGGGGTTAGCATTAACTAATTTTCAGTATCCAGGGAACAAAAACAAAGCTACTGTGGCTAAGTCGCTCTCCTCCCAGGCCCATCTACATCTTAGCATTAACCCTAGCATTTAGCAGACACCTAGAAGAATATCCTATCTGCAAGGCATACTGGATAGGTGTGCCCAGTGAGTCAGTTTAGTCTCTCCAATTGGAAATATTGGAAACAATATCAATATATGTCCTTATTGATATAAGTGAACATCTCCTAGCAACCACAAGCACAGCTTCTGTGTGAAATGATAATGATCTAGGTGGGATATCCCTTGCTACACACTGATGAGGGGAAAAATGTGTGTGAACTGCAACATCTCTTCAGGTGTCGAGGGGTTAACAGTGAGACAGTAGAGAGATGGAATACATGCACTGTATAGATTATTCACCTGAAGATAATTGCGTATGCTACAGAATTTAAAACATACAGATCACAGCACAACCTGCACGCATTCACACCCACAAACACAAGTGTGTGCACACATACCTGCAGACACACTGTACTGTACAAAGCCCTCTAGGGAAATGCATACATGCAATTCCAACACTGCAACAAAAATGGTAATCTATACTTTACACCTCTGCTCATTCATCAAAGTGAGCATCACTGGGGAGCTGATTGTGCCATATTCCTTGCTCACCAGCACTGTTTAAATAGCAGTCAGCCTTTGCCTGAGGGGATGTAAGTAAAGCAGTGGGCTCCACTGGGAGATGAGGAACATACATGGCAGACGTCACACTGGATCTTCATTGCAGACCAGACATGTCTTTTCCACGGGCAACATCACTTGTGATACACATGAAAAGTCAGACAGATTTGGCTGAGTTGGTGATTATTACGCTTCAGTCCAATAAATGTTCAAAAGATTCAACGTCTGGAGCTCCATTGGTGAGCATTTGTAAATATTTTAAGTGCCATGTGTGTCATGTGTGTACTTTAAGATGTTGGGCAGCACCCAAAAACAGAAGCTGCTGTGTGGAATGAGGGCGTACACTAACACAGAGAGATCACTGACTGAAGAGTGAGACAGAGGATTATAGCATTGGGCTTTTTAGTAAATTCTGCTGCTGAACATATGAAGCTGAATGTTTCCTGGTGGCATCCAAGCCTCAAAGGTCAACAGCTTTAGACATAGTACTGATACATCACTCCTATTGTTGTTCATACAGAGATTTAAAAAGGATTTTCATTAGTCAATGCAAAGTCCAACTGAAATGACAGAAGATCTTCTAAGATACATCAGAAATGCTATTTTAGAATGGCTGGGCCTGTGTATGTGTTTGCTTAACAGTTTAGCCTGCAGGCACACTGAGACACAACCACCTTATGCTGGTAACTGAAGCTTAGATGCTAAGGACAAACACCATTTTGTATGACATTGTATGACATTAAGGGATTCTGTTAACTAAATAACTATCAAGCTTGCAAACTGATGTTAGCAGCATGCTTTTTTGCTTAAAGGTGTTTGTTTGGTAGCTTGTTCAGCACGTCAGGGCGCAGCACCTAGCTGGAGAGTTTGAGTTTCAAGGGTCTGAACCTCTAAATATATTGAACTAAAGTTTTTCAGCTTTCCCAGTATTAGCGAGAATGTGCCACTACTGAGTGGAAATATAATTTTGTTTCATTGTCTCTGTGTCAAGTCAAGCATAGAGGTTCATACAGCTCAACCATCTCAGTGGTGAGCACATACAGCTATGGGAAAAAATGTATCAGTCAGTCTCTGCCTGCAGTGCCAAAAGCAAGCTAAAGGTGAGTTTAGTACATTGTTTAAGGTTGCAATGCTTCAATTCTGATTGCTGGCAGTTAGTTTAATTAACATGTAAAAACAGAGCAGGTGGTACAAAGTGAGAGCTTTTGTGAGTGTTGGACTGTGAGGCAGTGGCTATTTCCTGGAAGAAGTAAATACTCAACCAGTTCTCATTCCCAAACTGTTGCAGGAAGGTGTAAGCAACAAGACTTCTTGGTAAGGTTTAGAATTGGGCAAAAATAATTATGCTAGTTATGTAATGTAACGTGACATGACTGATGTCAATGTATGAGGACTGTACATAAATTACGCAACATCACACTAAAACAATGGTGATCTTTGATTTTACAGGGGATGTAGGTATATAAGGTGTGTTGCATTAAAACAACACTGAATTTTGGTTTGACAGGACACAAAGAGCAATCTCATGGGTGAAAGTCCCGTTTTGTTTGACTCATACTGCGCCCCTTGCTCCTGCCCCACGAGGACTTTTTCTTTTTACTACATCAGTTTCTCTCAGTGTCAAGTACTGCTAAGAAAGTTTTTTATATTGGAGATGGCTGAAAGCCCTGTGCATCTCATAAAGATGCCAAAGGGGGCCTTTGGTATCAATATCACACACATAAGGGTGTGACAAAGCACTGGTATTGACAAACCAGGAATGAGAACAGGCTGACATACCGCTGCAGGTTCTAACAACCAAGAAAGTGTAATTGCTCTGGGTGTTTGTTTTCTGGCAGAACAGCACATTTGTCCACTTTTGTATATGAGGCCACATTAATGTGAGTTCAAACTCTGTGACTCTGTGTTGTCTTGCTGTTTCACCACCAATGAAAAACAGTGATAACAATTTGTTTGGCCATGTGTATAGAATTTGTCTAAATGACAAACAACAGTATTCCATGTTTTTTAATTTATTGTTCTTTACATGATGTGCCTTTATCAGACAATTAACAGTATAAAGAAAGTCTGAAAATGCAGGGGGCAGGCCTGTCTCCAAAACAGATGTTAATGTACAACTAATTTGAAACAGCAAATGTTTTTGAGGGAAACGTAATGCCAGGCAAATTACGTTTTCTATTAACACAGTTAAGGAAAGTTGCTGATTAACATACCTGGCAAATGATACTGAACATATCAACAAAATGTTCACGGACAAAATAGTCAATTGTTTTCTGCCATATTAGGCATCCTTGCAATACTGTATCTTTACAGTACTTTTTTATTAGCATTTCAGCAAAATCATGATCTTTCCCTGACCTTAACTAAAGAGCTTTTGTTGCCCAAACCTAAAACAGGAGTTTGAACATTAACCCAAAGTTCTGGTGCCAAGGTCCTGCACTTTGTACACCCACAAACCTCCCCGATCATCTCTTTCCAAAGCATACGTGGTACAATATAAATGTAGTATTTAGAAACAATGTTTGTGAACATAATCCAGGCAGTGATTACATTGCCTCAACAATGTAATTAGGACAGCAGTTTAGTAACATACAAATGTAATTTCTAGGAGACAGGGTTTCGGGGGAGAATGGTGTATGTTAAAGGTCCTGGGCAAGAAATGACGTTTTTGTTAATCATTACGCGAGAGAGCAGGTCTGTGTGCTGTGGCAGAAAATAAACATGCAATATTAATTTCATCTGGACTCTAAAATGAACAAATTTCAACAAAGTGCAGAACGGTAGGAAAATGTTTTGCTTGTGGGGTCTGATCGTGAAGGATCTGAGTGTATTAAAGTGAAGTCCATTAGTCATATGGTTGAACCCTGTCACATTAGTGATTCCCTCTGAAGACCCTGTGTTTCACCCACTAGCCATCCATCATGAGAAAATGGTGGGCGGTGAACTCATGGCAACAGATGAGGGAAGATATCAGATTAGTCACCACCTCTCAGTGTAAAGCAGAGCACTATGCAAATATGAGGAGTCTTATTTCAGACTGGGACGTACACCGTTTGAAAATGTGACCGCTCCTCTGACAAAATGATTGCAGGCGTAATGAGAGAATGTGAGGAGAAAGAATATAATGACGATAATACAGTAAGTAATGAGAGAATAGACGAGCAATGGAAGCAATCATCGTGGGAAATCATCATGTTATTAGCTTCTTTTATGACCTTCATACAAGATATTAACGTAGATGAGAGATGATAAAATCACTAAGTGAGTCATGAGCATCAGGTAACATGTTTTATGGATTTTTGATGAATGTTCCCCCATCTGGCATGAAACTCATCCAAAGTTATTGAATGTGGGCTCTGTGAAAATGTGCATGCAGAAGAATCCTGATGTGCAAAATATTCATGAACCAATCATTCTCCTTTGTAGCAAATGTTATTAACTCATATTTATTTTTTCAATAGTACACTATATGTGGTAGGCAAACACCAATTTTGTTCACTGGCCTAAAGCACATAAGGAATTATGTTGTGTTTGTGCTGCGACAAATTTAAATTACATTTTCTGAATCAAATCATGTTTTGACATGAAATTAAACCTTACTACGAGGTATCATTTTATGTGATGGATAGTTAGGTTTAATTTTCATTGCTTCAGTCATTTGAATGGTTGGGAATTACAAAATTGCACTCAACAAAGTCATTGCTGAGATCTTGGTACAGGACAAAACTGCTCTGAGCTGATAACACTACAATGAAATAAAGCACATTTGGGTATGAAAAAGAGAAAAAAACATTGTGTGAGTCCACAAAATCAGTCTCACATCTATTGCCTATGGAACAGCTCCAGATTTTATACTTGATGACATCACAAGTTTGAGACTTCCTCCTTGTTTCTGGTGTTAAGAGAGAGTAGCTTATGTTCACAAACACTGATTGAACTTTCCTAGGGCATGGAAAAAGCACATTTGAATTCTTAATTTTGTTAGTCTTCCAATTTAAGGCTGTTTCTTCAAACTATTTCAGAACATTTATGTATTTTTTTCCACTGTTACGAACTCTTCTCACAACAGGAGACTAGATCAATTAGTCAATATGTCTGACATGCAATGCGATGTTGACATTTGGAAAGTGTGTAAGTCAGCTCTCATGCAAACCCTACTGTTACTCATAACACCCTTCTCTCCATAGATCCATTTACATGTGTTTTTAAAGAACTTTAACTCCAGAGTCGGAAAAAAAACTTTCTTTTCCATTACAAAACCACATCCTGACAAGTTATACAATGGCTACCTTTGAAGTAGCTGAATACCGGCGCTTGGTGAATGACTTCTGGCATCAGACAACAATTAAAAAAAGCTATCCTTTCGTGGCTGGTCACCATTATTGTTTATGCCCAGTGTTGTCAGGGGAAACACGGTGGGACAACAACATAAGTTAAGGCGGCAGAAGTCCAAGTAGGGCCGGCTAAGGTGGTAGTGGATGGGTCCAACAACCACCAACTTTCACCTGAAAGGCTAGTGTTAGTAATTTAATGATAAAAGGGTGGATTGAGGTCATGATTGACAACAGTGTGAGCCAATCGGAATGCTTGCTCTCAGTACTGGCAGAGATGTACTGTGCAGACTCTGGCTCTAAATTACATCAGTAGCGCAAGATGGCAGCAGTCATATCTGGGAAATTTTGGCTTCATTTCTGTACATTGGGGGAAAGTTAAGATGCATTGTCCATCTTTATGTACACTCTTTGGACAATACCAAGTTTGCACTACCCAAATTTAGCCTGATTTTCCATTCACCAAAACTTTTTTGGAGATTGCCCCAGATCAGATGCAAATCAATGCTTGCTCTCCTTAGCAATGATTGCTAGGTGTGAATTTGCCATTTGCCAATGTGTTGTAGACACCCGAGAGATATCTAGCAGGTTAAATATCTGGACCCGTCTGTGTGTCTGAATCCTGTAGCACTAAATTTGTTGCTGTTTACCAGCAATGACAGCAGTTTCGACCTAAAGCCAATGAGATACATGGTGAGAAACTTGCATGGCATGTAGGTGCCATTTGATCTACAAGACAGCAACACAGAGTTTTGGGACGTGTGTTCAAATCACTTTCCTGATTCAAATCATTTTGTTCAGTTCAGTGACTCATAGTTATTGACTGTGTAGTTAATGCAATTTTCTGTAGTCCAAGAGATTAATACATATAAAAGTAAGTGGATATGTGACCATTCAAATGCATTAAGTACATACATAGTAAGCAAATGCATCCACATAAATAACGGTATGACGTTATTAATTAATTCAGACTGACAGACTCAGTTCAGTAGTCGGTTCACTTGGTTACTAGGTTAACCTGTCACATTCCCAATATAAGCACTGTTTATACGGATAATAGCTCAGCAGCAAACTGTAAGAGAGTAATCACAGTACACTTTCTGTGGCTTTCACATTTTTTTAGGAGGCTTTTAAACAGGAAGTAACAACGGCGCTCTCAGTCACCAGTGAAAGGAGCTCCACTGCTAAAAGCTACTGATTTAGAGTGGTAGGTTTGTGGTAAAATATACATGTACGATACATGCATGTACTGAGCACATCCGGCTTTTATGAAGTCTTTTATCAAATGCACAAGAGATTCAACGACTCATTCATTCCAAAATATGTATTATTATATAGATATGCAGCATATTGTAGAAAACCCCTGTCTTTGTGTACTGCAGGGCAGTATGACAGTAATGACTGTGTGACATGATCTCCCTGTGCCCTCTCCTCTATCTGCCCCTCTCCTCCATCCTCAACCTCAAGTGTTTGAGTGGGCACCAGAGGGCTAAAAATAACCCCCACCTTCCTACAACCCAAGAAAAGCCCTTTGAAGTTGTTGGGGTTTTTCCTCTTCCTTCCTCCCCTTCGCTCTCTCAAGACACTGCATTCTGAACTTGGAGGGGAGGAACTTCAAAGGAGGCAAGAGGAGGGATCGAACAGAGAGGGAGGATGGGAGGCAGCGAAGAGACATGGAGAGAGCTGAAGAATGAAAGGGAAAAACGAGTCATATGAAGAAGGAGAAAGATGCAAGATGGCTACTGCCGCTCCACTCCATTATGTCATTTTTCTCATCTCAGTTCATCACTCCCTGTCGTTTCTTTTCAATGCAGCGTACGCAGCCCGTCAGCTGTTAGAAACAAGGCATCAAAGCAGATCAAACTAATGAAAACATTTGGACATATGCCGCCACGACACGTTTGTGATCCAACTAGGTAAAATTACTGTGAACCAATTTATTTATAGTGCCCTAAAGTTATTTATATACTTATTACATAACAGTTGTGTCAGACTTTCTTATCTACATGTCCACACAAATCTTTTTCTTCACTCAAGACAAACAGCCAAAAATGATTATATAAGGGCTCTAAAAATACCATCAGCATGCTATATATAAGTGTGAAGTATTTTCGATGGGAGCAGATCCAGACCTCACAGTGTTCCTCCGGAGCAGCTCGACTCTGTGTGAGCTTTGTACATGACCGTGACGTCATTCGACATTGTGTCATGTGCTATGACTAAGTTACTTTGTGATGTGCAGGCTGATGCATCCACACATGGTAGATTTGGATGAACGTGAATTTCCAATCAAGAGAGACAAGCATCTGTATTGTCCTTCCAATGCTGCTGCTGTTCATGACAGTGTGAAAAACTGTTTATGAAGGCAAAAATAAAGTGGTGACATCACCATTGCATTTTATTTTTTGGGGGAAAAGAGTCATAAACTGTGCCCAGAATCATTCCCATAACCCACATAATTGGTAGGCTGAGATCAACTCAATAATGCACTGGCAGGAATAAAGACAAAAGCAGTATAAAGAGGAAGCGTTCACATAAGGCGGCAGGTTGAGGTAGTGGATGGGTCAGATAAATACAGGACATCCCCCCAGGACACTGGTGTACAGAGCCATGTTAAGGTAGGTGAACTTTGAGGTATTTGAAAGTATGTTGTCACCATGTTTCTTTTCTTATGCCTAACCTACGTTACTACTTTCATTTAACCTAACCTGCGTAACTTTAAGTTAAGTATATAACTTTATATTAAGTATGTAACGTGATGATGCCAAATTGTTTCTTTCCTAAGCCTAACCAGCATGACTTTATGTTAAGTACGTAACTTTACGTTCAGTGTGTAATGTGGTGATGCCCAACTTTGTTTTTTTTTCCTACACCTAACTCACGTAACTTTACTTATCCAAACCTAACATACGTAACTTTACCTTAAGTACATAACTTTACAGTAAGTATGTCATGTGATGATGCCTAACTGTTTCTTTCGTAAGCCTAACCTACATAACTTTATTTTAAGTATGTAACTTTACATAAGTATGTAATATGATGATGCCCAACTATGTTTCTTTCCTAAACCTAGCCTCAGTAACTTTACGTTAAATATGTAATTTTATATTAAGTACGAAATGTGATAATGCCCAACTAAGTGTCTTTCCTAAACCTAAACAATGTAACTTACCCAAGCATAACCTAACTACCATTACGTTTAGTACGTAAGCTTACATTTAGTACACAACGTGATGATGCCCAACTATGTTTCTTTCCTCAACCTAGCCTACATAACTTTACAATAAGTACGTAAATGTACATTAAGTATGTAATGTGATGGTGCCTAAATGTTTCTTTCCTGAGCCTAATCAGCGTAACTTTACATTAAGTATGCAAGGGGATGATGCCTAACTATTTCTTTCCTAAGACTGATCGTAACCTTATGTTAAGTACGTAACTCAACATTAAGACCATAACATGATGATGCCCAACAGTTTATTTCCTACACCTAACCTGCGTAACTTAACTTGCCTAAACCTAACCTTCATAACGTTAAGTGCATAACTTGACATATCTATTAGTGGGCTGCTAATTTGTCAGTTATCATATGAACTGTTGTACCTGCATACGTGTAAGATATACAAACTGTTGTATGAGGATATCTTCATAGGTGTGATATTACTCCTGTCACTGGTCACTACAAATGAAACTACTGCTGTTAATTATTTTGGGAATACTGAATAAGTGGATGAGGAACAAAGATTGGACACAGCAATATTATGTTGGAGTTTCTTTATCAATGGTGAATGCCTAAATGTAGTGTGAATGTGTAGTCAGCTAACACAGGCATCGTGTGACACATTAGTGGCCTGTGTAGACAGCTGGATTGACAACTGGAGCATATCTGTTCTGTGAGACAAACAACTGAAATGTGTAAAAAACAAACAAAAAAAAACATCATCAGTCATTCCAGCAAATGCTCCAAAAGAACATAATATTGACTTTCAAGTGACAAAGCCCTCCATTGTAGTTATGACTCTTTTTTATTGGAGGCAATGGTGTAAAGCAAGTAAATCAGGTTATATTATTATAGGGCAACAAAATCTACACAGGGAGGGGGTTTGGGTGGAAATGAGGGGCAACATGGACCAGGTACATAAAACCAGTAAAAACACTGAATAAAGCAGCTTCATGCTACAAATCAGTGTTTACCTGATGCAGTTCATCAGCTATGTGGCCAAAGTAAAAATGTGAATGGCCCTATCTAGAGTCAGTGTTTAGTTTGTCTGCTCTGGGCTACTGTAGAAACATGGTGAACACTCTATTATAAGGTAAGTGAAAAACAATCATTATTTTCAGGTGATAATACACTAAAGATATTACACTATATTCATTTTCTGTCAGTTTATGGCCTGCAGTTTCATACATCTTATCCCCACTGCACATATATTTACACACACTGTGTTATATTATAACTTCAGTGGAGAATCCTTAACAACAGGGCACTGTTGGCCTCCGTATGGAAGCAGTTTGAAGTCCAACACGGAGCAGCGGAGTGGAAAGGTGTCAACATGACTTCATTAAGAGATCACCATGTCCAGTCTATAATGTAATAAAGCTGTCTGGGGTCTGCCCTTCCCTCTGATACTGTGTCTAGACCTTGGCCTGCTGTCCTCCATCTATCTAATGGACGGCTTCCTCACTGATATACAGAGCTTTTATTGGAGTTGGGATCGAGCCTGTTGTGAGTGTGTGTGTGTAAGTACGGGTGTGTATATTGCTGAGGGGGCACTTTACAAGATGTTGCTGCCGCCAGGGTTCACTGGCCCACTTGGCATGGAGCTTTCACTCTTTCATTCCATCTTTAAACTCTTTCACTCTTACTATACTGTAAATCATCTCTTTGCCTTTTTTTGTTACATATTTGTCATGTATCGATTACGGCTGTTTAATATAAGGTAAGCATCACACTCTCTCCTGATAACATCTTGTTTTATATTCATGAATGTACAAATTATACCAAATTGCTGACCCTACTTCCAGTGTTAAAGGTAATGCCTTTACCAAAGTCATTTCTGGGGTTTTAAAACCAAGGGTCCCCTTTTCCCTTTTCTTTTTCCCTTCCTTTATCTTTTCCTCGCTCATCCCCATGTCCTTCACCAGCTGAGGAGGAAGTTGCTGGCACAAGTCCCAAATCTGGAAAGAGGATTGGCAGGCATACAGAGCCTCCACATATCCATATAATGTGTCATCTCACAAGTTCAAGCGTCGTTTTTCATTGAGCCACGCAAAGCAGTTTTGTGATATACTGAGGGATCAGTGAGCGGCAATTCATTCCTCTGGCAATTCATCTAGGTCATAATTAGAGGAAGAGTATCACTATGAACCATCACTGATACTGACACTACATCTTATTTAACCTTATTACACTTGATCACACATTAACGAACAATGGATACGATATGTTTGAACGTTATTATTTATTTTGTAGCAGATACGTTAAAACTTTATGAATCTTTTCATTTGAACAACGCTGTAGTTAAGGTGAAGTTTGGTTTAGGTACAAAAAACAGATTCAGAAGAGATCGTATTTTGGCTGAATACCCAGTTTTAGTAGCACAAATCTGGCTGAAAACACAGTGATGTCTCTGAAAAAAACAACTGATAATTTGTAACACTATCCCCTGAAGAAACTTAGTGTGGGGTAGCTAAACAACACCCACATTTGGTTGCTAAAAAGTCGCTGGAAATGCTGCTACAACTTGCTAAAAAGCAACCAGTTTTGTTGTTACTTGGCCTCAAATAGATGTCTGTAGCTTGGCAAGCATCTCATCCAGGTGTCACGCCATCCATCATCATACCAGTGACAAATTCAGCTCATACACTATGTCAGCCTAGAAGCACTGATATGATACGTATAAAACATACCAATGTGACCTGGTTTGCAAAGATGTACAATGCCAACATATTCCTTTGGCCACTGGGCTGGAATAATCCATCCATGTTCTAACCGCTTATCCTCCTGAGGGTCGCGGGGGGGTGGAGCCTATCCCAGCTGACATTGGGCGAGAGGCAGGGTACACCC
>JAPZEB010000002.1:8410285-8423053 GCA_029783705.1 Chaetodon striatus
TTGGACTGTGGGAGGAAGCTGGAGTACCCGGAGAAAACCCACGCTGACACAGGGAGAACATGCAAACTCCGCACAGAAGGGCTTCCTCCTGGGATTGAACCCTCTTGTCATAATAAAGTGTGTAATTAATATCTCAAACCTTGTAATATCTCAAACCTTGTAATTCCAAAAATGAATGAAAAAAAAAGCGATTTGGGCGAGCCAACAACTTCAGCAGGCACGAGAACCAGGGGTGTGTTCAGCGAGTTACCGCTCAGAGGGAACTAATTCTCTCCCTCTTCTCTCTCACCGTGCGCACACGGGAGTCGGTGTCATTAAGTGATTTTGTCATAAACCGGTGGCACAACAAAAACTACATATGTGTGAGTGTGTGATGGTTGTGGTAGCCTGTCACAGGTTGCATAAAGGTCCAGGTGGAAAAAAAAAACCAACTCCATCATTTAGGATTTTACTAAACAAGAAGGAAATCTGTTGATTTATATATATATAGATCCCAGGGGACATTTTTTTGTAATTGGAAGCTGTTTAAATGTGTAACTTGTGGTAGATTTCATTTTGTTGTATTATTAATATTATGTACAGAATCTGCATCTCACTCTGAGTTACAGTTGTTTACAAACTAAAGACATGAGACATCTTGGCTTATACTGAATTTTGGAAGGCAAACTGTTAGGTTGACATGTAAAAATATATCACTTATTTTGTTGCGATTCTATCTTCTTAAAATAATAATAACATTTTTTTTCTTTACTAATTTGTCATGTCAGGAATACCCTTATCACAAAAATACTCTTGAACACCGTGACCCTATTTTAGGGCCATATCACCCACCCCAAATGAGGACATACTGACAGGCTCAATCCCCTTAGAATCAATGAAGAAAATAAAATTGCTGGCATACCCAGTCACTGTAAATTGCTTTAAAAACATCAACAACGCACCACAAACATCAAACATAAATAGCTAATGGATCAACACAGCACATGCACGAGTGAAAACACCCTGACCATAATGTGATCATGATGAAACCCTCGGCTGCAAATCATCATTGTCATCTTCAAAAGAATTTAGCTTGTTTAACAGTCTGCAAAGCCTAATGTGAAACCTCATACACTGAAAGAGAATGAACAATATATAGCCTTTTGAAATATGTTATTCAGTAAAGATAGCATATTAATGAGAAGCATGGATGATGCATGGCAGAGAAATTTCCCCTCGTACTTATACATCTTATCAACATGCTTTAGGGGCTTTCTCTCTCTTTCTGCTGCTTTCTTTCTCTCTCTTGCACACACACACTGTGACAATGCTGAGAAGGGTCAAAGGAATCCATTATTCAGCTGTCAGGATATTTTTAGAAACACCCTGGTGACTTTGGAATTATTTATTAAGCGCCTGATAATTAAAACATGTACGTTTGGTTGGGAAAAGCCGGCCAGAAATCTCGGAGAGAGAGAGAGGGAGCGAGAAAAAGAGAGGGAGAGGCAGGGATATCCCTCGGGGAACCTCTTCTTTCTGTCTCTCTCTCTGTAGTTCTATATTTAACTCGACCAATGCAGCATCTATTTAGCTCCTGCTGGAAACACATGCATGTGGGCGCATTTATCGACATACCGCACTGCCACACATATGAAGCTGCACACATGGACAAAAACAGGAAAACACACGGTCTTTACGCATTTACTAGTGCAGAAAAAAACATAAACACACCGCAGTGGCTCCAGAGAGGAGAGAGAAAACGCTCCCATTAATAATTCAACTCTCACACCATCATATACACGTTTACCCGCTGTCTTACATGCTCACGTGAACAGACGCATGTGTGGCCACGCACACACATAGGCTAATACACACTCGCACATAGGAGCAGAGGGATATCGTCAGCGTGCACACACTCATTCACTAACTGGGTTTCACTCACTCTCATTCTGTCTCTCTCACACATGCTCTCTTTTAATGGCTCTGCTGCTGCTGCCCTGTTGCAGTAAAAATATCCATACTTCACACTGCCTGTAAGAACAGAAATGCTTCAAGACAGTATGGTCTGTGTGCATGTTTTAAAAAGTGAGAGAGCAACAAAGAGGAAGAATTGACAAGATTTGTAATTTTTCACAACGCCATGTTTGTCCTGTTCAAAAATAAGGAGTTTATATGGTTTATTTTGGAAGGTATAAACACCATTTGGATGGCTGTAATAAAGTTGCAACTGATTATATGACCTTGTTAAATGGTTAATAAATACTGTGTAGTGCATCTTCACATATTGCAACTTTAAAATGGCTACCTGAATGTTTACAGATGCAGTACACAGTATTTATGAATCATTAAACTAGGTATTGTAATCATCATTTACAACCATATAATAGACCTCTGAATAATGTTTATAGAACACAACAGGCCAAATATTAATTATTAACAAATACTTCATATAGTATATAAAATTTTCTAATGTTTGCAACAATAAACTATTAAAATACCACAAATTATAGCATTACTAATGATTCGTAACCATTATTAATTATGATTTAATTGTTTGGTTATGGTAAAATAAGTATAAACTAGTGATGTCAGTGGTTACTAGTTAATTGATTAACCAGTGAGAATATTTTTGACTGGTTACGCAAATCTGTGTGTTGGTTAATTTTGCTACTCTTCAGTTTGTACCACTGGTAACAATGTGGGTTTGATTTCGAAGTCCTCAAATACTGGCGCTTGGGCAGTGACTTCCATGGCAGACACTGACAATGAAAGCTGTTCTTTCACGTCAGCATGATATGCAGTTGGGCGCTGTCAGAGTTTAATGGTGCCTGATTGCATCAGGAGTAAACACGGCCAACGTAACCTAAGGGGGCAAATAGTCTGAGTAGGATGAGTGGGATGGGTGGTGGATGGGTCAAACAATCACCGACTTTTGCCCTGGAGGCTGGTGTTCACTTCCCATATGCTAGTAAAGCCAAATCCTGCCGTTTCTTTCAAAACCAAACCAAGTGCTTTTGTTGCCTAAACCTAACCATGTATGAGTGCTGACTAAACGTAACCACGAGTGAGCGTTGTTGAAGGGGGGAAAAAAATAAGATAATAAGAAACGCACCCAGGCTTCCTTGCACATCATATGATGTGGAAAGTCCATGACCAAGCCACGATATGTGAGGAGGTCGGTTTGAGAATGTGTTGCTAGTTACGCTGTCCCGTCCCAACAGCGTTGCTCTGGAAACATTGCACCCGCCCTACAATTTCCCCCAGCATCATCACGGTGAGTCGTAGCTTAATGTTAAGCCGCGAACCCCCTGAGCATTATTAACTATGTTATCGCTGTGATCTTTGTTTGCACAGTTGGCAGCATCAACACAGTAAGTGGTGCTAACATAGTTAAACATGCTAAAGGGGTGTTTTTTCTGCAGCAATGCCTTCCAGCCACTGGGACAGATAATAATCGCAGAATGAGCAGTACAGTTAGCTTGCTCCCACCCGATTCGAATGGTGCGCAGTGCAAACTGGCTGTAGTAAACATTAGGTAACCAGTGAGCATTATGTTTTCATATGTTAACGTGGCTAGACAACTGTCTGTCAGTGAAAGCACAGAAAATAAACTAAGAGTCAAAATATTTGCATCACAAAACACTCAAATTTCACCACTTCTAAATGGATAGCACTTTGAATTGTGATGCTAAAGCTTGCTGAGTCAATGGAGCGCTGGGCTAAAAGCAAAGGCCTCTTGTATATAATGTCATTTTGCTTTTTTTTTCGTAAGAATTAACCTTTAATCATTGGTTAATGGGTGTTGGGCAATCAAAAGCAAAATATACATAAACTATTTACCTATTTACCATTTATCAATAATGGTTTTAAAAATCGTTACTGCGATGTCCTATTTTATCGTTTGGTTTGCACTCTAAACCACAAAACTTTAAGCAATTAGGCAGCCATGAAGTTTTGGGATATTTATGAATGGGATAATACACCTGCCCAGCATCCACAGGAATCCAGTTAATATTGGACCATTTCACACTTCATGATTTTCATCTAGTGCCAACATTCTGCGCCCATGCGGGAAGTAGTGTGCTCTTTATCACAACCCAACTCAAAGGCTGTGACAAAGCAGGGAGACAACACGAGCTGGCTGCTATAAAAAGTCATTTATTTACAAAGGACACAAGCCAGCGTGTCGAAATCAGTCCATCAGTAATGTAGAGCATTTAAGTTTGTGTGGCACTGTATGTGGGTAATGAAACACAAGAGAAAGGAACCGAATGCTGTCATTGTGCCCAGATAGAAACAGACTACAAAATGATAGTGGTATTTGTAGAGCATAGCACGCCAGGCCCAGGTGTAGCTCATACAGCTAGCAATCCTCCATTTAGCACCTGCAAAACACAACAACAAAAAGAGAGAAGGAAACCAATAATGGTAAGCGTCTGTCGCCCTAGTCTTTGCGGTATGTCAGGCATATTGGCACGAGTTAGCTCTTAGCAGCAGCTTTTTGGCTGAATTCAGCAAGTTAAATCAGTTGTGAAGCCCGTCGATGAAAGAAATCCCTCCGATTGGCAGTTCAGGTCAGTGCACAAGAAGAGAAATGAAAGTGAGGAAAGCAAACAACCGACTAAAATCAAGAAGCCTTGGGATCGAAACACACTTGTTATTTAAGGTAAGGTTATTTTTAGCAGAAACAGTTCGTAATTGTTAATGTTATTGTTTGCTAGTGCAGGGTAAGTATGGAGGGCTTTTTGCTCTCACGCAGGTGCAGGACATATGCCCCAGCTGGCCGTTGGCTGAACTCTTCGTGGGGTGTTCAGGCGAAACAGTTGGCCTTCATCACCTGGAGTTCTTTGATGTTGGTTTGGTATGTCTGGGCCTTTATGTAGCGAGGTGGAAAGTAAGGGTGTGAAGGTCAGGGACATGGATAGGTGTGTGACTTTGATGCAGGACACTGAAGTTTGTATCCTGTGACAGACCTACGATCAATGTTATTATGATTTTTCCTTGACCTCAACCAAGTGTTTAAGTTGCCTAACTTTAACCATGCGGCTGTAGATCGTGTCAAGGTGTCCTTTTGTTTCTAGGAAACAGCAACATTGTTCTAGTTAGGCTTCCGGTCCAGCCACTACTGCATGTAAACGGCATATGAGCTGAGCTGAAATACACTGTGGGAAATGGCAAAATCAGCTTTAGTACATTGCTGGTGGGTTGTTCTTGTCAGACAAGTCTATGACCTCCTTAAAGAAACAGTTATGCGAGAGAACTAGACTCTGTCGGGAAATTCCAGCGTCTGTAGCGTTCTTGTCATCACCAGTCAATGTTGCAATTTTTTGAAGAATGAAAATGACAAGACAGACACACTGTTGGCTAGACTGTTGGCTAGTGATAGGTGGCTTGAATAACCTAATAAAGTTGGGTAGCGATCATTAGCTTGAACCAGCTCACTTACAGGAAATGTAATGAGTGCTAGAGACCTTTATATTTTCTAATGGTGTCCAGTTCTTTCTTTTAACCTGCATGCATGCTTGTCTCTTTATGGAGGCAGTAGACTTTTATTTTTCTCATCAAATTTGTACTGAACATGTGAAAGGGAACAACTTTCCATTTAGCAGCAGGGTCCTAAAATTTCCCAAAGTGTGAAGGCTATTTCAGGAGGACTAAAGTTCAACATTTCCTGTGCTGTCTTTGTGCAGTAGCAGCTGGCCTGGAAGTTCAAGTCGAACAACAATGTAATTTCCTGGCAACCGAAAGACTCTGAGAAATAGTCTATATCTGCAGACATAGTAGGAAGGGAGGATTTGCAAAACTTTGGCACTGGATGTTAAAAAAAGCATAATTTGAGTTTTGCAGAATCTTCCTGGTGCTATACTATGTCAAAATACTGAGTAAAAATGGCACGTAATTAGGTGTGCACATCAATCAATATATGAATTTATTTGTCACGCGAAATCACAAAAATATGATGTCAGTGTTATCTAAGCACCTGTAGCACCCACCAGAGTGCCTGCATCTATTGACCCTCTTACAATGCAAACTGTAACCATGTACAGTAAGTTTCACTCCCCAAGAAGACGAGAGGGTACAACTAAATGTCAGAAGTAAGATTTAAGCTGATTTATAGTTCGGCATTTCTTGGAGACAGAGCTGCTCTGGGGGCATCAAGCCTGTGTAGTATCGAGCCATGTGGCATATGGATGTGAATATTAATGTAGATGTGCTCTGAATATCATCAGTCTATTTTTTAAGAATAAACTGTGGATTCCCAGATGAAGAATGATCATCTACTTAAGGGGACACAAAAATATTGAATAATAATCATCAATTCATGATGTATTACTAGTAACAGCTGAGCATAAAAATAATCTGTGTAACAAAAATATATTAATAGGTACATATAAGGGCACTGAAAGGCACGATTAGTTATATGAAGTGTTATTTAACAGGTGATTCAGAGTTAATCACAGATATTAAGCAAAGTGTTACTATGCTGCTGATTCACAGATATGTTGCCGCTTACTAACTAGGAATCTGTTCCCTAAAGGTTCTGTATGTGACATTCAGAGCATTAATACAGCAGCAAACCACTGTTTGCTATGTAAAGATTTTGTGGAGCAATAGTGTCCTGAGCAGAGCATGACATCACGTTACTTCTGTATGTGTTTTAATCCAAGCCTCTCTGTGGTTTGTTGTGGTAAACTGGTCCGGCCACACATGCATGTTAGTGCATGTGTGTATCCCACTAGCTAGCTGCTGTGCACTGTGCTCATACAGCAGTTACCACTCATATCAAGTTGTTGTCGCGGAAGCATAGCACCCACTCTCCAGTCCCCCCTGGTTAACACTGTTAGCTTTGTCAGCACTGTTGCCTTTGTTTGGCGCTGCTTTTGGAGTTAGCACCAATAGCTGAGAGCCATGGCTCTTATAGTAACTTGGGGTTTAGTTCTGTTGTATTTACACCTCATGGCATACAATATTACCTTTAATGTATCATGTCATGTAATAAAATATATATATATTCACTCAGCAGGGAATTTCTGATATTTTCTCTCACATGTGTATAATATTATTTATAGGGACTGAAAGTCTGTGCATCCTGTACAGTCTCAGACAACAGGGAAGTGATTTGTCTGAAGTCTGCAGCAGCCACATCTGAACAGAGAAGGCAGAATATGTATTAAAACACCCACATCAGGATTACCACACCCTGCCTCATGTCACTGGCCTTTACTGATAGCTTACCACCAAGAAGAGAGACCATGCAAAGCAATAATCCACACAATAATCTGCCAAACGGCAACAACATCAATATGACTACAGTGCCAAGGAGTGTGCACGCCACTGTTTAGATAAGATTTTACTCTGTAAAACTAGCAACAAAAACTACCATCCTCCAAACAACAAAGTAACTTCATGTCCAGTTGTAAATGTTCTGTTACACACTTAACAAATCTGCAGATACTTTGCTTGTCAGTCTAAAAGCAAGTCCACCAAAACAGAAAGGCAAAATGAGGGTCAGGGGGGCCCTATAAGGGGTACCAGACAGACAACACTGTAGGAACATCACAATGCCACTCCAGTAGATGTGTACAGGAAAACAGTAGCCCACTGTATGATATGAAATGTTTTTTTTAAATATAGTTTATGCTTAATAGAATACAGTAGAAAAACTTGTATTGCGTTCAGGCGTTGTCATGTAAATAACAAATTCCAGCACTTGAATAGGCCAAATCTAGGCATATTCTGCCATCATAACTTGGCTCTCGAAATTCACCAGATTGAAACCGTTAACTCACATGTTAAGTCCACCGGCTTTATAAGATGATGTGTTTTCAGCTTATTCTGCAACCCCCAAGAGGCCCAATAGTAAATGACAGTAACTTTGGTAATATGATGTCAAACATACGATCACATCCATTTCGCTTTGGATGGTTTTTCATTCATGCTCTCTATTACTGCAACACTATCTCCATCTTTTTTCTTTCTTGCTCTTACACACACACACACACACACACACACACACACACACACACACTGAGAGACCGAACAGTCGCTGACAGGTCGTCTCTCCCAGGACAGCTCCTCCCCTGTGCCACGGCCCATGTCCTGCTTAGTTCTGTTTAATATTGCAACAGACAGGGAAAGACGTGGAGGAGAGATGGAGGGATGAGCTGATGGAGGACAAAGAGAGTCATCAGGCTGCAGTGGCTTATGGGCTACTGAGCTTTCCTTTGGTACCTCATTTGTCTCTGCTGGAGGGATGGAAGAAAATGATACAAAGTGAAGACAGGATAGATAGGAGAATTAGAGGGGAGAGGTGAACATAAAGAAACAAGACAGACCTCTATGTGGGAAGGTAAAAATTCATTTTCTTGCACTAAATTCATCTTTGTTCAAAAAAGGTGAATTAAAACTAAAGCTCTAGCAGTTTTCCCAGGAGCCTTTTCCACTGAATTAATCTAAATCCAAGCAAAGGTGCGAGCAGAGAAGCTCCTCTTAGACCGCGGGTGCTTTTGGGAAATCTAGCCCTCCTCTTGTTCTTTTCATGTGTGGAAAAATGCTGCTTAGTCTAGATTCTAAGTGTAAAATGAGCCCATTAGTCTCCTTCCCATTGAGGTGTGACATAACTTGGGGACAATAGGAGGGAAGTCACCTGTTAGCAGGCAGCCACTTTAAGCCACATTTGGTTTGTTCTTTACCCCGCTGGCCTCATTATCATCTACTACCAAAGTTTAACATTTGCTTGTCCATTTTGAGCCTACTTATATAAACTATTGATTATTTCATTGGTAGCTATGGTGGCTAGTTCATCCCTGTTGTCCTGGGGCCTGCATCACAAAGCAAGTTCAGCTTCATCTGTTACTCTTTGGGCTACCTGGCCTCACATTGGTGATTCTGGCTAGCTGGTGTCATCAAGCTGTTTATCATCTGGATCACACACATCATTACAAGGAACATTATCCAGACCATGAGTGAAGTACTTAAAGGAATCTTATGGAGGGGGCGAGATGCGCTAATCATTTGAATATGGGGAGAATGAGGCACACCTCCAGACTCTCTCCTAGATGGCATCTATACTGTTGCTCTCATTTATACACACACAAAATGACAGAAATCAAAAAATGATAAAGGAGACCATGAGAGAGAAGTTCAAACCCTCCCCAGTTAGTGAGCCAGCTTTGTGACACCAGAAAACCTGAGCTAAGCCCATAAGTGGATAACCCACAAATCTTGCCTCATGACACAGGCCCCTGCTGCAGGGTTTTGCAATCAATTCCCCTTGAATTTCTAACAGCAATGCAGGAGCAGTGCAGCATGCGTGTATGCATTTCTGCTGGTGCTTTAGTTTTCTTCTTTAGACTCTACCTTGGCTTGGGTTTGCTTTGCTGTTGTCCCACAGATATCCAGGTAGGACAGCATTGCTGCTTTCAGGCCTTTTGGTAAATACAGTCACTTTTTATTGCCAGGAGTTATGAGTGGCATCTTAAAGTCCTTTTTCGAGTGCATTAACCTTATTGGCCAACTTTGGCCCATTTTCAGTGTGTAGAAGCCAAGACACACTGTGTCACTCTGCTCTGCCAAGAGGTCTGCGTCCCAGTGTTTTGGAATTGGTTCCATTTTTTTCCTCTCATCTTTTATTTGACCTTTACTAAACCAATAAGTCTCATTAGTTCACCACAGGAATTATTTTTTGGCGTGACTGTTGCAGAGTCTGTCCAACTGGAGAAACCACTCCCTGAGAATTCTGCAGCAGAGGAAAATGTTGGCATTGTACATTTCTTCAAAACATTGCACGTTCCATAGTATCATATCAATGTTTCTAAAGTGACTTAGTATATGAGCTGGCTGTCATCTAGAGGTGAAGAGGACGACAGCTAGGGCAGACGCCTACCAAGCTGTAAACCACTGTTTGAGACCATAAAACAACGAAATGGGTTGTGTTTTAGCAAGTCATTGCTGTGTTTCCAATAACTTTTTGGGCAAGGAAAGCATTTTTTCTTTACAAAGACATTTCCTGCCAATATCTTGCCCCCCAAGCTTGGGATTTTAAGCCAAAGCACGATCTTTTCCTAACCATAATCAAGTGTTTTTTGTGCCTAAACCTAACCACAGCGTTGTCCACATGTAATGTATCCACAGTTTGCAGAAATGTACAGTGCCAACATTTTTCTTGAAATTGGGTTGAATTCTAACATGTAGCTGGGACAGTAAAATTGCTGTCTTATGTGGACGTTAAAACTGACACGAAGCTGAGTGGATAATGACAAAGTTTTCATTGGGTGAACATTTCTGCATTTACCACGTGATCACGGTCCAAATTGGTCCCTAATTGACACTTTTGGTCCATTTGGCCAAAATCTAGGCCACCACCGGTTCAAATTGGCCCTCACTGTACTCACTGCAGTTCACTGTGTTACTGTGCAGTGCCAGGAGACCCGCTGCTACACCCAGCAGGGCAGAGTGGATGATTAAACGATCATCTCCAAGGTGGTGAGCAGCATCAGGCTGTCTGCCAGCCAAGCCCATTAGACAACTTACCTCCGCCACGCATCGCACGCATCCACTGGAAGGACAGCGAAACCTTGTGAAGTCTCACAAACTCTGACATGTACTCGCAAATTAGAGGGAATGCGGATGTAGTCTGAGAAAAATTAGTGATGTATCTTATTACAGTCAGGACTGAGCATATGCAGGGTGCCAAAATATCCAAATTAAAAAAGACATGCTGTTATTTTTCTGAAATGTTACCTTTGAAGAAAAGAAGATGGTATTGTAAAGATGTACTCACACTAGTAGAAGTGAACACAGCTTATGTAACATATACTGAGAATGAGATTAAGTTAAATAGTTGATGGATGTTTTCTTTGCTTACAGAGATTTTGTTGTACACATTGACAATCTGGAAATCAAAATCAGAGTTTTGTGATGTAAAACAATCTATATCTGTATCTGTATCTATATTTGGACATTAGATAAAATATCTGTCGCTCAGAGATGGACCTCCAACCTTTTCAGCCAGTGGTGATGGCTGATGGGAATGGAGACGTACTGATAACTTAGAGGAACTTACATGATTCAATAAAGTTGTCACATTCACTCTAGTTTTATGGATCAGTGCAACATTCCTCATCACATTTGCTTCATCCTCGTTTTCATCATCATTCATCCGTGGGTGAGGCTGCATTGGTGAGGTTCAAGATAGTAAGTACAAGGACTAAAAAAAATGTACTTGAGTGTTACCATTTTCTGTTACTTCATACTTCCATTCTTCTACATTTCATTGTACTTTTTACTCTGAAAAGTAACTAGCTGGCAGATATATGTAGGCAAATTGTAGAGCAATAACTTCAAACATAAGAAACAACTCACTGTTTTTTTTTTTTTGTTTTTAAATGTGTTTAATTGTGTGTGGGTGGCAGTAGCTTGGTCCATGTGGACTTGGCTTGGGAACTGTTGGGTCACCGCTTCAAGTCCAGCATGGACCAAGTACAAAATAGACTAAGTGGACAGGTGGACACTGCTTAGGTGCCCTTTAGCAAAGTACCAAACCATAACTGCTAGGAAGGCATCTGACCGTGAGCTGCAAACTGCATGTCCATGGTTCCTGGGTGTGTCTGTGTGTGTGTGTGTGTGGTTTAACATGGAGCGAAAAAATTGAATATCCCTGCAGGGATTAATAAAGAAATTCCTTTTCTTCTAGTTGGGGGCTTCCCTTACTCCCCCATGCAGGGGGGCTGACCCTGATTTGAGAACCACAGGAGTAAACAACCTATGTGCATATAAAGTAGTTAATCAAGCTGCTACAACAGCCAAATGCTGCTGACACACTGATGCAGCCGTATTAACAATTTAACAGTGTCATTACTTTTGATACTTTAAGCACATTTTGCTGATATACTTCTGTACTTTCACTTAAGTAGGATCGTAAATTCGGGATTTTCATTTGTAATGGAGAAGGTTTTAATTAAAGGGACAGTTCACCCCCAAATCTAAGGCATATGTTTCCTCTTATCTGTAGTGCTTGTCAGTGTAGATTGTTTTGGTGTGAGTTACTGAGCGGCGGGGGTTTTGGCTGTAGAGAATTAAATACAAAAAAAAATAAAAAATCGACAGCAATGTCTCTTTCCAGAATTCACAACCTGCTTACTCAAGATAATCCAAAGACCTGGTGAAGGTGAGCAGTTTCATATAGGAACTATTTTCTTTATAGAGAACCACACCTGCCAACCATATCACTGCCTAGAGGGAAGACTGTTTCTGCTCAGAGATGAGAGGCTCATGCTTAGGAGAGCATGAGATGAAAACCTTAATGGCATCCTCTTCCACTGTAGTCTGGGGGAATACGCCTCAACCCATGGAAGATGGGCGTAGCCAATTCCATTCTCTTTCAAACATAGCTCGTTTGGAACAGCCAATCACGAAAAGGGGACGGGAGTTGTGAGCCGAAGGGAAACACTTCACGGGAGCTGTGGAGTAAATAAAAAGCCTTATCATGACCGAAAAAACGTTTAATAAACGACCGACTCCAAAAATTTAATTTTATTAGAATGTCGTGTTTTTCCAAATAATGAATGTTATTTGTGTCGTGGTGTATTTGAGTCCTTACACAACCCTACCACAACGTCGAGTCATTCATTCCTCAGTCCATGTGAGTTTCCAGAAGCTTGCTAGCGAGAAAGAAGAGCCACATAGGCTACGATGCAGCTGCCTCATCATGTCAGAAAGCTGTTGCTGTTTGTGTCAGACAAACGTAAGAACTAAACTTGCTAAACATAGCTTCTGTATGGATATGTG
>JAPZEB010000002.1:8442288-8454175 GCA_029783705.1 Chaetodon striatus
CTCAAAACTACAGTTAAGTCAGTCCACAATAAGGATTACTAGGACCATCTGGAAACATAAAACATTGTAAAGCAGCAGCTAACAATGTATGAAGAGGCAAGGTCTACATTAAAATGCACAGGTTGAAGAAAGTGACAGGATCACATTTCACTTGAGATGTACTGTATATATTTCATGGGACAAATAAATGATTGATTGATATGTGGCATGCTATTTCCTGTTTTGTTATTCATCATTGACAGTGGGTATAAATCACGAGATGCAAAACATATGGATGTATTTCACTAGGACACAGAGTTGCATTAAACACAACTTATAAATATGCACCAAATAAATGAAAGTAGTAGATCTTAAAACAAAATCCTGACACAGTGTTTGTAAAGAATATACAGCCTAATTCTGTCTTCTAAAAATAATACAAGATATACAAGATAATAAGGAGACATCTTGGGTGAACATATCTGCCACAAAGTGAATGTACTTGGAAGACATTCACTGACAACACATTGGATTTGTTTGTCCCAAGATATCCACTCTCACAATACAATCTGCTCATAGCAACTATTATTAGTGTTTCTTGTGGTTGTGTTTAGGCAATCAAAGCACTTGGTTAAAACTGAGGAAAGATAGTGGTCTTGGTTGAATATTGAAAAAAATCAACAGTAGCTGAAACGTTGATCTTTCCCTGACCTTAACCAAAGTGTTTTTGATGCCTACGCCTATAAGCACATATGGAAATCGGGATGTGAGCCCTGGTGTCTGATGTGCTTTTGTGATAGCGGATCATAGCTCTTCCTTCAATCAAAGTCATGTTGCCCCTGAACATAATCCAGGCAGCAACTAAAAAACAAATTAGAAGCATACAGATGAAATGTCTGTGGGATTCAGCTACAATGATCTAAGTTTAATATTGTGTTTCAGTGGTGCAAATTCCCAAAGAGTAATAATAATAATTGACTTGCAGCAAAACGTGTAATATGGGGTCCACTGTGCCTGATTGATAATTTAGCCTTGCTCACAGTCATAGATATTAGTCATCCCTCTTGGCTAGCCATCTTTTGTGTAATTCATAAAATCTTCTCACTCGTTTTTTTTAGACAAATTTGAATTCTGTTTTTATTTGAGTCATCATAACCCATGTCAGTTTTCAATGAAACGTCTGTGTTCTGCGGTCAGGCTGCACTGTTAATACATTGTCCTTTGAAAAGTAATGCATCAGCATTCATACACATCCTTGTGAATAATCTATGTATTTGAGAAGGCTGCGATCACGTGACACATGCACTCATTTGAATAAAGAATAAAGCAGGAAGCGGTTCTCTACCTTCCACCACTGGGGTGGGGGATGGGACTGAAAACACAAGACGTTTCTCTGAGACTTTCCCCAGGAGGGTCGTGTTTGGAACCATGTGAACTTTGAGTGATTGTAAGGTACGTCCTCACCATGCCTCTTCTCCTAAACGTAACCACAGTAACTTTACGTAAAGTATGTAACTTTATGTTAGTTATGTAACATAATCTGTAGGGCACTTATTTGTATCCTACAAACCTTTGTGTGCGTATTTTCGCAGGACATCCCGTTGTATGAGAATATGTTGCTGTGGTGCATGGAGTGTAGCATCAACGATGGCAACTCCTACTTGTGGACTCGTCATCTAGTACATTTGAAATCCTGTTCAACCAATGAGAATGGCTCACCTGTTGTAAGTTAACTATATATGTTTGCCTGTTTGTCTCTGCTCTCTTCGACTCTGATGAAGACACAGTGGTGTTGAAACATCAGTCTGTTTGCACCATCAAAAACTGTAAACTGATCAGTGCACTCCAGTCCTTTATTCTCCCTCTGAAACATTTCCCCCTTTGTCAGTGCAATCAGTTTTAATTTAAACTGAAGACCATCTTGCGATGGGATCACTCCAGCCGTGATACAGTGATCCAACTCGAAATGAATATGGGTGAGGAGTGTAAAGTGAAGGGTTGATTAGCTCCTTCACTACTTCCTACCTCCTTACTTCCAGACCCCTTGCTCAGACCACACCCATCTTCAAACTCGGCCTTCATTGTGATTCCAACAGCACACCTTTAAACTACTGTGACTGCATCTTACAGGGTTGTGATGCTAACATGGTGACAGTATCTGTCCACAGACAGACAAACAGACATATATCCACCCACCAGAGTACTCAAAACAGCCTCTGTGGTAGTTCCTGCTACAATATCTATATGTGTTCAGGGCCACATTTGATTTTTTTAACATATGATGACGATGAGAATCCGAAATATGGAATCCAAGCAGGACAAAAAATGCCCATGTGTTCGTATTTATTTGAAATATTTTCCAACAATAGCAGTGTTTTACCATTGTTGTGACATATTGGTATGGCTACTCTGTGTCGATGTCACACTTTGGCGGAAGTTAACAACCTTTGGTGAACGAAAATGTCACCAAAGGGCATTTGGTTTTCAGAGCTGTATGCCAACTTTTCCAGAAACAACTGCCTGTGCTTCAACAACACAGAGGATACATCATATACTGTATGATCCACCACATGTACAGCTGGTCTAAAAGCAATTTCTGGAAGTATATAAACCTGATTTACACACTGAGGTAAAGGTAAATAAGGTATATTTGTTTTTACATGCACACACACTCACTCTCTCTCTTTATATATGAATCCAGGGATTGCAGTCTTATCTCATATGTCCAAAATATAATAAGTTGTTTGATTTATTGTCCAAAAGTTGGTGAAGCATTAAAGAATGCCTTATCTTGCCATCTGCAGTCAGACATAAATGTGATATGATTTGGAGCTGAACAGCAGCTTACTAAAAACAGCTTTCATTGGAATGTTTTGCATGGACATCCCTGTATAAGTGAGGTGAAATGTTTCCTTCATATGATCGATGTATTTCTTATTTTTCAAGACACATTCAGTGTAATATTCATGAAATACCTTTCCTACTGTTTGTATGAGGAAAAATGGGCTTTTGATGTTTGCTATGATAAATTACAAATATATGTGACATTCAGGTACTCTACCACGAGCAATAAAAAGAGGTAGGAGATAGGCCTTCATTTGTTACACAACTTCAGCGAGATTGAAGACGAGGTCCATTTCATGTTTTATTGCTCATTATGTGACAATTTCAGAGCTATCTTTTTTTGTAAAATATCCTTCATTTCTAGTGACTTGTTCTGTTTGGGTAATTTTAATAATGAAAAACTTGAGCTGTGTGTTATGTAGGGAATACTTTTCTGATGCGGATTTTATTTGTCGACCTTGGGATAGGGGACACATTTCTTTGTTTTAATGTATTGTTCTGTGTAAGAAGTTTTGTCCTTGTGTGACAAATATTTCAACACCACTAAGTGCAGTCTTGTACATTAACTCACTTGCTTTTCAGAGCATAAAACCTCCTCCTTAACCCAAAGAAAAATGTGATATCTTGGCATATGTCTTAAAAACTGGGGAATATTTTGGGGTAGAATATATTCTCAACATATATATTACACACTTTATTAATTATATGTTAAAATAATAGCTGTGACCATGCAGTTTAAAGCTTTCAACCTGCAGAATCATTCTCTCCTCTTGTCATATCTTATCATCATTTTCCGGTGAGTCACTGGAGCCTCACAATGAAATATTGTTCACATCTTCTAAAGCTGTTCTCTGTACATTACTGTCGATGTTACTCATAAATTATCATCATTCTAACACTGACTTCCACTGCACAATTTATTGGCAATGCATCAGCAGCAGCACTTTATAATAAGGATATACATACTCTTAAGTAATGCTGAGCTAAAACATGAGTCATTATGATTTAATGCTTTAATTTAACGGCAGGATGTATCAGGAGTTCATGTTGCTAGCCATTAACAAATGATCAGTGGTCATTGATTTATGATCCCAGTTCATATGACCACCTGTTTACACATGTAAACACCAATAATATATGATATACATGTTTACGTTAGTGGTGAGCTTTCTGGTCATTTTGGTCAATAGATGAGTAACAGGTGATTACATGCAAGTGAATAAATCACACACGCAGACACACACACACACGCACACACACACATACACACAGTGGGAGGGAAGGAGAGACAGAAAGCACCGTGCTGTTGCCGGTGCCTCCGGTTGGCTGCGCTCTCCTCCTCCTCCTCCTCCTCCTCCTCCTCCTCCTCTTCCTCGGCACCGGACAGACACCGGGAGCGCACCGTGAACGCATGAAGGATGAATGAACTTTAAATCTGCCTCACAACTTTCACTGCCTCTCCCTCCCTCTCCTCCTTTCTCCCTCTCTCTGTGTCTCTCTGTCAGCCCGTGTCTTTCTCTCGGCTCTCCCTCCTCCGCTGCTCCACAAGCCAAACATCACAAGATCTTCGACAATGGATTTACTGCTATCACGATCCTATTGTGACTGATCAGATCTTCTTTTTTTTTTCTTCCTCCTTCTTCTTTCTTTGCGGATGCTCATTAGCGTCGTTAGTCGAGATGATGGCATCAATAGGGGATTTCGATCCGCTCAACACCAGAGTCCCTGCAACTAAAATAGAAGTTACCGTTTCGTGCAGGTAAGGTCAAACTCTCCTACACACACATGCAGATGTTTGAACCAGATTAATATTCAGCAGCAGGTAGATATCAGTCTGGTATGGGGTTCTGATTTACAAGCAAGCAGCATCAAAGTGATAGAAGTTAATTAGATGTGTTTTTCTTCTATCTATCCATCTATCTATGACCTTTTACTCTCCGATGCCCTTTGCTCTCAGCTAAATATGAAATCCAATCAGATGCTTGCAATATGCATCAAAGCAATTTAAAATCCTTTTTTGATATCTGCAATAGGTCCAACCAATGGTCATCTGGTATGCATGATTGATAATTAATGTTGCAGGCAAATTGTCACACATCAGGTGAGAGATTGCCTGCATGATGCAGTTTCATAAATATTACACAAAATGTAAAATAATGTCAGCAAGCACAGTGACAATCCTCATAAAATACATTTTGATTTTAAAGCCCGAAACAAAGCAGCATCCCTGAATTTCCTCCTTGGTGGCAGGCTGCCTCGGCTGAATGGTCGGCTGCTCTGCTTACCGACCGGCCGGCTGACTAACTGACAGAGCAGTTAAAACTCAGTCAGGGTTTTGCAGACCGTCAACCTGCCTGCCTGCCCGTGTGCTGACTGGCTCTCCAATCTACTCCTGAATAATGAATGGCTGCTGCTCCTGAATGGTCCCTCCTGAGATCAGCCAGACTTGAAGTGGCCAGACACCTGAGATAGACAGCCTAAACCTGGGAGAGGGAGTTGGCTCAGATTGGGAGATAGATGGAGTTTTTTGTGTGTGTGTGTCTGTGTGTTTCCATTTTGCCAGGAAAGATTTAAAAGCAGCCAGAATTACATGTCAGACACGTTACGTATAATTCAACCCTGGTATTGCACATCAGTGTATTGTAAATTCATGGCATTTTTTCCATCTCTTAAATTATTTTGTAAGATCTTAAGTTACATAATAACAAATGCTACAGCCAGCAGCTGGTTAGCTTAATATAAAGACTGGAAGCTGAGGGAAACAGCAAGCCTGGCTCTGTTCAAAGGTAACAAAAGCTGCCTAATAGCACCTTTACAGCTCATTAATTATTATTAACACTAACATTAACCCCCTCTTCATCTTCCTCCTCCTGAGGGTCCTCATCAGCCTTTCACTAGTAACCTGGTGTGCATTATTTTTACTTGGCTTACCGTGTCTTGCATTTTGGGGAAAGGGTTGGCAGCATGGTATTTTTAGATGTTAGTTTCACAGAATAACTTGGGGAGCAATTTAAATCTGCCCATGACCTAACTTTCGGGGGGCTCAGCTGAGACTTCAAGAAACACCCAGGGGAGGGAAAAACAAAAGAGATAAAAATGGAATTCAGGAAATGTTAATGAGTGAATACATTGTCTCTAAACAATTAAAAAAGGGCTGAAAGGATCCATTTTTACCTGCACTTTTGTTATTTCCACAGGAGTCTGCTGGATGTGGATACATTCTCCAAGTCAGATCCTGGTATGTATGACGTCTTTAAACTTCTGATGTTAATAGGACACGGTTTGTTTTGTTGATCAGAATTACCTTAGAGAATAAACTATTTTATTGCCAATTTGGGTACTGAACGGATTACTGACTCTGTTTTGAGAGTCTGCATTTTTTTAAATGATGGAGGTTGTCTTTTCAGTTCAGTTTGTTTGTCTCATTCCCAGGGTGTCAAAAAATGCTGCCCGGGGAGAGGCCCTTGGCATCAGATATGGATAAATGACACACCCTTTAGCGTCCGTAAGAGATGCAACAGACTTTTAACAAACTCCAATGTAAACCTATCTGTGTCATTATTATATGTTAAGAGCAACAGATGTAGTTTAAAGACGGACAAAGTCTGCTTAGAGTGGTCAGGAGAGGCGCTGGATGGGTCCTACAAGCACAGGACTTTGACCCAGGAGTGTTTGTCTCCTTTTCAGAAACTAAAAGTCAACACTGAGGTCACCAATAAAGACCGTGCCAATGGAGTTATAGATTGCGATTAGTCTATTACGTATAATGGATGATGGGGATGAGGGTTGAGGGATGAAGGGATGAGGATCGAGGGATTAAGGATGAAGGTTAAAGGATGTGGGATGAAGGGATGATGGTTGAAGGGATAGAGGCATGAGGGGATGTAGAGACAGATTAGGAAGGAAGGAGGAGGAATGATGGGAGAAATTAGGGTCGCTGACAGGTGGAGGGTAGAATCCATGGCAGTTCAGTGTCGGCTGAAGGGAAGAGAATGCAACAGAACTAGGGAAGTTGAGATAGAGCAGGGGAGTCATCTCTTCGCTTGCTCTACTATGGATCGAGCCCCCTGTTGATTCTTGTGTTCTGCGGAGAGAGAGAGATAAGGGAGAGATAACCTGTGGGGGTTAAAATGGAGGAGGGAAGGGAAATGGATAAAGTGTGCTTAAATACCTTTGGTGTGTGAATGGATGAGATTGAGGCGTGATCTTTGTTCTCGAATTTAGTTATAAAACTTCATTTATTTTGTCACGTGAATTGACTAATATGATTTTTGTCTACCACAATCTTTTCCTACCCTAACCAAGTAGTTCTGTTGCCTCAATCTAACTGACTGGACCTGTGTCAAGATACAATGCACTTAAGTCATTATAACGATGCTGTGGGCTTCTGCCCAAGCATCGAAATATGATGAATAGGGATGAGATTACATTGGTTCGTCTGTTTGTTAGCAGGATTTTGGAATCTCTTCTGGCTTTTCATGAATTTTCATGAAAATTGGAGGAAGGGGGTGGCACGGGCCAAGGAAGAACTCATTAAATTTTAAAGTGGATCTGAGTTACAGGGCGGATAAACAATTTTTATTTTTTAACTTTTGTTGGCGATGCATTGGGCATTTGGCCTTGGTGGAGGTCTGTCCTCTCCCAGTGCCCTCCTGGCTTGTGTTGTTTTGTGTACACCAGAATTCTACCTTACAGCAAGAAATAATGAATAGTGGTGTTCCCCTCCTCCCTCGCTCTGGCACTGGTAAATAACCCAGAAGGTCAGAGCTATCGACGGGTGACAACTCTGCGGATAAAACACAAGAGTGAGAAGGGAGAATAAAGAGCAAGGACAAGACTAAAGAGGAACTGAAAAGTCAAGGTTGAAGAAAGGTCTGGATATGGGCCTGGCTGAGTTTCACTGTGTTCTGTAGTCAAAAACTGACAGGGGAAGGAATGTAGGGAGAGAGGATGTCAGGGCTGGAAGACAATGCAGGAGTTAAAAAGCCTGCCTCTCAAGCACTACACACTCATTCTATAACCTGTGGCCTGAGGTATAACCTGTGGTATCTAAGGTGTGTGTGATCTTTAAATAATTAAATTTTTTTTCAACCTAAAATTCAGCGAACAAGTGAAAAGAACAGAATTATATTTTCATGGAAACCAGAAACAAACAGCAATTTGGAAACTTAAACTAAGAAATCAACAGTGTCAGAAAGAAGCAACCTGATCCTGTGCAGCAACCCTGGAAACAATGACAATGGAAAATCAATCAGGACCCTTTGTCATAGTGGACACACTAAACCACTGGTACAATGGCATCACACAGTGAGCAGTGGTTATTGTAACGACCCAGTAGGTGGTATAAAGAGCCAGAAAGTCAGCACAGGGAGGCTGTTCTCATGCACTGTTCGTATGTATACCTATGAAAACTAATGCACTGCAGTTCATTAAACCAACATAATCACGAGCCAGTCATCCGTAAATAACCCTCAAATCAGGACTGATGTAATTAGTTAACTAATGCACTGACTAAAGTGAAGAAGGAAATTGTGTCAAGAGTGAAAGTAAAAGTGAACTTCTTTTTAACTTATGTTCTTCTGTACTGTACCTCAGTATGTTATGTGACATAGGCTACTTATGTTACTTTACAACTTACTTACACTGCACGTGACAAAGGTAGTCTTTTTTTTTTTTACAGAAAACACAGTCATTTTCTGAACCTAACTACGTAGTTTTGGTGCCTTAACCAAACCATGCCACCACATAATGCCATGTTTAGAGTTCATGGTCATTTTACAAATTTCTGTGTGCTCACATTGGAAAGTAGGGATAATCATCATCATCTATTACAATTAGGGATGTTACTTGCGACTAATATCTTTGTTTACTAAACGAAAATTTTGATTAAGACTAGTCGACTAGTCTAAAAAAAGGGAAAACACTCAACAATAAACTTTGCTAAATTTGTTTTCTAATCAAAATCTAGCAAATTGTGTGGTTAAATACTTGAAACATTGTCCTAAAATTGCCTCTGAAATTCACTTTAAAGTTAATAAAACAAGATCTAAATCATAATTGAATTTAAGCTGAAAAATGAAAGGCATTTTGCGCCATGCAATATGAAATTTTTTATCTCAGCTTCATAAGGCTAGGAGTTTTTAAATTCAGAAAATCTTCAAAGGACATTAAAATAGGAAGAGGAAAAAAAGTCACTGGACATTTAAAGTCTGGAAAATACTGAATGTGCAACAATGGACAATGGAGCTGCATTCTTTTATGTAATGTTATTGAAACTGTTCAGTCTTTATGTATACTGCAGCAGCAGGTTAGCTCTCTATCTCTGTCATGTTTTTTTGTTTAACGCTTGATGCTGGGATGTGAATAGTCGGCTGATGCTGTTGATGTTTCAAGGCCAGTCATCTCTCTGCAGGAAGTACTCTAGTTGTCACTCAGCAACTCACAAGAAGTGTCACGGCGAAGCACTCAAATATTCATTTTAATTTAAAAGCACAAAATATTTCCTGGTCAAGAAAATAATGGAATAAAGCATGCGGAGCAGAGGAAGGCAGCTGAAAGACAAAAAGGGCTGGACGGCATTGAATAAAGACAAAAAGAGCACGGTACAGGCTATGGGAGTGTTAGGGAGTGAAAATGCAGTGCAGTCATTTTGAAACATTACTAATCAAACTAAACTGCATGAGAAAGAACTGCCTCAGCTCCAGCTATGTTTAAATCCATAATAAAATAATCATTTTTAGCTTCACAGATGTCTCTGAACACACTGATCACAGTGAAAAGTGTGGCAGACAAGGCTGTAGAAGAATGCCAAGAAAGTGCTTTAGTTGGAAACGTGATGACAACAAGACTGAGTGCATTTGTCTCTCTGAAAAGACTACAAATAGCCAAAGAGCCCTATAAAGAAAATTACAGGGAGTGCATCTTCTCTTCACCTGGCAATCCAAAACACTCTGTTACAAGTTTTAGGTGTTTATCCCTTTTGCCCTCTTGACCCTAAAGCTTTCTACCTTTTACCAACTAGAAGTCCAGCAGCATCTAAACACAAAAGCAGTGTGTTACCTTTGAGAGCTCAACTTTCCCAGACAATTGTTACCTCCAAATCAGCCAGACGGCTTTTCAATGAGTTACACAAATCACAGCTGGAGAGCACAGCTGTCTAACTCCTCACCCAGGCTGGTCTCAAGGCTCGGGTGATGATGCCTGTGACTGGCTGCAGATGTGAGGGCTGCCTGGGGAGCTACTGGGCTCCAACCAGTGCAGACAGGGAGAAGTGGTGCATGAGCCTTCACCTCAGTCCAGCCGGTGTAACCTAGTATAGTGAATAGTGCTGGGTGCTGCCTGTTGCTATATAATCAGCAGCTGGAGGATGTAATAAAAGAAACGCTATTAAGTGAACCGAAGCAACACAAACAGCACGAGCAAGAGGGAAGGCAGAGATTCAATATCCAGAGCTTTTTTAAACATTTTTTGCATATGCAAATAGAACAAGTTGGACTATAAAATGAAATTAGTATGTTTTCTATCTCTTTGGTTGAAATCCATCAATCGGGAAGTGCAGTGAAATGCCGCCTGCCTACTTTATAGGGAATGTGCCTTTTTCAGGGCAATGGGGGGTGTGAGCAAGTAACAAAACGTGTAGCTCAGCTTGTGACACAAACAGTGACATACAATACATGTGTTTGCGAGGGCAAGGAGGGCGCACAGTTCCTTGTCTCCGATTGCTTATCTTTACAGTTTCTTTCAGGTTGGTGTCGACGTTGTTTGCGGTTCTGTCTCGCTACTAGCTGCTATTCCTGCTATCAACTGTTTCCTGTTAGTTCACCACCAGTGGGTCGCACTTGCGGCACCATCAACAGCTCCTCCCACAAGTCATCAACAGCCCTTCCCGTTGCGGAAGGGCGCCTCGTTCTTTTTAAACCAAAAAGTTTCCGCCAAAATGTTTACCCCTACGCGGCGGAAAATTGGGCACTTTGGATCAACTCGCCAATCCGGCTCTGTGTGTCTATACGCTTGCAGCTTGCCTGCAAAACAGCCCAACATTCGCCGAAAATTTGGCAGTGTAAAAGGGGCTTATGAGTCAAATCCTTCCCTTGCTCCTCAACAGCTCCCCCCTCTCATCCAAATTTGGTCACTTCAGCTCCAAAAAACCAAAAACTGTTAAACTGGGCAGCACTGATCAATTATCAGATTCAAGATTCTGTCACTGCATTTTCCATTTCTCATCTCAAATGTTTTCATAAACATATTTTAATGAACTGTTTAGCTGTAAAATGAGGAAGTCTGTTTCAGTTGGTGAGCAATGCTTCGTTTGGGCTCAACTGTTTTAAGCTTTGCTGTGTGGGTCACAAACCTTTTCATTTTTCAGCTTGACAGTAACTAAAATGTTTCTGAAAGCATCTGAGGCGAGAAATAAGCAATGCAGTGACAGAATATTGATTATTTAATCAGCCTTGTCTAGTTTGACAGTTCACAAGCAGTGATCGACACATCTGACAGCTGTTCTCTCTAAAATGGCTTGTGATTGGCCAAAGTCTCCTGTCATGGGCTAGATTTCCCAAGGCTTGAAAATAGAGTCAAGAGGAGGTGCAAAAGTCAAGTGGTCTTGCTTGAATTACAATATTCTCAAAGGTTATTTTGGGCATTTGTACCCTTCAACACCAAAATTAAACTGCCTACCCCAGCTTTAAGGTAATACTTAATTATTATTACTATTAGTATTCCAGGGGTTTCTCTTCACTCTATGATCTGAGCTAAGATAATATATAGTGAGCCAGTATGGCAAAGGAAGCCATAACCTTGGCCTCTTCTTAGACTTACACATAAATAATTTGTGAAAAAATGCTCCCTCCCTTCTTCTTTTAAGTGAGACCACTGGGGTTGGCACAGCATAGCCAGCACTGAGGTCTCCAAAAAAAAAAAAGAAATTTTAAAAATGAAAGAAAGAAAGAAAAAATGCCAGGTCACCTTGATGCTGAACCTGGCTCGGCTTCTGCCGCTTTGGCACCCACAGGTAATTGTGAACACAGACCGGAAGTCATACAAAGGGGTGACCATGTCAGGATAA
>JAPZEB010000002.1:8517095-8527768 GCA_029783705.1 Chaetodon striatus
AGTTTAATAGTTGTTGGTAAGTTTGCAAAGCGGTGGTATTTAACAAAATACCTTACTAACCATGTAGTACAATTGGCCCTTACTGGGGAAATTATTTAATGCCAGTCCAAAACAATGGCATAGAGGCAAGCAATTCAACTAAATATTGTTTTAATTGTTGCTCAAGAGATGATGACCTCATTATTGCCAGACAGTATGTAATGCACCATCACTCCACTTTGTAAGTGTGTCCTCAAATTATATCACTTGCTGTTCAAAAAAGTAAAATAAAAAAACTGTACATTTCTATGTCTGAAACTATTAAAATGTTTTCAATTATCACAGACAGGGAAGAGTTTGTTTTTTTCAAATGTAACACTTCAGTATGAAAAGCACTTGTCCCTTTTCCCCTCTGCAATATTACATGACCTTTCTTCATTTTTCATGGCAGATACACTGGCTATCAGCATACTGCTGTCTTGAATAGATTGTTACGTTTAGGCTCTTATTTTCACATGATGGGAAGTGCAGTCAACCATGCAAGGTGCATAGGGCGTGGTGAATGTGAATGTGTGGTATTTTCATGGCCAGAGGCGCGGGGTACACCTGCAGCGCAGTTGGAAGCTAGATGGGATTAGGAGGAATACATTAGCTGGCATCTATCCTGGCTAATCAAATCATCCCCCTCCTTTCATTCCCTTTAAAGCAGGGCACTTGTTTCATTATGGAGGAGACACTCCAGACCTGCTTATCCCAAGGGGAGAAGTCAGAGCTGGCGTTCAGTCAGATTGGGCTGTGTTAACATGTGTGTAATAATTCTAATTGTGTAAGACATTTGCATGATTGCGTAAATTGATAACTCCCCATAATAATCCTGTTTACATGACTCTTTGATTTTATTTCCTTCCCTTCAAGTATCAGATTTGATTGTCAAAGCCATGATTCCAAACGTAGTTCATCAAAGCCATAGCTTGTCACTGTTGCAATTTAAATGCAAATGCCAGACACTGACTTCTGTGAAAACCTGTTTGAAAGAAGGATATGAAGCATATGTATTTTCTTAGCATGAATCATCTCCTGTGCGCAGCTGGTGACACTCTGCTCTTTGTATTTCATAGCTGAAACAACATAGAGAGAAGGAATTAGACTTTTTAGAGTTCACCTCATTGTGTGTGTGTGTGTGTGTGTGTGTGTGTGTGTGTGTGTGTGTGTGTGTGTGTCATCCTCCAAGGTAACCCCTCCCAGCCCACTTCCCTCCACTATATGAGCCCCTACCAGATGAATGCATATGCCATGGCCCTGAAAGCAGTAGGCGAGATTATCCAGGACTACGACAGTGACAAGCTCTTTCCTGCCTATGGTTTCGGAGCTAAGCTGCCCCCTGATGGCAAAATCTCCCACGGCTTCCCGCTGGTAAGACACACATGTGAACTCACACACAAAACATATGAATTCACACATACAAGGAGCACACGGTCCACCCGTGGCAGGGTGTGGTTTGGACCAGGAGTCGTCGCTGCGACAACAGCTGGTCGTGCAAGTTGAGGAGCTGGCTCATCTGCCTGCCAGCGGGAATCTCCCAGCATCTCCTCCACTTCCTCCTTGCATCCTCCTGAGGGATCAGGACAGTAAGAAACCGCTGGATGCTAAGTTGAAGTGAAGCCATCTCTGACTTTGAGTCACTAATATGGCCTCTGCTGCTTCAATATTGACCTTCTCTTATAAAACTCTCATTATTTCCTGTACTTTATGAAAGGGCCATACTAAATCACACAAATGTCTTTTTAGAAACTCATTTAAACTTTATTACTTTAATACTGTAGATTCATTGAGTCTCTGTCAGTACCCCTTAGACTTCACACTGCTTTTTACACCAACTACATTAACAACTTTGAACTTTCATGAACTTACTAACTTGCTGTACTTGTGTAAACTTGCCAGTAGCATGAAAAATAGACCAGTGTTGCCCTCTGCAAGCTAACAGAGACGTACCCATAGATTTTCATTAGATACTGTTAGGGCTGCTCTCTTAAAGTTGCAAATTCAAATAATCCAGACCCCTTGTCTCGTCATATTCTTTAAACTGAGCAGCTCTTTTGTCAGTCAGTGTGCATTGTGCTTATGGGGATGTTTTGTAAGCGAGTAAGCGCTCTTTGCTTGCACGCTGCTCTCTGGTACAAGGTACGAGGTCCCCGGCTGCCTGAATCAGACAGAGGCAGCTGCCTGTAGGAAGAGAGGCTTTGTCCAGTCAGGCTCAGAGATAACGTTATCTACTGCCTTCTGCTTAGAAGTGGTGAATTTACAGCTCATGGCAACTAAATTCAATATATCCTTTGGCTTCGCTACTGTTGTCATAAAATGTTTCTGCCATAGACTGCGTAGAGTGTTGGATGTAACTACTTTGATGTCACCTGATTGGTCTGTGTACTGCCATTTTGTCTGGCATTTCGGCTGCTGCCATCTTTGTTATATGGAGCCAGAAGTGACCATATTTGGAGGAGAAGGTAGAGCTGCAGTGGAGTGAGGGGTGGATTTGACTTATAGACTGTAGCTGTGCCTCGCAGACAGCCTGTCACTCAAGTCACCCTGCCCTTAATTATGCGTAACTTTAAGCCTTAATAAAATGTAGACCGATAAGTTATATAAAAATTCAGCCCCTCTACAGTTGACGTGAATGTTGAAATTAGCAATAGAGACCAAAACTGTTTTTAAAAGATGGGTATTTTAACATGGGGGGGGTCTATGGGGATATACTCAATTATAGAACCAGCCTCAAGTGGCCATTAGAGGAACTGCAGTTTTTGGCAGTCCCGCATTGACTTGATTTCTCAGCTTTAGAGGTTGCTGCTTGGTTGTTGCACATTCCCTATCTGTTGTTAGCATAGTTATCATTAGCTTGCTTAGTTTTTTACTATATAACATAAATGTCAGTCACCCCGAACATCTCACCACACTCTGTACTGAACAGCCAAATCTAATTCAACTGACATAATTTGTAGTCAGGTACAGCCCTAGATATTGTTCCTACTGCTGGTCTGAGAAGAGACAAATTTAATTAAGAGTAGCCTCTTGAGTTTCCTGTTCTCATTTCTGGTGTTGACCACCTGTTGTATCACAGTGACATTATTTCCTTGCACACAGTGTTTAAGATAATGGTACATTAATTAGAGACTGCATATCATCATGGCTAATAGCAGCATATTTAAGATGTGTATTTATCTTTAATTGTCAGCACTATGTTGAATATGTCAACAGTTACGTGCTCTGAATGGATTGATGTTCCTTGTTTATTGTGCTGCCCTGTTAATTATACTACTGGATGTGTAGATGTACACTGTGTTCTTCATTAGTGTGCTGTATGCTGTCTGTTGCAGAGTGGTGACGCTGAGAATCCAAACTGTGTTGGCATAGAGGGGGTTCTGGAGGCCTATTTCCAAAGCCTGAGGACAGTGCAGCTGTATGGACCCACCAACTTTGCACCTGTTATCAACAAAGTGGCAAAGTAAGTTTAAAAGTGTGTGTGTTTTTTAGAGTCCTAGTGTACTATTCTGCCTTTTAGACTAAGGGTATAATTATAACATTTTGTTTTCTGTCAAGCAGACCTGAGGGATAGAAATGTTTGTATTTATAGGCCTTCATCAAAGCTTATTAGTGACATGACTCAGAGAAATCTTTTCCACCAGATTAGAGATTTTGTTTTATTTATAAATGGTACCAGTGGGGGGCAAGTCAACATGTGCAGGATTAAGGATGTTACAGCATCCCGTCAGCTAATAATCAGTTTTTTATACCTCTAAGTGTGGCATCAGAAAAAAACAATATTTCAGGGAAAAGGGGCTTGATTTTGGTTTTGTGTTATTTGTATATTTAATTTCACATTTGAAAACCCGAAGCTAATTTTATGTATCAGAGAAACTGTCAAAATACATCTGGCAACTAATGACTGCTTGCTGCTGACATTTTCCTTGTATGGTTTAGAAATTCTGGTTTTAAGGGAATTTTATGACAGATAAGTAAAAAAAAAAAAAAAAAAAAAAGTGGTTGAAAGTGCTAATGTGGGGCTTTGACACAGTGTCTCTTTTATGTCCATAGACTGCCATAATCATTCAGTGGAAAAAGCTTCAACTTTGGGGAGATAAAATCACTTTACATAAAGATCAAGAGCATTATATTTTGATATAGTTTTTGTAAAGCTTTGTTCCTTGTATGCGTTGTCAGCATTGCTGTCGATAAATTGTGGCAAAACACTTTTTACAACCTCAGATTGTTCTAAAATAATCTTTTGAGTGATTAACACAAAAGATTTGTGAAGTTTTATGGGCACCTGTGACATTTTTCTTGCATTTTCGGTTTGTGGAAGCTTCATTTAATTAAAAAATGACATATCAAACTGAAACTATATCACTGATATGGGGTATTTTAAAGGTGGTAAATGAAGGAAAAAATATGAGTGCATAGAGAGTCTGCAAAATCAACCAAAATAAACCTGGCTCCACAGTTTACAATACTCAATACATGTATCACAATTATATTGGATCCAAGCAACAATTCCTCCAACCCATACGAGCACGTACATCTTTTTTTTTCTACTGTCTAATATGACCCACAGGAGCGTTATGTAAAGTAGTACCCCTACTTGCAGAAGATCAACACATCTTAAAGCCTAAATGACAGAATAGGTTGTACATGAAGATTAACAGTCACCGTTTAAAATGCTGTTAAAATTAGCTATTTGGTTAGGTTTAGAAAAAAGATCATGGTTTGGGTACAAGTAAATTGTTTGATGTGTGACTATGTTCAGTAGTTAAAAAAAAAAACAAAAAAAAAACTCCATACTGACTTTTGGTTTCACAAGAGACCCAAACAGCTGTCTCCAGGGTCAAAGTCCTGTGCTTTTTGATCCATCCTCTCCGACCTTCTCCCTATATGGACTTTGTTCATCTTTATACCACATCATCTGACATCCTAGTCTGCTGGTATAAGAATTACTACAGCCACTAGAGGCTACCACTTAGCAATAAACATAAATATGTGTCAAATAAGCTGCTTGAACAAATGACCTATGTGGGTGTATTTTAGAGGTATGACCACATAGAGACTGTCTCATTCTAAGAGGTATAAAAGAGAGTGCTTGACAAAATTAACAGTTATATTCGTTATAAAATTTGTAAAATATTTCAGGCTACGGGACAAAAATGCACTTTTTGCCATACTAAGAAAAGATTCAGTGGTAGACAGGGGGTTTGCCAAGAATGGCCATTAGGAAAAAGGTACATATAACTCCTCCTGTGTGTTTTTAGTGAGGTCTATTGTTCACAAGTAAATTGCAATGATGAGTTCATGATGATCATGAACTCATCACTGTAATTTATGGGTTTGAGTCACGTCTATGCTTTAACATAAAGTGTAGACATGATTCAAGCCTACAGGGTTGAGTCTACGCAAGAGTAAGTGTGATCCATACATCTATGAGGTGTCACCATGATCTCACCATGACCCAGATCAGATAAAAAATGTGGACTAAAGAAGTTTTTTGGTTTTTTTTGTTTTCTTTTCAGTTGCGAAGTAAAGGCATTTCTTAAAAATGAACTAAATATCTAATCAGATCATAAGTGTCTTTACAAGGTTTTAATGTGAGTGTGGAAAGTTAATTTGTCATTCAGCCACTGTATAAATTATGGCATCATCTGCATATGTTTGAATCTTCACTGTTCCTTCCCTTATTGTTTATGAGCATGGAAACAGAGCAGGTGCTATTTTAGAGCACTGTGGTACAGTTTTTGTGCTCTGTAGGACTTTGAGTTTACAGTAATCAACATTAACACATTGGGATTTATCTGCAGCTGTTGTAGTACTAACACCTGTCCGAAAACCAGATTGTGCATAATTGCAATTATTAATATCTATCACAAACAGTTTCGATGGCCAGTTAAAGGAAAAAACTCAATGATCTCTTTTGCACCTTAAAGCTAAGACAAATGGTATACGACAGGTAAAAGATTAATATAAGGTTAATGGAAAAGGGATTTGCTACCACAGGTGATTACATGTTTTTGTTGTTGAAAAACATGGATTAACCTGGTTGTTAGACCAGAACAGTGTTGGGGGTTTTAGCCTACGTGTCACTGCACTGAATTATCAGTTCTGTTTTTTTATCCCACAAAAAAAAACAGGCACAGGAAGACAAAGGTGCTATCACACACACAGGCCCATCCTAACATAAGGGTTTAAATCCCGTGCACATAAACATATACTGCACATACACGCACAGAGAGAAATATAGACTCACCGATCAATGATGCGTTCAGCCAGGTGGAACAGCTAAGTCGCTGGTATTGGATTCTGTCTAGTTGCAATATATACACAAACAGCAGGTGAAGGACACACATACATACATACAGACACACACACACCTACGTGTTGAAACGCTCTGCCAAATATCAGCTCTGGCTTGATATGATGCCAGATGAGTTTGGAGATGTGGATATATTCATTTGTTTTTCTCATTGAACGCCGGGTTTGAAAGGGAATGAAGAGCAGTGGGAAAACAAGAAGCAAGGTCACACGGTTTTCTTCATGCCGTGTTTTTTTGGTGCTTGTTATTTTTGAAGGGTCTCTCTGTAGCTGAAGGTTGTGGTTTTAGGTAGTAAACAACTCTGTGGTCTGCTGTGGAAACAGCATCCCAGAACAAAGGGGTTGCTATGGTGGGTGGAAGGAGATCAAATCCACTTTAACTGAGTTTTTTTTATATTACACTTAATCCCAGAGATCACAAAGTTGAGTAGGCATTTTTTGGTAATTATAATAGCTTTCATGTTTTATTTATATTCTACATTATGCTGTGATTTAATATTAATGTTGGGAAACATGAATATTTGAAATTCCAACATGTTTATCTGCCTTGGTATATGAAGAAAGATGTGAAGGCATTGTTTCACATGTAACAAAAAAAAAAACATCATTACACAGCAAACAAATCATTCCCAAGGGCAAGTGGACATTTTAAATGTCAAATAAAAAACAACAGCATGTACATTAATCACATACATTTACATGTGAATTGCAGAATAGCTCATTAATCTTAGTGTTGCAGGACAGCATTATGAGAAAAATGATACTGTAGTGCTGTACAGTAATATCAGAACATATAAACCACTTCAGGTAACAATTTTGGCTGGGGTTGCTGGATTTTACACTCGACATATCCAGTAGCAGGACAGAGCAGCTGATAATACCCTAAACTCTGATATCCTGTAATACTGTACTGTAGTGCTAATAGGTTATGGTTATGTGCCACAGAGATGTAGTTAGTAGTACATAGCTCTTGGCATTGAAAGTAACATAACGTTACACTGTTGGTAGTAAGCAAATGTCCACTCCTTACAGTTTTGCTCGTGTGTTTTTTGTTTTCCACAGGTGAAAAGAAAGGCAAAAATCTCTTAACTCTTTGTGTATCAATTATGACTCTTACTTGAGCCCTTATGCACACTGCATCAGCATGTGAGGAAAGCTATATCTTGATAGTTGCTCTGTGCCTAGTTATGGTTGCTAAGCAAGATGCGGCATTAAAAAAAAAATTCTTAACAAATTAACCTTATTATAGGTAATGAGGCACTGGTGTACTTGGGCGATCACTCTCTCCATTCTGTTGCCCCCAGGTTTGAAAGAATGTGCAGCAAAAGTGCCCTATTGATGCCCCTATGGTAGATTAACATGATAAAGTGCCTGCTAGGGTACCCTTCTTCCAGTGGAGAAAATGTGATGCAGGCTCCTCTATTGAGCTATTCCTGTGGAGAAAACTTAATGCCGAGCGCTCTTGGGAGTCCCTCTAATGGAGAAAACATGGTGCAGGGACCTCTAGGGACTTCTTTCCAGTGGACAAAACAGGAAGCAGGGCCCTCTAGTAAGTTCTTACAGTGAAGAAAATGCAATTCAGGACCCTCTGTTTAGCTATGCCTGTGGAGCAAACATAATGCAGGACCCTCTAAGGAGTCCCTCTAGTGGAGAAAACACAATGCAGGGCCCTCTAGGGTGTTCTCCTAGTTGGGAATATGTAATGCACGGCCCTCAAGATGGTCCCTTTAGTGGAGAAAATATGATGTAATGCCCTCGAGGGAGGTCTTCAGTGGAGAAAATGTGATGCAGGGCTCCTTTATGGAGTCCCTCCATTGGAGAAAATATGATGCAGAGCTCTCTAGGGAGTTCTACCAGTGGAGAAAACATGATGCAGGGCTCTTCTGGGAGTTCTTTCAGCGGAGAAAACATGATGCTGGGCCCTCGAGGGAGTTCTGCTAGTGGAGAAATATGATGAAGTTCCCTATATCGTGCTCAACTAGTGGAGAAATCATAATGATGGGTTTTCTTAGGGTGCCCTCCCAATTGAGAAAACACAACACAGTGTCTGATAGGCTGCCCCACATGCTAGAAAACTGCCCTACATGACCCACAACATGTAGTGGAGTAAGCTGCATTCATGGTGTTTTGGTATGTCTTCAGTTATTGTGTCAGTTTGTTTCCACTGCTTAGTACTGACAGTGTTGGCTTATTTAGTAGCATGCAGTTTTGTAAATTTATGCCATTGAAGACAGCGATGTCATCATGAGACCAGAGTATTTTCCCAAAGTCATTTGTGATCCAACATCTAGAGAGCAGAAAAGGGGAAAGAAAAAGACCATGCAAGTGACTAAGTATGGCAAACATATCATCACAAAGGTCAGTTGATCAGACAAATACGGCACTGTAAGATATACATTTGATTCAACCCTGTGCTGAAATTCTGAGACAGCACAGACTGTAGAATAATGTTTGAGACCAACAGGCAGGTGTGCTTCATGTTTTCATTAGTAGTCAGTTATTCAGGTGCACAGGCAGAATGTTAGCTCTAACCCGGCTACATTTGTGTGTGTATGGTGTATGTTTATGCGTGTGTGTGTGTATCTGTGCATGTGTCTGTGTGTGCACGTTCCCCAGCTGTGCAGCAGAGATTACAGATGGCTCTCAGTACTTTGTCCTACTGATGATCACAGATGGAGTGATATCTGACATGGTCCAGACCAAAGAGGCTGTGGTCAACGTGAGTCAACAAACACGCGCACACACACACACACACACACACACACACATGTGTGTGTGCGCATGTGTAAACCAACACTCAGAGACTGATGGATAGCAGCACTGTTCCCTCACTTACTCTCCTGTTACTGATGTTCATCTCAGCCTCATGTTTTCCTTTGTGTGGGCGGCCAAAGCTCCATTATATTTCTCAAGAATAATGCTTTCTATGATGTTTGGATAAAACAGCTTGATATGTCCCAGCACTCTGTGATAAGCAATCCCTTTAGAATAAGTACAAATACTAAGCAAAAATTCTCTCTTGAAGATTCAAATTAAGGAGAAGAAAATAAATTTTTGCTCTAATTGTGGCTGATCTCATTTTTTTGAGAGGTCAACAGTTGTTTCAACAACCAGTCAAATTCATGTTTGAGAGGTGTCTGATCCAATTAAGTCAGTTATGAGTGATTTCTCTTGTGACAGGCAGTGTAGAATATTAAAAGCAAGTTTTTTTATTTTTTATTTTCTCCTTCCTAATTATCTTACATGTGTAAAAGTGCAAAACAGGTGAAGTCCCAGATATTTGCTTTAAATCCTCTACATGATCTTCCTCCTCGAGTTTTCTCCAGGTGCACGACTTCTTAGTTTGTGCCAAGGAGAGTTAAGGTTTGGGAAATGAAGGTAATTGCTGCAAGTGTAGGATAGTGGGTCAGGTTAATAGCCTCACCTTTCAGGTTAGAAATCATGAATAACAAGTTTGAATCAACACTTAATTTAAATTTTGTAAGCCAATGCTCACTACACCAAAATAATTGAACTCTAATGAAAGCCTTTTAGATGCCTTAATGCATCATTAGAAGTTAATGAATCAACCGACCTGAATGGTATTTGTCTTTCCTTTTGCCTCCTGTTCAGGCAGCATCACTCCCCCTGTCCATAATCATCGTAGGTGTTGGACCTGCTGAGTTTGATGGTGAGTGTTCCATTTTAGTAACAGATAACTTTTCATGTCAACATCAGTAAATGAGACAGAGGAGAGGACAAGAAGAATCTACAGAGGACCAAACGTTAATCAGTGTCACAGTGATGCAGCAGAGTTGCCTTTTAGGGAACTTTCACATCTGCCCTGTTTGGTTCAGTCCAGTTGAACTCAAGTTTGTTTGCCCCCTAAGTGTGGTTGGTTTGGGCATATGTCAACACAGCAATCGTACCTAGGCCATATCCACATGAAGACATGTCTTTTTGAAACTGTTAAATAAAATGATTGTGCTGCAATACTGTTCTGTAAACATGGCGCGGACTTCAAGAATGCAGGCATCAAAATGAAGCCGGTTCAAGCCACTGAAACTGCATAAAATGGCTGCAGTATATATGCTAGCCAGGAGATGGCGCGCCACTAAAAACTGGAGCATACGGCTCTGAACCAGAGAAGAAGATACGGAGCAGGCACATTGCTCTCTGCAGTGGATCCAAGAGCATGTAGCGTAAATAGTTGTCTGTCTGCTGCTCATTGTTGTGAAGGAGGAAGAGAAGATTTTGCTGAAGAAGCCCCAATAGGCTCAGCAGACTCTTTAGCAGGAACACGATTCTGTAATCCGCCATTGTTGTTGTTGTTGCTGTGTTGTTATTGTGACGATGGGATG
>JAPZEB010000002.1:8527868-8540580 GCA_029783705.1 Chaetodon striatus
TACTCTTCTTCAACGTTTTGTTTACTTCCTGGATTTTTCCTGCATGGAAATTCTGACCAATCAAGAGCAGCTTTCTCGCACAAGGCATTTGATCTGGTCCGCTTGTAAATGCTGCTATGCAAAAGCAAACGAACTCTAGGCAATTATGCAACTTTGTAACAAAATTAGGCCCTGATTTGGACCAAAGCAAGAGGTCTGAAAGCACTCTTAAATAAAAGTGAGCACCATCTGATAGACATCAGATTTCTTCACATATCAAATGTTGTTATGCATTGTTATCATAAATAGACACTGAACACCCACAGTGGTATCTAGAGTGTTTACATTTTAATATAAAGAAAGGAAGGACTTATGCAATATCTACAGTACGCTCTGGACATCAGGCAAGGAAGCATTCATCACTCGATTAATACCCAAAGTCCAAAGGCAAACTACACTACGAACCAATGTTTGTATTCTTCATGCAGGCCATTAGAGTGGTTTCAATGGTACATATCCAGAAACATTCTCTTTTTCATAAAGATTTTCAAAGTCACGTGTCTATGACTAATATCCTTTTTTTTTTAACACCAATGCATTTTCAGTGTTACAATTTATGTCTATATCTATATTTTATTCATGATTTCTAATCAAATCTGTTTTTCATGTTTTGTCATCTTTTGCTAATGTAATATTTATCTACATGGCCAAAAGCAAAGATATATTGCATTATTTGTTTTGCATGTTATCAACGGCCTAATTTTGTATTCATTTTCAGTGGGAAAATCCATGAAATGATCAGTATGCACCGTGTTTGTGCATGATGTGGAGGATTTACATGGAAAACTCATTTTAATAAAGGGAGATATTCCCTCTTGATAGATCCAGGGCTTAACGTTAGCCACCGCCCACATTCGGCTATAATTTGGCAGCGGTGTATAACACAATCATTCAGCCCCTTTACAGCCCCTTTAGCGGGGGCATACATGCACATGGAATGCACAGTATGTAGATTGGTGCACACAATGTGGAGAAAAAATCACAAGCACTAGTTAGCAGCATGCCCTGAGGTTAGCTTTTAAGCAGCCTTGAGATGCAAAAGCAGAACACAATAAACTGTTTAGTGAAGCAGTTGGCATTAACATTAGCATATAGCTATGGTGTAACAAATTGAAACACTCCTCCCAATGCACAAGGTTTCATTTTTATTATTCTTTATTTTGTGTTTTTGATTTCATACCGTGAGAGATGCTTTTCAGTTTTATAGCCTCATGTGATCTTTTGTATTTTGGGAAGTGTTGCCTTTGGGCAAAATGTTACCTCAGTTCTGAGCGAGTGAATTGTGTCTGTCTTTGACACTTGCCCTACAGTATTTTCTAAAATAAATGAAAGGAAACATATCCATATGTATTACATATATTTGAAATAGCTTTACACACAACCTTATCAGAGCTGAATGTTTGATGACTGTAGTGTTATAATTACATGGTGTCTTGATTTTGGTGTTTACAGTGGTCATTCACATTTAAAAGGGCTGAGATTTTGTCCTTTGACAAAATTGCAGCACACTATAGTCAGCTTTAATCAAATAAAATGTAATAATTGATATCAAGTAATTGACTGTTAGCTCAGCTCCGCCCCCATCAGTTAATAGTTGTAGTGGTTAATAGTTGTAGTTAGTAGTTGATAACTGAGCCTCCTACCTACCTGTCAAACAGCTTCAAACCATAAACCTTCTCAAGTCCAGACTGAGTCCCACAGGGATCAGCTGTCAAGTCCAGCGGCCGGTGGTTGGTGGCTGCTTGCTCCACTGCCGTTCAGCGTCTAGTGAGACACCCTGGTGCAGACTATTTACTGGAGATTACCAGCCTGTCACTGGTGCAACATTTGAAGATACTTGCAAGCACAGCTGTTTGATGGCTTTTGGTGTCCAATAGTCCACCACAAACATTTTCGTCCCGTCTCATCTTATGAACGAAAATGAAACATAGATAGGTCATAGTTTTTATTATCAAGATCTCTTTTTATTTCGTTATTGTCTCATTTTTGTCAGGAAAAAAAGGTTGTTGACAAAAAATTTGTCATAGTCTCAGTGAAATCAACATGGATTTTATGGATCTGGCAATCCGCTCCAAAATAACTGTCCCGGCATTTTCCTGGTCTTTCTCAGCCTTTTCAGCTATTGATTAGCTCCCGCTACCACAAATCTCTCCCCAAGGTTAGCTGACCCATGAGCTGCTCCTAACACTTACTCTTTGAGCCGATATGATGGCATTTTCATGTCACATTAAATGACACATTTAACCTTCTTTTTTTGTCATATATTTTCTGACAGACACCCTATCATATGCTGTTCAAAATCTAAAACCAATATTCAGATATACTATGCTGTAGTAAAATATCCAACTATTTACAGACTGTTGTTCCACCCATTGTCAATAGGGGGTGCTGAAGCACCTTCAGCACTCACCTCCCCATGGCCATGCTTAACACATCAAGATATGTGCTGTGATTGGACATTGGTGTTTAGGGAGGTTTAGGTAACGATTCAGTTAAAGGTTTCCTGTTCACATTTAATTTTACTCACTAAAACACAATCCTTACAAAATGCTGAATGTTGTTTATCATCTCGTTAACATGGGGACTGTTACTGAAATAACAGATGTAGCTACGGTGACATCACCCGTTGGTTTTTGGACTCCTGTTTTGAAGCTTCAAACCTGGCCTCTTGCCCATATATTTGGGCGAGAGGCTGGACCTGTGGAAGTGCCTGTCACTCAAACCAGCTGGCCCTTAACTATGTGCAACCTTGAGCCTTAAATGTAAACAGGTAAGTTACGTTAAAAATTCACCCCAAGCACAGTGGTTATGAATGTTTAAAGTAGCTATAGAGACCAAAACAATTTTATTTTACCATGGGCGTCTGTGGGCACTGACTTCTAGAGCTTCTAGAGCCAGCCTTAAGTGGCCCCAAGTGACTGAGGATTTTGGCACTTCCATGCTGGATTCATTTTTCAGCACCTGAGGCTACCATTTGGGATCTACTTAACAAGATATTGCATGATAGCACCACTAGTGGTCTACACTGTCTGCCTATAGTGATCATTATTAACAGCCGACAACAGGAAGCAAAGGCCTCATGCACTGAACACATTTAAAATGTTACGTTAATTAAATCCAACAACCTTGACACTGTAAAGACACAAATATGTGATGTGTTTTTTGAAAGGCAGCATTCGACTTTGACCTTGGCTATTACCTGACTTGATGGAACTCTTTTGAGCAAACAAGAAGCCACTACAGCAGCTGTGTCATAATTGGTTCTTCATATAAACCAGTATGCTGCCCCACCTCCTGGGGGAGTTGGGCCAAAAGTCAATAGAGTCAAGTGTGCAGGCATTTTACAGTCCACAGATCAATGACTTTTCAGTGGGGACCGTTTGTGTGTGTGTATGTGTGCAGTCTGTTGGTGCTCAGCAGGGTGTAACGACTTAACGCCTCATCATTGAGCTGGATGGCCCATCATTTTCTACTTGTTTAAGCAGCTGAATGGTGGGTTTGATAGGGAAAGCACTCAGGCATGTTTGGGGGTCACAAGGTCAAAGTGGCTTAATAGCACCTCAGTGTGTGTTAGTGTGTGTGTCTACACTTTACTGCGAGGCCTAATTATCTCTGTTATTTGCTCTTTTACTCTCTGTGTACTCCATTTCACAACATGAGTATTTTTTAATCTCTAGTATGTCACTGTCCTATGCTTTCACTTCTGGTGTTTATCGTCTAATGCGTTCTGTTTCCATGTGTGCCTGTGTGCCACCTTTTCCGTGGCAGCACCACACATCCAGGCTGTTTTGTATTTTTGGCAGAGCGCCTCCAGATGCAGGATACACACTGTTGTGGAGGTCTTGTTTTTGAAGACCTCTCAGAATGACATCTCCATCAGAGCGCAATTTTAGAGCAAGCACCTCTATGTTTGGCCATATTTGCAATGGCTGTCTATAAGTACTCCTGCAGCTACACCTTTAAGCCATTGACCTCTCTCCATGCATTATTTTCCTTCTCTGACCTGCAGTGTAATTGCACATCATTTTTGCTTAAGAAATGGCATCTTGGGTGCACAAAGTGTTCTAACCATTCTCCTCTGAATACCTGTTCTTACTCCCCATGCTGTGTTCCACTTGAGCAATTACGTTATGAAAATACAAAAGAGCATTCCGTTCCTTTTTTAATTCTCCCTGGGTGGTTCCAGTATTGAGTCATGCTCTCTGTCTTTTTCTCTCCTTTTAGCTATGGAGGAGCTGGATGGAGATGAGGTGAGAGTGTCCTCCAGAGGACGTCTTGCTGAGAGAGACATTGTACAGGTACTCATCATAATTCTGGTTAATGTCGCAGGTTGAACCTGAGCATGTTTCTGTCAACAGCAGCTGCATGGGGGAGTTTTCCCTGAAGGAGGATGACTTACATTCGTAACACACACTCAAACACACACTGGGAACTGCCTCATAAAATATACAATACCCATCTACAGAGGGTCACTGAACAAGCATAGTGTCTTGATCAAGGGTTCAATACCATGACTCTGACTTTACCTTACACGCAACTCAAAATCTATCCATTAATATAAAATCAAGGGCCAGTTTTAACCCATTCAACCCCACTATTTCTAAGACATGTTCCTACAGACTTAATAAATGAGGCAGCATCAGAACAGGATATGTATTTGTGTCTGGTGTGTATGATTTGGTGTCATCTAGTGGTGAGGTTGCTGATTGCAACCAACTGAAATTTCTCCTGTGTGCCAAGCCTGTAGGAGAACCATGGTTACCAAACCGAACATGCAAATGACCCTATTTAGAGTCAGTGTTTGGTATTCTGGGTTGCTGCAGAACAACATGACAGACTCTGTGGAAAAGACCTGCTCAGTATGTGAGAGTAAACAGCTCATTCTAAGATAAGAAAAAAAAATTACCCTAAATTCTATGCACTGATAGAAAAATTCACGGAAAAGGCTGTTACCGTATCCCAAAAAAAAACAAGTAAAAAAAAATAAAAAAAAACTCTTTAGTGTGTGTTGGTTTGTCCGCTTGTTTGTTATTGTTGGAGTTCGGTCCTTCACCATGCTGACGTTAGCCTCTGGGTAATGGTATGTTAAGTTTTGATCAAATACTAAACCATTGCCATTAACAATTTTCTAAAAATTATTTTGTTTAATCGGAGACTTTATTCAAAATTGTAAAAAATACGAATTGCGATTCTTATGTAAATATATTTTTCCTCCCACACCTACAGTGGTCTACAGTGCAAAGTCACACATTTCTCCCCCTTCCCAAGAGATTTAGGGTGCACTCACACCAGGATAGTGCGGGGGACTCGGTTCATTTGGGCGGGGAATGCTGAAAAATTTCCACCGCTATTTGGTTTGGTTCATTTTCACACTGCTCTTTCTAAAGCTGACCAAACCACTTGGACAACGTCACGCAGTTACAACAGCTGCTCGTTTGGGGGCAGTATTGCTCGAAACAACCACTGATCAGGAAGAAAAAAAACACGAGGAAGAAGAAAACCTGACAAAACAACTGTCACACTAAACACGTTTTCCAAAGAAATACAAAATGGTAATGTAATTAGCACCAGCCTATGGCATTTTACATTATATAAATTAGCCTAGCAATGAGCGCAGATTTCCTTCTGTCTATGAAATCTGGATAAATCCCAAAGTATAAATCCCTGAAGGATAAATTGCACGCAAGACTTAAAATGCTATTTTAGTGGAGGCTTTATTGTCTTCACAGTTTATAGTTTCTTATCTGTGACATAAAAGTAAATAAAAGCTTTATAGGTCACCACAAAAACACCAAACACCAAAATGCAACACCTCTACATCACCTCCTCTCTTTGGTTCACTTCCTCTCTTTAGTTCGCTGGATAGTCCAGTTGCATTCCCCACTGTAAGCAAACCGCACCAGGGTTCACTTGCAAGTGATCCAAGACCCCCATTTTGAAGCAGACCAGGGTTCGCTCATTTGGTCTGCACCAGATTTCGAATGAGCGTTCACACCACTCCAAACAAACTGAACTATCCGTGGAAGCAGACCAGGGTTCGTTTAAAGTGGACCAATATTCTTGTGTACTAAATCGTTTTCATTTTAAAACACTGTTGCCTTAGTATTGTCAGGCCACCTCTGCTATTGCCTCTGAAAGAGAGTCAGTATTTATAACATGCAAAAGGATATGTATGTATGTCATTTTCAGCATTTGAATAAGCAACCAATGCACAATGTAAGAAGGACACCACCATGCAATCTCAGAAGAGTGACCCACAATGCCATGGTGCCAAGATAATCATCAGGGAACACAAGAGGAATAACTGGCTTATCTTATCTTTGTGGGACCATGGCGCTGTGGATAAATTGCCTTGTAATTTTGCCTCTTGGCTCAAAGAAGATGTCCAAAACCTGATTCAAAGCCAATCTAAATGAATGGAGATAAATCATTTATAGGATAGGGACATGGATTTATATAGCCATACAGTGCCAGCGTTTTCCTTCTGAATGCAATGCACAACATGGGCCACATTTTATTCTTTGAAAATAATTTATTAATACTAGCTCCTTCCAAAATGAAATCTACAAAAATGCTTTGTATCTGACTCATTTGCATTGCAGATTAAAACACCCCGCATGTTCTAATTGTAAAAAGGTCAACACGTTTACCAGCTATGTGACCAAAAAAAAAAGAGTACAAAATTAAAAAACAAATATCATGCAGCTCTAGTAATACTGTCTACCTCCTTGCCTGTATCAAATGTGGCATCTGATATGTAGGGAAAACAAGAAGACAACTTATAATCAGACAGCATGGACATAAAAGTGCCAGTGAATTTGGAATTCTGTGGCATTGACATAATGATTCCTGACTGTCATGGTGGAAATGTGGATTAAAGTCTACACCAATGTGAAATCAGATATATATCTTCTACTTCTTCTTTCTACCAGTATGTGTGTGAGAATGCGTCAGTGCTATGGAGTTGTATTGGTATGTTTGTAATGGCTTGACCTCCTGGCAATTGGCTTCATGTGAGCTCAATCAAGCCCTGATGACTGACTAGGTGCACCTGTAGAGCAGCCTACATATATGGTGACTCATCATGCATGTCTCATTTTGCACCAAGGAAAGTCGACAACTGACTGAAATGTTTGTTCTTCTGTGCAGTTTTTTCCTCCCTGTCTATACTGCAACAATATGTAAATCAAAGCATTTAAGAATCCAGACTCTTGAATCTCTTGAACATCCCTTGCTGCACTATGCTTTTTACCTGATTACTGCAGCAGAGAGGAAGGCTAGAGCGCTCTTTTAAGGCACATCTCAACACTTCTGAAACATGGTATCTAACTAATACTGTAGGTGAGAAACCTCATGTTGTGCCTCTTTGATGACTCCATCTTCACTTCAAATTGAACCCAGCACATTTACAGCTGCGGTCATGTCATTACTAAATTGATGAAACTACTCAAATCTCTTCAACACAAGCTGACAGTAATTATTCATAAAATTAAACCTATTAAGGCTTAAAAAAAAGTGCATTTATAGCCTGAAAAAAAGGTTTTTTTGGTCACTATAAACCTGGCAAGACATTTCCTCACTGAGTTTGCCCTTTAAAGACACTTCATCCATCATTACTTTTAAAGCCAACAAGAGAGAGCAGCTCTTTTTTTAAATTGTTTTGCAATGAGTTTTATAAAGAGGGAGCAGTAACCCCATCAGGGACTGATAAAACCAGATCTGGCAACAGTAAATAGTAATTTCAGAAAGCCCGATATGAGAACACAAATAGGAAGAGAATACAATGGCCTCTGATAACCATGTGCTTCAGAATTTTTGGGGAGTAGGGGAGAAGATGGGCCAGTCAGCTGGCAGTGCATAGGGTACAATGATAAATGAGCACTTACAGCGATAAATGTTCAGTATAGTGCTGAGATGTTGAAAGGAGGCGTGAGTATATTATATAAGATAGCAAAAATGTAATTCCAGCAAAGTGGCAGTGGCTATTTACTGGATAAGAGCGAGGAGGAATGCACACCAGTGTAGGCTTGAGTAGTATGATGAGATTATTGTTCAACATGATACTGGTTGGCTACAGTAATGGTCCTCCCGTGTTCATTATAGCAGAACATTATTCAATTATGCAATGCCTTGGACTGTGTATAGGTACTCAGTACCTTTTTAAGGTATCAACTGAAATAATCCAGTACCAAGGAGGATCAAAACGTCCCCAGTCAAACAATATCTGCATTCGATTCTTTCTGCACCAGGTGTCTGGCAAGGTTGAGCAGTGTGTTTTGAAGGACTTAAAGGTTTAATGTGGTGAGATGTCACCAAAATGTTTAAAATTATGGTTACCGTAAAATTCTAATTAAAAATGTATCCCCTTGAAACCCAGAGTTCCTTTTACTAACTAGGTGTGGCTACACTTTTGTAAAGAAATGCATGTCTCAATTAGACGTCCAAGTTTGGTTGCCATTGCTGCGAAGGAGTTCATTGTCAAGTTTTTGGGATATAAAACATCTTAAAGCTAGCAAAATCATCAGCTACCCGCTTGAGCTAACTTTGGTTAGCTGCTTAGATCACACATGCAAATATAAAGGTTTAAACTTTTGTCAATATGGAGATGCTACGCACATCATTAGCTTGGATAGATTCTCCACAACTCAGAGTACAGGAATTTTTTTTAGATTTACTGGCATGGTAAACAGGAGACATGAAAGAAGTGGTGACTGCCTACCATTGAAGCAGTTATAAAGTGTGAATGTGTCCAGATTTCCGTATTGATATTCTTTGAGTCAGTAAGGGTCCACAGATCAAACCATCAAACAAGCTTTCATAAAAAATGAATCCAAGTTGTAGATATTGTTTCAGGGGATAAAGAGAAGTGTTGTGTTAGGCTGGGTGCAGTAAATGGCATCATAACTCTCTCCTCTCTCTTATGTACTGTATCTCAGTGCTAGATCAAATGAGTAGTTTGTAATTGATACGTTAAATAGCCCATTCCATGACATATACAACTTGATAGTGTTTATGCATCTTTGCTGAGCAAGAGTTTTGTGCAAAAGGAATTAAAGGCCATTCCATAGACACCTGTCCCCAGTACATACAATGGTTGAGTTCAGTGATTGACGCAAAAAAAAATCCTGGGCTATTAATTCAAGTTGTATGGTATACTACATGCTACTGATGTTCACATTAATGTTACTGAATAAAGTAATTTTTGAAACAATACCCAGCTTAAACGATGCCTCTTGTGAAATTTGCACTATATTCATTCTCATTTTTCTTCTCTGTTTTTCACCACATTGTTGTAGGGTATCAAAAAAAAAGAAGTAACAACATTGGAGCATACATGTGACGTTGTACGTAATTAACCATGTAGTTGTAGCTTTGACTCCAGCAGAAAAGATGTCTGCTCTCAATAGCAAAAAGAATGCAAATGCGGGTATTTTGCGATTCTTTGGTTTTAAACCGAATGAATAAAGTGATGTGTAAGCTATGTGATAAACAAGTCGGGACTTAAGATGGAAGCATCTTAATACTCACAATCCAACAGAATACACAAGTCTGCCATGTCCATCCACAAAGAGCAGTCGCACCAAAAATCCTACCACGGGGAGCAATCAGTGCTCAATCGTCGGGGTGATGAAAGTACAGGTGTGAACGAAGATAGTTGCACCCACATAGGCATGATGCAAAAAACAAACAAAAAAAAAATCAATGTTTCAACATGTCTTCTTTGGATTTCTGGATCCAACACATTACAATTGTGCAACTATCTTCCTTTACAGAATTGTCTCTTTACTGCAAAAGAATTAAGCATTTCTAATTCCAACATTAATATAATATTTTATGGCCTGAAGTAACAGTAATCCTCTAAATATTCTCACAAAAGGTTTGACTCAATTGCTTTGTTTTGCTGCCTTCAGTGAACTCAAAGAGTTTTGTAAAACATCCATGCATTATGCATTACAATGAAGATAAGACATAAAATATGCTTGACCCAACAAGGTCAATAAGTGGATCATTTATGCTTTCATTGGATACTGCTATCATATTTTCACAGTCCTGTCCCTCCACTTAGTTTTACTAACAACAGTAATTATATTTACATGCTCAAAGTAATCCTTTTAACCTTATTATGAAAATAATTCAAACAGGATTTTGTAGCTAAAAAGAACAAAGGTTATTCACCTTGCATTTTCATGCGTTCCTATTGTCATTGATTCATTATGATGACGGCTGTCACTGCGGTGACATTGTTGACATTGTTTTATTCCTGGTTTGAATGAAAGTCACTCTCCTCTTGACCTCTACTTCTGTACCATAAAATGAAGGACAGTTGTTTTTGAATATAATCTTGACTTGTATTCAGTGTCCACCTGCTTAGTGTGAGTGAGGAAGCTTGATTCAAAGTTCAGTACATTTACCTGTGAGCAGTTTGTGCAAGTGGCTGATTACAGAAATGTGGTAATTATAGGGTTTTTGCAATGCAGTCATGCCCAAAATATGTATATGACTGTGAAGTATGTCTTGATTGCAGCTGCAGCATCTGCATCTGACAGAGTTTCGACACCTCTTTTCTTAAGTGTGTTGCAAAAGAGAAAAGGTCCACTGTGTCGGATTTAGATGCATTTGTTGGCAGGAATGGTATATGATATGCACAGCCATGTTTTTATTAGTTTATAATCACCTAAAAATAAAAGTTTTGTTGTGTTTGCCTTACCTTAGAATGAGCCCTTTATATCTACATATAGAGCGGGTCCTCTCCCACAGTCTACCATGTTGTTCTACAGTAGCCCAGAACAGACAATTCAAACACTGAAGTTAAAACCTTAAAGAACAACCCCACTGATTTAACACATCAGAGTCTGTTATAGATGATGGGAAGCACTACTGTGAATGTGAAAAAAGCTACACATAGCTACACAGAGGATGATGCATGTCTGAAAGTCTTAAAAAATTGCCTCAAGTTATGTCATTTGAGTCAGAGCCATTTACTTTACTGGCCATTACTTAATTAAAACATCAGAATCTCTAACTGAACTGCAGGCAGTAATGGAGGCAGCGGGTTTTGGCAAGAAAAAATAATGCATTATTAAAAAACAAGATGTCATCCATCACTGTCCATCAGGAGTCTAACAATGCAACACATCCTCATCCCAAGCTGTCACATATTGCAAATCATATGATTAGGTTTCTGCAACCAAAGCACATGGTTAGGTTGATGAAAAAAAACGTCATGGTTTGGTTTTACATTTAAACGGGAAGTGAACGCCACTCTCCCGGATGCAACTCCAGGGTTTGTTGCACCCATCCACCACCCCTCCTGCACTATAGACACTCCCCGGCTCCTTATATTATGTCTTTATCAGCAGCATTTGAACTTGACGCCACCCAGCGGTGTATCATGACACAAGAGTGAAAAGTTACACTCGGCTGCATTACATGCTGACACCCTGCCATGTATCATGCCGTCACAAAAGGTAGCTTTTGTCAAGTGTCGGACGCCAAAATCATGACTTCGGAATGAGAGTGGGCTGGATAATGATACAGAAACCCAATGCTAAATTGATGAGGAACTTTCTAGGTTAATCTAGTGAGCAAAAATTGTCAAGGCTGTACTGGTTATGGCATGTCAAACAAAAAGATTTCGTGTTTTCTTACTTTTATGATGGTAGTTTGAATAGTGTATCTGAATATGTGAATGTCAAACAAAGCAAGTCAGCTTAGTCCTTGGTAAACTTGGTTGGCCATTTCTTAAATTTCCTGGCTTATAGACCTAAACAAAGGCTATAAAATACCCATGAGATTCAATAAACATCTCTTATGCACAAAGAAAGAAAAAATATGTATAGATTAATACTTATGTAAATCAATGTCAAGTCGTTGAAGGTATTTTTCATATAATAGGCCAGTCTGTCAAATCTTTTCACCTTTTTGATGCAGTGTCAGCTGCTTGGATGAGCATGTGAACAGCCAGCATAACTCTTTTCATAAAGCATGCAAGCAAATTACTAAAGGAGTGACAACACAGTGTGCGGTTATTCTATGGCAGTGCATTATAAAGGAGGGAGCCCAGTTTGCAAATAAAAGATGAAAGAGATTAGAAAATGATTTAGGGGGTTCAGTGTTAGAGAGGGGCCCAAGCGTCCCCCATGCTGATGATGGTCATAAATTTAAAGCATAGACGGCAAGGTGAGTTCCAAAATCTATCACTGAAGAGAGATCAGAAAACACTTTTCTCCCTTGATGTCATTGCTTCCCAACTGCTCCCTCTCACACACCAGGTGTCAGACATCGTGCAAGCATTGTGAGTGATTGTTCCCAAACACTCCTGAAGGAATCCATCCTGAACATTGACATAAAGCTGTCTGTCTTTAAAAGAGCTGACATTCAGAGCATATCTGTGATTCAGGGTCTGATTCAGGTTGTCCGCACAGGGTTCTAAACATGAAGGTGGCTGAGCCGGCCAAGTAAGTATAGCCGCGGCCGGAGCAGCTACGTGACCCACCCACAATACCTACACATGAGTCCACCATCAGCCACTATTGCCCCTTGGTACAGGAGCAGAAGCCCTAAAGAGGATGCTCAGATAGGATTTCGCTAGCTGTCCAGTGTTAAAGCCAGGTGGTTTAGGTCAGGGTGAGGGTTACATCTTGTTACTTAAAAGGTGAATCACATCTTTATG
>JAPZEB010000002.1:8547010-8559745 GCA_029783705.1 Chaetodon striatus
GATCTATAATCAAGGAGACGTAACTGTGTCAAATTTTAAAAGACTCAATAAAAGTACCAGTAGTATTACCAATAACAACAATGTAGCCTTTCTGTTTTTCCACTTACCTCACCGCTGAGCTGCTTTATAAAACAGCTTTTTGTTGTTGTTATGCTGTCACAGCTGCGAGGTGCTGTGGACGGAGTTAAACCAAAGAAACATGGCCAAAGTCTGCACAATCAAATGCTCTGTAAATCCATGTAATGTCTCTCTTGAGGGCCTGAGTCAATTCCTATTAAAGGAAAAGTTTTTAAATTTTCTGAAATATGCTTATACTTATTTTACTTATATTCTGTATATGATGCTTCAGACAGCAGCTGGTTAGCTTAGCTTAGCTTAGCATCAAGACTGAAAAAAAGGGGAAACAGCTAGCCTGGTTCTGTTTAAATTAAAAAATGTCCACCATCACCTCTAAACTCAAAGGTTCTGTCTGTCACATTCAGAGAATTAATATACAAGCAAACCATTTGCTATGTAAAGAGTAATGGCATCCTTAGCAGAGAATGAGGTTTTACCTCTGTTAGTGCATGTGTGTAAACTTGCTAGCTCAATGCCACCACTTCGCACTGCTCCTAAACTGTCGTTACCACTGACATCAGGACGGTGTTGTCACAGACGTGTAGTGCCCAACCTCCGGTTCCCCCCTGTTTAACACTGTTATCTCTGTCAGCGCTGCTGCCATTGTTTAGTATTGTTTATGGAGTTGGCACCATTAGCTGCTAGCCACCAGCCCAGCCACCTCCATTTTGAGAACCAAAATGTTAGAACTCATATACTCTGAACTTCACACAGAGACACTTCAATTCATCCAAAAACTGAGAAAAGAAAAAACTGTTCCTCACTAAAAAATGAAACTTTAACCTGTCTCCACACTTTGATTATTGTACATTCAGTCGAGATGTAATGTGTTAATTATTGGGTTTGAGAGGTATTGGTGACTGGATTTTGCTACCTTTGGACAGCTGTTTCTCCGTGTCATGCCATTCTGTTCCCATGGCTGATAATTCTGAAGCTCCAACTCTCTGAAAATGTCCCATTGGGCTGAAAGGTCATTTGTCCGATAGCTGAGTATTTCAATAACAAACAAACATTTCTCCAAAGGGCCATACCTCTGAAAATAGGCTACATGCTATACCAAACACAACCACCTGGCCATTTATTATGCAAAATTATGTAATCAGACCTCCCTACTATGGCAAACGCATGACCCACCCTACGCTGCAATCTCCCTGCTGATACCTAAACCTAACCAACTCAGCCAAGGAAGGCAAGAGTTCTAGGTAAGTCTGATTATGTCATTCTGCATAATTAGCCACGTGTTTCTGAGAAACAGCCTTTTGGAGCAATGCATGTTTGTTTTTCGGGATGCGGATGTCAGAATAATGAGCTTTCATCCCAACTGTACATTTTTCTAACTATTGGGGCTCTGGTATCATAAGCCCTGGTAACAATGGGCAGTACCAGTTCATAGCTAATTCCAGTCTTTTCTTATCTGGGGCAGCTGTGGTTGAGGAGGTAGAGCGGGTTGTCCACTGATAGCAAGATCAGCGGTTTGATCACTGGCTCCTCCAGTCCACATGTCAAAGTACTCTTGGGCAAAATACTGAACCCCAGATTGCTCCTGGTGGCTATTCTATCAGTATGTGAATATATGTGCACCATGTAAGGTAGCCTCAGCCACCAGTGTGTGAATGGGGGAATGTGACCCGTAGTGTAAAAACGCTTTGAGTGGTCAGAAGACCAGAAAAGTGCTATACAAGTGCAGTCCATTTACCATTTATCTGCCTCTTGGAAAGAAAGCAATAAACATACATCCAAAAAAGTGGAACTTTTCATCATCTGCATTTTAAAATTATGAATTACATACCATTAAAGACGATGCATTGGTTAACAGTTTGTGGTAGGCCTATGATACAGGTTGAAAAATGAAGCTCCCACTGCACCTTCTTACTATGAAGGTATTCACTTGCTGTAATGTGAGCTGGTAGTTTGGATAAGATCATCCACTAAATGGCTGGTATGCTGCCACCAGCTACAATTATGCTAACAGCATATTTGGATACCACTGAATCTTACATATTGTACTTTTCTCATTTCACTTAATTCCCTTAAATCTACTCACAACTGATTATCTCAATGTGAGCAGGCAGCCTAATGTTTGACAATACATTTCTTCCTCATCACATAATCTCTTGGTCTCTTCCCGTCACTGAAATCTGTGAATAGGCAGAGACATAACTTAAAGCCATTAAATCATGAGTTGGCCACCATCGTGTACATACTGAAGTAAACCATTTTTAGCTCAGAACAGAACAGAGCAGGAAGGGGATATATAATACCCCTGTTTTGGAGTATGAATAAAGGCAAAGCTTTGTTCTCTGTGTCTGTAAACGGTTTGGATTAGGACTACAGATCCAGGACTTGGAGGCATAATATTCTCTGCGGAGCATGGCAGTAACCATGACAGCAATGCTAAACACTGCAGCCTCTGTCCTGAAAGAGCAATATCTGGGACCTGGGTAGTTTTGGAAAACAATGGTGGTGACGACTGAAGTTATTATTACTTTTTACAGTGTAGTAGATCCCAACAGCAAAAGGTCATGCCTTTAAAGGTATAATACTTCAAGTTAAAGACCAAGTGACACAATGAATCCTCTCAGCCCATGGCTTCTCACAGAGAGCAGTCGACTGACAAATTATATTTACTGTTGTCAGCCATACAAAATGTTATTGACTTTGAATCTTGTTAGCACAATGCTAGCTCTCTAGCTAACAGCTGAGCCAAAGGGTTCTATGAGTTTAGCGGACAAGAAATATCTCCCTTTGCTAAGTCATATCTAAGGTTTGTCCTATAAACTGGAGTAGTAAATAATGTTTCCATTGTATTAGAATCTCACAAGGCGGTAATTACTGTTCCAGGTATTAGGCAAGCCCTCAGGTGTTATCAGGGAAACAGATTTGATTGCAAAAAGCATAAAAATTTAAATGACTACTCTTACGTTGTATTTCTTTGATAAATGACCATGGTATAAGTGGAATAATGTCCTTCAAGGTGTCCATGGTCGGTTTAACAGCAGCCGTTAGAAACACTTCGTTGGGCATTATCCCAAATAATGCATTTACCAAAATGATGAACTTCTGCTTTTAAGATGCAGTAAAGGTCTGTGGATCTGAGGGAAACTGCACGTGGGAGTTATGTGGGTTCTACCGCCAGGTCACTAGAAAAAAAATTTGGCATTGTACATTTCTGCAGACCACTACTACATTACATTTCTACATTTCATAAGAATTATATCAGTATTTCTTATATGACGTGGTATATGAGCTGACTTTGTCTCCTGGAGGTGTAGGAGATGGTGGATGGCTTGGCACCTTGGTGGAATGCCATCATAAGCTGCAGATCACTATTCAAGACCAGCATGTGACAAAAAAAAATGGTTGTTATTCGTGATTTGCAGAAAGGTACAATGTCAACACTTGTTCTAGTGATTGCGTTAAGTTTTATTGATTGCAATATGTCACTTAATTAACGAAAACTAACAAGTTTCTACTACCTTTTTGTTACCTGTACCTACAGTACATTACTCTACTCTTCTTCATTAATAAACCGTTGACTGAGAAATGCAGTCAGATGAAAGCCAAACAAGACCATCTTTTATGCACCTGATCCTCTTGGCCACCAGCCAGTAGAAAGCATTAGCAGAGACAACAAAGCAGGGACATTAATCTCACAGCAGGCATTATGGGGATTTTGCATATTTTGGTGCCATCCGTGGGGTTTGGGTCTGAGTAAACTGCCGTTCCTCCATATTTGCATCAGGTATTTATCAGACACCCACTCACAGAGAGAAGGATGAGGCAGCTCCATTAGTTCCTTTAAAGGGAATATCTGGTTTTAGATATCAGGTTGAATAGGGACTAACCTATTTACACAGGCCTTATGTTGTTAAATATTCACTAAAAAAATACACAATGGGAGGGAATTCTGCTCTGGGAGATGAAACATAATTGTAGAAGTGTAATAAAATCCCAGTATCAGAAATATTTCAGAAAACTGCCTTCAGCAAACAAGTGTGTGTAAGTGTAAGAAGCAGGTCTTCACCAGTAAAAGCTCGACCCCTCAGGTTTGTTGATGACAGAATGGGCTCACGACCTTGAAAGGCAGGTGCTGAACTCTGGCCCGGCCGTGTTTTTATAGGTTAAACAAATGAAAAGGGAAGAAGAGTAAATAAGTGCAGGATGTATGGACATGGAGTGACAGAGAGAAAGCGGCTATGGTGACAAAAAACAGTCAAAAACACAACATGAATGTGATGTGGAACAGTGAACCCTGTTACATTTCATGTGCGTCATTATGTCTGAGGTATCGGTTCATTAACCTGTCTCTCTCGCTTTCTCTCTCACTCGTTAACCTTGAAACATACCTGGACTTCTGACCACAGTGTCATGTGTTGCTTCATTCAACATCCACTGCCATCTGCACCAACAGCCACACATTACTGTAACACCATAATAACGTATATATATTCCACTTGAGTGTTAAATTATCATGTGATCCATGTGTTAAACTCCCAAGCAGTTGACATAGTCTGGTATCATGGAAAGATATCAGAGGATGAAATCCTGATAAAAGTAGAACTCAGTGGAAACTTGATTTCGGGGTCAGATACCAACAGCATGCAGCTTTTTATGTTCATTTGTTTCAATGACATAACAGTGTGACTGTACATTTTCCCTAACAGTGCTCTATTATAAAGTTAAAACCAGGGCTAACTAACTACCCTGCAATACAACAAGCTTCTTCTTTATTTTCATGTCTTTTGCCTGGAACCTGTAGCTTCAGCCTGCAGTGTTTTAGCAGCATAGCTTGTATTTAGCCATCAATCACAATCACTGGGTTCTCATTTACAGGAGTCAGCTGGAAGATTTTTAAACCATCTCATGAGCTAATATAAATAATAATATAAATTAGCTAGCTAAATAAAATCTGTCATTTTAGTCTGCAAGATTGCAACTCTCCAACTGGCAATGCAACACAGCCTTACTCCCAACTTTTCAAATGCCAGTGCTTGGTCAGTGGCCCTCTACGTTAGCTTACAATGCACCATTATATTAATAATGACATAGTGTGCTGGTATGTGTAGCATACTATGCTAGTGTTGATGTCATATGACATTACATTTTAGCCAAACCATGATGTTTTTATGTAAACCTAACCATGAAGTTTTCTTGCCGAAACCTAAAGAAGTGATCATAATCATAATCCCCCCCCCCCACAATCTAATTTTATTTTGAAAAGGGACTGTGTGCAGTTTATGAGTGGAAACTGTACATTTCCTGTGAAGGTGGAAGTTTATTTTGAAAGTACACGATGTTGCAATGAGCGTAAACTGACATGCCAGCTCTAATACCCCCTTTCCACCAAGGTCAGCACCTGTATGCTGGTTTTGTAAACAGGGGTAAACTTGCTAAAAATTGGTGAGTTTCCTTTCATATTGCCAAAGGGCCAGAGCTGTGTATACAGCTCTGCAGCAGACCAGCATGTCTTTCTGTGTGTGTGTTTTTTTGCTTTTGTTTCACATTAGACGTCACGGACAGGCCCAAAAACAGGTTAGTAAACAATAGAAAGTAGCGTGGAGGCCTGTGAAAACGTAACAGTGATTTCTTCTTTTCATATATCTGTCTCTTATTCATTCAGTCTCTCTTTCAAACCTGGTGCAGACTAATTAGCATGGTTGTTTGAGCGCTGTTTGGGCAGAGATGGACAGTATTTTGTGGTGGCGAGTCATTGCAACTTGCAGGTAAAAGGACTAAAATTAGCGCATTTACCTGGGTGTGTTTGACTGCTGATTCTAGCCAGAGCCAATTAATACCTGCGACAACAGCAGTAATTTAATCTTGGTGTGAATGCCAATTGTAACCTTTCCCATTACTTTTAACAGTGGTTTTTCTGTGCAGTGGGAAAGGGGCTTAAGAATCAAAAACTGACGCTGGAGGGGCACTGACCAAGCATCGGTATTTGACAAGTTGGGAGTGAGAATGTGCTGGTAAATGAGAAGTCTGTTCTTGTGTGCCTCTCTCTGAAATCAAGTACCCATTGTTCCAAAAAATACCAAGAACTTTGAGTGGTAAATCTGCCATTGTTATTACTGTATGCTGCTTATTGTGTAATGCTGGGCTGGAGAGCATGACAGGGTCAGTTTTGATGTTTCTGGCATCTAATTGGGATGACTTCTGGATGCCTCCCAGTGCAGGTATAGACACATCTTATTTAGAGGGGACCACAGGGCATAACACTCTGGCTGGATACCCCATCTGGCCTGGGAGCACCTCCAGATCCCCCTGGGGGAGCTGGATCTGGCTGTGGAGGAGGATGTCTCAGCTACCTTTGCTAGGACTGCTGCCACTGCATCTCAGACCTTGCTAAGCATTTGCAGCAATTACAGTTGCATAAAAATAGCACTGAAATATCTCGGCACATCTTATCAGGCAGTAATCTAGAGTGAGCAGGTTTATGCTTTGCAGTGTTGAAACACACAAACATCATCATGTAAATACACAATTCAGAGACAGTATCTATAAACGTTATTTGCTGCACTGCGGCTCTGTATGAATTACACTATACCCGTAAATGCGAATCAGTATGTAGGCAAAAGGCAAGGACACTTAATCCATTAAATAGGATGAGACTTGCCAGTGTAACTAAAAGCCAACTAAGCTGTCTAAGAAGTGCATTAGACACAGGAGGGTTGTTTGTGTTGGTGGCAGCAGTGGTGATGGTTGGGGGTGGAAGGGCTGAGGTTCTTTGCAGCTTTATTAAAAAAAAACTTGTTGCGTAATTCTCGGAGGGAATCTTTGTTCCCAACAACAAGCTGGGTTTTTACAAATATTTCACGTTGCTGTTGGTACTGTCAGTGTCTCAGGGGAGCATCTGAAAATAGATGTGTGCACATGTGTGTGTTGGGTACTTGAGAAAAACAGCAACTTTAGGCAAAGGGTGAAGTGTCCTGTAATAAATGTTATCTCTCAGAAAAACACTTTTCCTGGAAACATATTTTTAACATCTCAGAGGAGGTCACAGATGGATCACTGTTCTCTCCACTGCTGTGCCACAGATCTGATCATCTCACAGCCATCTACACAAAAAATAAAGCCTGAATCAAATGTGTACAGTGTCAGGTGAAGGGAAATAATCAGCTCTGACATGGCAGTGTAAATTCAGTCACAGACCTGCTCCCATCACCCAGTGAACTGCTTCAGCTTACTGTTTACATGGCAGGGTTTAAAGCTGCATGGGTCTGGGTCAGCTGGCTGCTGGTTACAGATTAAAAGGGGTAAACAAAACTGTGTGTAATCTTAAACCTCCTCTCAAGGATCACAACAAAGTTGCAGGTGCCACTATCACTACAATCACAACATTTTTACAATAATATGTAGTTTTTTTATACTGTGTTTGAGCAGGGGTGGGTGGTAACCGTGGGCGGATTATGAGACAATGAGCCCCTGGGCACAGATATGAAAAGGTCCCCACCACCCTTCCTACATAGGAGCAAGACTTTGTGGTATTTTTGCAACTCTTCATAGTTATTGTGCATCCTTTTGTACATTTGTGTCTCTTTGTGGTTGTTTTTTTTGTCTTTTTGTAGTTGTTTGGGGCTCTTTGAGCTCATTTTTAGTCTTACTGAGGTAATTTTGTGTCTCTTTGAAGTTTTTTTTTTTCCTTTTTATAGTCATTTTGTGTCTTTGTGGCCATTTTGTGACTTCTTGTGGTTGTTTTGTGTGTCTTTGTAGTCATCTTTGTGGTGATTTTGCCCAGTTTTGTAGTTATTTTGTGTATTTTGTGTTATTCTGCAGGTGAAGGCTACAGGGCCCCCTGGCTCTTTTGGCCCCTGGGCCTGTGCCTGGTCGGCCCGCTCAGTATTCCGTCACCATCCATGGTGATAAAGCACTGCAAGTAACAAAAATGCTTTTAAGGAAGGAATACTTTTAATGTCACTTTTTGTACTGTACCTCTTCTTTTAACTCTAATGTATTTTTGAGTCATTAATCTACTTTTTAGTTCACCACATTTGCCATCTGCACCTTTGATGCAAGTAGTCTGCTCTTAATACGGTATTGAGTGTAAGGGGGGAATAGCACATTAGGAGTATCTCCTCTGCTAATGTCAAGTTGCCAGCTGCTTGGAGGAAAAAGAAGCACCACCTGTCTTTTGACCACGATGATGAAGGAACAAAACCTAGAACAAGAGGAAGCTTCCAGCAACAATCCCTGACCACATCTGGCCACAGTGTTTATACCAAAATCTAAACCAGACAACAGTCACATGATGAAGTGCTTGGTGTGCCTCCCAAAAAACACTGAGATCTTCGCATTTAAAAACTCCCTGTCTAACTTCTTCAAGCACATTAAATTAGTAACACCAGACTGTTCTCATGCTCTGTTTGTACATTTTCCCACAAAAAGTAATTTTTGTCTGAAAGTAAAACTTGTGAGGGCTTCAAACACGTGGCCAATGCACTGGTGTGAATGAGCGAGGAAGTGGACCCCATAAGGAGGCAGGTTGGGGTGGTTAATGGGTCCTAAGCACAGGACTTCCCTCCAGGCCTCTCCTCAGAGGACCACTGTTTGGTGCTGTGTGGACTTAAAGTAAATCTCACTTTACTGTATGTTTCTTTTCTGGAACCTAACCACAGTAGCTTCACTAACCCGAACTTGACCTTCATAACTTAACATTAAGTAAGTAACATCATTCGTGGGTGCTAATTTGTAGGCTATTGTACAAACCATTGCATGAGGCTACATTATGCTGCACCATAGACTGTATATAATGATGGATAACATGTCTCTACTTACCTCTACTTTACAGAAGAGAAGCTTAACTATTCTGGATACAGCCGCTGCCATCCTGCACTGGTAACGTAATTCAGAGCCACAGTCTGCACAGTAGCAATCTCTGCAGCATCAAGTTTCCTTCCTATATATCCATCCAACCAATCGGGAGCATCGCCACTGAATGCGAGCCCATCAATTGACTCAAATGCTTGTCAGTCATATTGTGGGCTTTGTGACCTATGCTACAGCCAGCCACTAGGTTGCAATTAAGATACTCTAGCTTCACTTTTGGAGAGCTGTTACAGTATGTCATCCATCTTTATAGACAATCTATGAGTTGCATATACTGTAGATGACAATGTAGTTAGCCAGCTACTGTAGCATTAGCAATGTTCATTTTTTCATGTGTATGGTTAGCTTTTGATCGTATGATAATGACACTGACTACTCTACTTAATTAAAACCTTTTATCAACAAGTGTTGTTTTGTTTATTATATTGTACTGACCTGTGCACCCTTAAACTATTAAACTGAAATCAAATCATGTTCTTGATAATCACCTTGTCCAAAATGGATAAGAAACTGAAACTTGCTAGAAAGTTTTCACTCATATCTCCCTTCAAGTGCTTCTTGGTCAGAGTGCCAGCTTTTTTAAGGATATCGTCTGTAATCGTTACAAGCTTGAAAAATGCACCCAAGATGCACACGTTTTCCCCATTTCACTTTTGGCACATTGCAAGCATTACCAGAGGAAATAAATCAATTTGACTCATTAGGTCCATCTGGTGCTTGCGTAATATGCATACGAGTAGGTGTTTTGTGAGTTTGAATAGAGCAGCCGAAACCAATTAGTTTGTGGGGCAGAGAAAAGAACCTCTGTGGACTTCATTAGACTCTGTTGGTCAGTAATCCCACTGAACCCTGTATTTCCTCAAATATAACATCAAGTTAGACTTAAAATATATATCTTGGGACCTGCAATTGGTCACAGAGATAGCTTCTGTGGAGCCTAGCCTAACAAGATACCAGGACTTCCTACTATATTTAACAAGCTGACTACTGATGTGAGCGAAGATGTAATCTGTGTGGGAAAACAGAGAAGTGTTGACTGGATGCAGTGAACAGCAGCCGCCCTGCTTCTCTTTAAACGCTTTGTATCCAGCAACCTAAAAGGAAGGACCTCTGTCTGATTCCAGGTCAGTATCAACTGAGAGAGGCTGGACGTTTGCTAAATGAGCTGTGGTCCATTTCATCTGTGAGGAAAGCAAATGTATTGAGAAGAAAAACACTGAAACTCAAAATGTTATTGTAGACAAAATCACATTAGGTGTTCAGTGTATGTAGCAGCAGTGGTAGGAATCACACGGGTAAAGGCCTTTTTCCTCAGCAGACATTTTGACTTGTCATAGCAGGAAACACACAGGTGTTACTAATTACATAAATATTGGCTCTGCTCTATTAAAATGTCTCAGGAAGCCAAGACAGGCCAGTATATGACAGGTCACAGTGACTTATACTACGACATGATACGTTATGTTGTTAAAATAACTTAATGTTGACTTTTGGTTTCACTTAGAACACAAACACTGGTTTCCTCGATGAAAGTCCTGTTTTTGTTTGATCCATCCACCTCCACTCCCTCCTAATCCCAGCAAACTTTGTCACTCATTACAGCCTAAATACGTGGGGCACAGACCAGACGTGGTTGCTCAGCTGTGTCGCATTGCCTTTGGTACAATGTAAGTCAGTTACTTTAAGTCAGATTGGACTTGGTTTTTTTTATACAATTTTGTGTTGTTTTTAACTGTTGGAGGACTGTTTATGTGCTCGGCAGTGGTGTTGCACCATGTCCATGCCCGGTGTATTAATACTACGACGCCTGACTTCCTCCTTTGTTTCTAACATAACTACTATGACCACTAGAGATCACTGCCTAATTGCTGCTAGCACAAACCAAGTGTTTGAAATTGTGGCCAAAGCATGACATTACAACTTCCATGTCCATCATGCAATGCCTTGGGGCCTTAAAAGACTTTTTTCCATTGACTTAACATTGTGCAAGAGACATCTGTAAATCAGGGGATACATTTCTTTTCTTAGCATTATGACTAGGAGACTAGTTTTTAAGGTTAATACATTTAGAAAGTCAAAAAGAGCCACATGATTCATTTATTTTATCTCTACTTGCATTAGCAGTGGGCTAGCCCAGATGGTAGCTGCTCAGTTGGCAGAAGTCTCTAGTGCACTTGCTCTATGGGCCCTTTTTGGCTTCATGCACCACTGAGCAGCTTTCATAGCAATGAACAAAGCCCTACTGTATTGGGTTCTCTTTATAAATCAGTGGTACAACACATTGTACAAACTACATATTTTTGAATTGAAGATAAGATAGCATGTAAGGTGCCAGAACCCTAGGCCTGCTCTGAGAAGTAGTTGTACATACAGTCATTGTAGCTAATGTATCATACATTTGTTGTAGAAGTAGCAGCAGGTACTATTAGTGGTAGCCTTAGCACAACTGCAGTTTTAGTGGCAGTAACAGTAGAAGTTGTAGTAATACTAGTGGTGGTCCAATATCGTAGTTGTGGTGGTTGTTGTAGCAGCATTAGTAGAGGACAAAGTTGCAGTAGTAGGGCAGTAGGTGAAGGAGCTATAGTAGTAGTGGCAATAGATGTAGTAGTAGCTGTAGCACCAGTAGCATTAGTTACTGCAGCTGAAGTAGTTGTAATAGTGGTAGTTGTAGTACCAGTATTAGTAGTTATTTGTAGTAGGCTAATTGCCAGGGTATTTGTTGTTGCAGCAGTAGGAGCAGTAGTAGTCTTTATGGTCTTAGCAGCACTAGCAGTAATAGTAGCAGCTGTAGTAGGACTACAGTAGGCCAAGTAGTAGTAAGACAATAGTGTGTTCCTTTGCATTGGGAATTAAGAATCAGAAGTTCAACTAGAACGCCCCCTGAAGTCAGATTTCTGTCTCAAGAAGTTTGAGAAACCTTGCCAATCCCAACGTAAAAAATCCAACATGGCTGCTCTGCGCATCAACAGTAGTAAAAGCTGTAGTAAAATAGTGTTTGTCGGCACTTGTGTCTCATTTGTGTTTCGTTAAAACGGTCATACACACAGTACTATCCAACTTTTATCTGTGGACATGTTGCTACAATGTTTGTATGCACAAAATGCCCTGTGGCATTGTTATCAACTGGTTTTGCTGAAAACAGCTTGGTTTTCTAACTTGTTGTCCTGGCATGTGGTCAACTCAGGTGTAAAGCTCAAACTTCCGAGGTAAATGAAATGCAGCATAAGTATCAATTGCAGTGGCAGCAGCAGCAGTAATAGTAGCACTAACAATAGTAGTAGCAGAGTCCTATGCAAAACAAACCTCAGCATGTGACACTGTGTATCCTTTTACACAGCATAATAGCCACTGACTCTCCATTGTATACAAGTACACACTGAAACACTCCTAATGTTTACAAGCAGGCTGAGAGTGGATCATTTATCCAAACACACTGAAAGGTAATCTAACCTACGCAGGCAAATCTAATTAGGTTGGAGCCAGCAAAGTTACTTCAGCCCGGCGGAGGTGTTTATATGAGGTCTGCTCAGCTGGAGTGAAAGCAAAACTTCTATTACTGATGTTATTAGGCAGCATGTAAACACACTCACTTACCTACTCAATGGCTCCCTCATTCACTCAGTCACCCTGCCACCTATTCAACCACGGTCATCTGAAACGGGCAAAAAGCTCAGTGTGCTTTCCAGGCAGCAGCAGACTAACTGAACTAAAAGGCTGATGTGTGTACCTTTATGTTTTCTTATGTATTTTACCCATTTAAATATTAAATAAGTCCATGTAAGTTACACATTT
>JAPZEB010000002.1:8585695-8596822 GCA_029783705.1 Chaetodon striatus
CTCCAGCTTCCTCCCACAGTCCAAAGACATGCAGATTGGGGATAGGTTAATTGGTGACTCTAAATTGCCTGTAGGTGTGAATGTGAGTGTGAATGGCGACCTGTCCAGGGTGTTGCTGCCTCTCGCCCAATGTCAGCTGGGGTAGGCTCCTTAGTCTGAATTCTGTTTTCTTCGTCATGTTCTCCCGGGCATGATTGTTGCCACTGGTAGGTCAAAATTTCCCATCAATCCCACTATCATCATCATTGGGTTCAAGACAAGGTATCTCAGAAATAATGGCTGGATTTCAGTGTAAGTTGCTGTGGAACCCTAATGTCTCTGGTCACCTTTGACATTTCCCCTTGTGCTGTCGTGTGTCTAAATATTACCATTTGTGTTAAAGAAATATTAAAATCTAATTGGCAGCGTTTTGTCATGCCCCTTGGCACCTGATAGCAAACCACAGGATACCTTTTAATGTCTCATTGTGACGCACAGCTGAAACACTTGTGGTTAATGTTGTGAAACAGTCACGGTTAGGTTTAGGCAACAGAAGTATTTGGTTGGGTTTAGAAAGAAAAGTATGTTTGTTACATAACGTGACTGTGTGACGTCAATGTGCAGTGACTGTACATAAATTACATTACTTTAACTTAAAACAACAGTTACCTTTGGTTTCTTTTGGTTTCAAACGGGATGCAAACAGTGATCTCCTGGGTTAAAGTCTGATTTTGTTGGGCCAATCCATTCTACACAGACTTGCTCACACTTTATACAACATCATTTGCTCTCGACATCAAGTATTGTTGATGCGAATGGGTTTACATTGGAGTTAGGAGAAAGCCCGGTGCATCTCATACAGACACTAAGGGGTGCTTTTGGCATCTGTATCACATGCCTCGGGGCATTTCAAAGCATCAGTATTTGACGACCTAGGAATGAGAACAGGTCCTCACAGAATGATGTGGCTCAACTTCTGACACACATTTCCTCTTTTGCCATCCTCAAGCCAAAGCATTCATTATACACACAGGACATCTGAGCACATTCTCTCACAGGGACAAACCCTCTTAATTTTATTAGCCATATAAACTGCTCCTTTACAGCCACCCACAGAACAAACAGCTTATTGTAAGGCAGCGAAATGTCAAGCTGCAAATCTTCGGAACACTGCAGTACATTGAACTGAATCACTACATAAATGTCCAGGCAACTACACATCCAACCTGAATCAAAGTGCTGACTGGGACTGATTAGAAAGTCATCACCTCCGTGTTCTAAACAGAGTTTGGGCTCAGTTGCAGCAGCACACAAGGCCAGCGATTCCAGTCATTAAAAATAAGGCAACAGTAAATTACATCCTGAATGGCTGCCATAACGGCAACACACATTTTTTTGATTTCTGCTTTTCATACAGAGATCCTGCCATTATTATACCATATACATTCAGCATCTGCTTTCCATTTGTGTTGTGTGGAGAAGATGGTGATTGTGGTTCCTGTCAGTCGAGCTTTTTCCTCCTTTGTTTCTGTATTTCTGTGGTTTCTATTCAATACTTTTCAGCAGGATGGATAGTGTGTGTGTGTGTGTGTGTGTGTGTGTGTTTGTGTGTGTGAAACCAGAGGAAGAATGACAACACTGTAATGCCTCTATCCTCTGCTGGCATCCACCACAGAGAAGAAGAAAAAGGCTGAGGAAAATTCAGCAAAGAACAAAAGATACTTTCATTATTAGTTTTGTCAGCTTTTCTGTCTCAGTCAGCTGAAGCCCCGCTCCTGCTATATAAACAATCAAACACACACTCAAGTTTGCAAGCACACTATATGTTAAGATCCTAAAACACCTGAGAAAGAAAGCAAACAAATACACAGACAAGACATGAAATTAAGAAAATAAATGAAATAAGACTGCTTTACTAACAGATTAATATTCTTGTTTCTTATGTAATTGTGCCACCTTAAATACCTGTCTTGCATTTTTTTTGTTTTTTTTTTACCCTAAACTGTGTACCAGGGGAAGCAGGGAAAGATCATAGTCCAGTAGATGATCCCATCTGGCAAGCCTCGGATTATGAGGGCAGTCTGGCTGATTTCAACATTCACCAATATCTGTTACAGTTTAACAGATGTGCAGTCTGGTTACACACACGTTCCACACATGTACAGTACACACACACACACACACACACACACACACACACGATCACTGAAGTATCTGAAGTATACATTTCCTGAGGCTTGCATGAACACTATGTGATGGTGTGTTTCTTTAGAGCAGAAGCTCCTCTCAACAGAGAGCATGAAAATGTTGTGAGTTATTTTATTACTTTGTGTTCTTTAAACCAAATAACAGCCTTTAAATGAGTTCCTAGCAAACGCATTATGGATTGAACACGCCAGCTCACATTTGAACTGCAGACATCAATATTTGTTTAAGTGGCTGTAAAGCAGAGTGTCCACCAGCATCGGTCACTCGTTCAAAAAACCTGTAAAAGGCCGGTGTTTAGTACAGCCCTGTTCTACAGAAATATTTCCATGCATTGTCACTCAGATTACTTTTGTTATCAATTAAATTTAGGCATTTTTATGCCTTTTTTAGACAGTGGCACTAGGAGAGGTGACAGTAAATGAGGGGAGAGAGAGGTGCGTTTCCACCAAAACCTTAGAAGTGTATGTAACCTGTAAGGACCTGTACGTCAACCCTTAATCTGTTTTGTTTCCACAATAGACAGTACTTTTAAAGTACTTCACTGCTGGAAAGATGGTCTTTTCATAAAACTGGGCTTTGATGTGGTAGAAAGTCACAAATACTTTTAAAATTGGTGCTACAAGACCAAAGAAAACAGAAAAAGCATTGTGACATTCACTTTTGCTAAACAGATAGAAAACCTACAACTACCAGAATGCACTGCACTGCACTGGACCAATAAACACTCCTGCTTGTGGGTGTCATAATGCGATCTTGGATAGAGCGGCCAACTGGTAACAAACGCTCTTACATTACAGTTAAACAGAGAAATAAAATATTTGTGTTTGTGGAAATATTTGATGCAAAAAATCAACACACTAGCAGAACCTTGGTGTACATTTTGTCAGCACTAGTCAGTTTTACCATTTGATCTCAGTTTTTTTCAGCCTCCATTTTTACAATGCAAGAAACAGTAACTTCCTATTTACAACTTCTTGAATTACAACCAAACAGTACACTAAAATATGTTCCTGAAGATATTATGAGGAAGAATAGGCAATACAGTGACAGAATCTTGGTAAATATTTGAGTAGCACAGCTTAGTTTTACAGTTTAAGCTAAGTTTGGTCTATGTGTCTTGAAGTTTACCCCACTTCCTTCACAAATACTACTGGCACTGTTAGGATACACAGCTGGTTGAAAATTGGCATAGTATCCTTTTAAATGTAGGCGGGGTTGTTACTAGATGGTAATAGCATCATGGCTGCACCATCCAGCTCTTGCTGTGGCTCCTTTTCACCAACAATGCAGAGGAATCTCTGCACTTCGTTGATCGTCCACAGAACAGGCTGTAGTGTTAAGGGCATTTAAATTGCAGGTTTATGCATTGAGTCGTTCTCTCTTGACCGATGAACATACTGTGCTGTTTCTAGCTCCACCTGTTAGTACCGAACCAATGTGATCTCACAGAAATACATGAAATGACAACAACCTCTTAATGCTGCATTATGTGGTAGTGGCACATGATGTATTAAATCGCATTGTGGTGGCACGGTTGGGTTTAGGCACCAAAACTTGGGTAGCTTTAGAAAAAGATCATTGTTCCATTAAAACAACTAAGGTTGTTATGTAGGGACATAAGTATGTCATGAAGTAATTAAAGTACATCACACAACCTGACGAAACCAGGTAAAGGACTTTTAGTTTTACACTCGACATAAACAGCAGTCTCCTGGGTGAAAGTCCTGTGTTTGTTTGTCCCATCCGCCACCATGACCTCCTCCATATGTGTACTTTTTTGCATGCATGGGGTCGTAACATTAACATTGCGTGATGTCGCTGAACCAGGGATTTCATGTGTCAGCCATGACAAAGGATCCTAATTGATTATCCATTGGCTTTGTTTCTGTGGTTCCAGCATGGAAGCCATTTCATGTATTTTTGTAAGATCGGGTTGATCAGATCAGTGTGCCAGGTACCTATACAGAGAGGTAACAGGAAACAACAGGACAAAATGGAGGGGTTCTATTGGTAACATTCACAACGACAAAGGAACTGAAAATAACCATTCTACTGTGAAACGAACTGAACTGAACCAGACTGTTTATTGGGCATAAGGCTATAGTTGCTGCTTTAACCCCTAGGCCCCTGAAGGTTTTTTTCTCAATATAAAAAGGAAACATTGTATTTTGACGTAACTGCCATGTTTACTGACAGCATTTGAGTATTTTTCTAACAATATTTGCTGTATCTGCAATTGCAATAATATCTTCTCGTAGTAATTAACACATGATTAAACTTTCTTATTATTGTAGGTTGCCTCTGTCCTCTGTTTTACGTCTTGTCTACTGCATCAAATATTATGTAATGAAAACTGCAGATTTCTGTGTGTCTTTGAATTTTTTAGCATCATCAGACCAGGATAGAGTTAATAGGGATGGATGAGATGGATTGAATTTGAATTTTCTGAAAGGATTGCCCATTTAGATGTAGCACCTCATTTTCGAGGGGGTCCTCTCGGCAAAAATACAAAACAAAAACACACAGACAAAACTGCATGACATAACAAACAAATACACACTACAAATACACAGATACAGACAGCTCACTCACCATCTCCCACCCACACCCCCTGCCCTCAGCTGTTGTACAAGAAAAATTAGAATTGAATATCGTGACCTTGGGTAGTTACATAACAGTTGTAAGTGCGACAATTTAAAAACATTAGCAAGTTGTTATGAGATGTGAATATAAGTAAGTCCTGAAACAGCAGAAAGAGATAACAGATCTCAAGAAAAGAGGAAGATTATTCCAATCAGATGGAGCTTTGTATTGGAATGAGCTTCGTCCAACTTCTTTGAAAATTCTGGGGACAAAGAAAAAGGGATGTTGCGTATGGGATTCTGCAACCAATACAATGATTCATACATGAAGCAATGGCAAGATCTATATGGACACCTAAAAATAAATCTACATGGAGAAATATACACTACATTAAAAGGTCTAAGAGGAGTGTCAGCTGTGTTTTGATAGACAACGTCAGCATAATCAGTAATAGGTAATATCAACTGTGAATTTATTCTTTATCTTACCCAAAATGTAAAATAGTTGATCGATAAAGTGACCTCAGACAACCATACCGTCTTTTAATAGCAAAATCTATATACGATCCAAAGTCCAAGACATGTGAACGAGTCAGCATTGTCAAGAGGTGATCCTCAAAATAATGCAAATAAATGGGGATGTGAGCGGTTGTGTCATGTACCAAATACCATGCTGCAGGATTTTTTCTAGTTCAGTACAAGTTTGTTGTTATGAAACCAATTGTAGGCCAAGGTGGAAATGTATATAATATCAGCATACAAATGGATGTGACAGTTTGAACATACACAAGGTAAGTTATTGATAAAAAATAAAAAAAATAAGTGGGCCCAACATGGATCCTTGAGGAAATGACTATTGTGATTGTTCCTCATGCTACACTCTGCATCATTCAAACTATATACCCTTGTGCATGATGAAGATGGTCCAGATGAAAGTAAGGGTTTGGAAATGGTGTCTGAATTAAACACCAGACATCTGTCAGTTTAACACCAGAGACCAAGGTTTGTGTCTCTTCTCCAGTCTCTTAACCATAGTGACAAACCAAATCTTTAACTTCCCTAATCTTAACTGAGTAGTGTGTCTTTGTCCTACTAAAGGCGAATAATTGGCTAATTCATACTGTGAAACCCTTACTCTGTGCTTTCTCAACAAATAGGATTATTTCTGGCTCCTGATTACATAACTGAAGAGCCAATCTGCTGCCAGCATGTCATATCAACATTGTTTGTCTAGACATGGTTTACCCACAGTACTCTCTGGCATTAATCGTTCTGAAAGATGTTTCGAAATGCAGTCCATTGGTTACTACGTTTCACTTGTCAGGGTTTCGTCAATCATTCATCAGCTCTGTATTTTGCAACAGACGCCATAAATGCAACACCACGACAGAGAGAGAGAGAGAACGAGAGGCAGAGCCATCACTCTCAGTTTTAATTAATTTTGTTTTTCTTAAAAGGCCCCATATCATTTGTGCTGAAATCTGAAAATGAGACTTCCGAACATCTATGACTTGTCTGAAGGGTAAACAGTCTTGTATTGTGGCTTGGGAAGAATGACTGGAGGAGGGAGCACATATGAATAAACGAAAGAAACAGCACAGAAAAAAAAAAACATGTTCAGAGTGAGTGCTCATAAAGTGGAGCTTTCATAAAACTGCTGAGGAAACCCTTTTATAAGACTGGCAACTGCTCTTTTCTAGTCTTTGTGTTTCGCTGCGTCTCATCATACTTTTTTTTTTACTTTGGTCGGAAATGCTTTGGGCAGTGATGGCATCTGCAGAATGTCCTGCAGGCCACGAGCGCCAGGAATCCCATGCCACTGAAGACAAAGCAAGGTCAGTAAATATCCCGGAGACCTGCAGGATTGAAATAAGAAATGAAACTGAAAATGTAGTTTTACAAGTGGTGATGCAGCAGGTTTCTGCATCACCATTTTTCTGTTGACTGACCTGACTGACGGCCTCAGAGCATTATAGAGACATCAGTATGCTTTAACTGAAGTGCTTGTGAGATGATAGGACTGCATCTGATACCCCCTCTCAACACACTTTTTCAATGCCAATCAATCAGTAACTAATCAATCAATCATTTATTTGTCACATGAAGTCAAACAAGGTACAACTGATCCTGTCAGATTCTTCAACATGTGCATTGTAATTTTGTGGGCTGCTGCTTTATAATTGTCCATGTTTTCAGACTGGCTCAAGTGTGTCTGTTTATGGCAGCCCAAATGGTTCTGGTAATCCATGGTTTCTGGTTGTGCAGTGATTTAACTGTAGTTGTGGATACAGTTGCTTCAGTTTTTTTTTTTGTTTTTTTTTTCAAGTTAAATCCACCACAGACTCAGTGAATCCATTGAAGTCATCGGTGACGTCGATAGTGGTCTCTTGGAACATGCTCCAAACTCTGATTGGCTCCGTCTCTCCCATCCCTTGGGCATGCATCGTAGTTTGATTACATATCCTGACCCCAACAAGGTGGCCGCACGGTCACTACTTCCAGACACAGGCAGTCCCTCTGATCTGCAGCTGCATCTGAATGGCGTAACTCAGTGATCTAGAGTGTTTATTCCCCCAGTGGCACAGGGTAAGCAGGAATGGAGCAGCACCTCACATTCCCACACCAGTCCTCATTCACCGTAAAGAACATGCCTCCTCACCCTCTGGGATTTATCCAGTAAATTTTGGTGGAATACAGGCAGCTGCCAATATCCTACCAGAAATCAATGCAGCATAGAGGTTGTCTAATTTTTTATCCGATGCCTGCACAATGGCCTAAAGGATGCTGGTTCGGCTGTTGCCCATCATCTCTATGTTTTCGTCAATGTTTTAGTCTGTTTACACATGAAAACCTTGACCTTACCAGCTAGCGTAGTCACAGTAGAGAAGGACATATCAATTAAATCCCACATACAACGTTCTGCTGGAAATACAGCACCAAATGTGGATTTATCCGCTGCGTAAAATAGTCCCCAACAAATGACCTATCGGGTTCTGTTTGAGTAACACTTCTGTACATACCCATATTCTGTACTACATGCCCAGCAGCTTCAGAAAATTATTACCAGCCGCAACAAAGCTCTGACAGCTGGGACTGTTTTCACCTTGTGAGTTTATGTGTCTGTCATCATAGTGAAATGAGGTCCAGGTGACAGAGAACTACCACGGAAGCAGTATTTTGCCAGGTGCCTATCTCTGTATTTCTGTTCGTGGACGGATTTTGTCAAGGTGATAATGTCACAGCCATGCAAAATGCAGACATAAAACTTTCATTTTAAGTGACAGATCACTGTATCGCAAGATGGTCTCTGATCTATCCTATTAGGGAAAAAAAAGGAAAAATAATACAATAAAGAATGTATTCCTGCCCAGAACTTTAAAATCAGTGTTTTCAGCAGGAACATATAGGCTTAAGGCTGAGGGCCACAGACAGGCTGAGGAAGTCAAAAAGTATTGAGAGATAGACTTAAAAGTCCCCAGAAAGAAATCTGACTACCTGTGGCAGGGTGGATAAAACCAAACAAAAAAAAACAAAAAAAACATTCCTGCCTGGAAAGGAACCGCCTTCCACAGGTGTAATCACTTTAGTTAAAGAGAGACTTTATATGCTGCCTTCCTCCCTTTGTTCTTTGATTTATACAGAAGCCATGATGTGTGCGTTCTGGTGTGCAGATTAACAGATAATATGTGATGATGAAGATTTGATTAAAGTCTTTGGCACTAAGACTATTTTGTAATCAAGGGGCGGTTGCCCTAAGGGGCAAGAAAAATCTCCTTATCAAGTCCAGACACTGGTGGTGGTGGTGGCTGATGACACTGATGAGCGGATGAGGCTGATGAATCTGCGCTGACTATACAGTGATTGGGAGGTGGAGTGTGAGCTAAAGGCGAACTAAAGAAGAAAAGTGAATCATATTTAAAAGACAGCCGCAACATGGTAGGCTAACAATGAAGGTGTGTTGTGCTATTGATCAGCTGACAGAAAGCCCCCAACAATGACAGCAAGAATTGTGAGCGAGCATGTGTGTGAGAAGTGAATGGCAGATGGTATGAGAAATAAACTGCAGTCCAGTGCAAACGAATCATTTTCCTGACTGAACTTTGGCTAAAGCTCCATTTCCTTTAATACCTAATTTACCTCATTCTTGCACAATATTTGTTGATGTTTTGGTTTATTAAGTTTGGTTGGTTTGCAGAGCTAAAACCACACACACTCAACATTCGACTATGCTGCCTTTGAAAATAAAACTTGTCTGCTCTGAATGGAACTCACTGCCTGCTTCTGCTTCCTTGCTCATAAGTCAAGTCCAGTGTTTCTCCACAACATGAGCTAACACATTGTTGGTTTTGGTCCCTGTTGTTCGTGGTCGATAAAGAGAAAATAAAAATAATATGAAATGAATAAGGATACCATCACAAGCATAAGGTATAATTTCAATCTGATCTACACTAATGTAGGAGTATTTGCATCAGAGTCTCATTTTTCAGGAACATCTATGGAAGTCTTGCTGTAAGTTTCTGTTTTGCTGTAATGTGAGATATAAATTTAATATGTGCTCCGCATAGGTAGGCAGCCCTAAAAATCAGTCACCCAGTGCCCTGCAGTGTCTGAGTGCATTTACCATTTGACAAAGAACGTAAGTAGGTGTATGTACAGTAAATAGCTCTAATGAATCACTGAGATATCTCAGGTTGTGGGATGCCCCGCTGTGCTTTATGGATTTACTCTCCACAGAACCTGCTCTCAGGACGTTTTCAAACATATCTTATTATACATCTCTGATTGCCTCCAGTTTCTGAGGCTTACTTTTGGAGGCACCCTGCAGGGCATGTCTGAGGGTGTCTGGGACCAAGTGGTTGACCACAGCATAGTCCTGCCAAGCCATTGTAATGTTAAAACAACCACTGCATTCCTTGCAGTGCAGTACAAGCACTGAGCCAGGCTTGGAAAGTTACCGACTTGGGGCCCATGATTTCCCAAATGCTTCTTGGAGCTCAGATAATAGCTGTTCTGCTGTAAAACGAATAGAGGAAAGATTATCTTTGAGTGAAAAGGACTTTGTGAACCCGGCGTTTTGAATTGATGCAGAAATAGTACAGTGTAACAACGCTGGCGAGCATCAGATTGAGATATAAAACATAGCTTTGACACTTGGGTGTGATTCTGCGCTGACTTGTAATTTTAGACAATGGTTGCCAATATCTCCATGCATTCTAGGAATGAGCACACACACCCAAATTCCTGAGTTTTTACTATCCACTGTGCCACTTTGCCAAAACTGGAAGGCTATAAAGCAGCGTGGTTTTGTTCTTCTTTCTGGGTGAGAAATTAACAGGGGCCACATGGAGTAAAAAATGTCTTTCTAAGATCATAAAATGTATTGGCAATATACAGTATATAACAAGGGAAAATTATAATGAGAACCCTCCATTTAAGCTTGGCCAATTTCTTTTTCTCAAGTAAAAGTGGCAGTTTCCCTTCCTCACAGTCCTTTTGCACAAAAGGCTTGTTTGTCACTGAATAATAAAACTAAATTATTACATTGGAATAAACTTGTGTCAGTATGCAAGTTTTGTTTTTATGACACGTTCATTAGGGACCAAAGTCAACTTAAACAGTCGCTTAAATGGCACTCTCTTTCCCTACAATAAGTAATTTTGACTAAACTCATGGTGAGTTGAGTTAGCAAACTCACGGGCAATGGATTATTGTGTGAATGTAGAAGGTGCTATTTGTTGTCTTGCCTCCGACTCCATCACCCCCCACAAGCACAGCTGGGTGTGGGGAGTGACAGTACTAACTTCCCTTCTTGAGTAGCAAAGACTAAGAAGCCATATTCTTGTATGAACTCTGGACCATGTCTGGTGAATCAGGTCAGCACATTGTTGTAACATGAAACAGGAGACTGTTCATGTAAGACACGCTCTCACCTACTGGAAATACTCCAGCAAAAGGTAGTGCCCCTGTAGAGCATGCAAAAGGCAGGACATGACACTGATTACACCGCTGTCACATAGCAAGTTTGTAATTTGTTCATAAACAACAGAGTCTCTAGCCGTTCCTTGTTGATTTTGGTTTTGGCCTTTATCGACAGAAGTTCCTGATTATTGTGAGCTCTCTGGTTAGACATTTTTGTTGCAGTCTCCGTGTAAATGACCCCTTTTCATCCTCAGATGTTTTTTCTAGACTGAGCACAAAAAGTAAGGAAATTTGTGTTTGGTAGATTATCTCTTTGTTGTAGCAATGCTTCTTGGCAGTAAATCTTTTACCGTTGGAAAGCATGTTCATTTCCCTTTTAAATGGTGCCACATTTGTAAGGAACATGCATTTGTGGGATGAGCAGCAGAGCTGAGTATGT
>JAPZEB010000002.1:8615292-8632060 GCA_029783705.1 Chaetodon striatus
TGTGTGAACTGTAGCCTCAGTTTCCTGTTGTCAGCTGACAGGAGTGGCACCTGGTGTGGTCTTCTGCTGCTGTAGCCAATCTGCTTCAAGGTTGGACGTGTTGTTGGTTCAGAGATGGTCTTCTGCAGACCTTGGTTGTAACCAGTGATTATTTGAGTTACTGTTGCCTTTCTGTCATCTTGAACCAGTCTGGCCATTCTCCTCTGACCTCTGACATCAACAAGGCATTTTCACCCAGAGAAGTGCAACTCACTTCCTCTTCTTCAGACCATCCTCTGTAAAAATCTTTTTAACCAAACGATGGTTAAAAATCCAAGTAGATCAGCAGTTTCTGAAATACTCAGACCAGCCCATCGGGCACCAACAACCATGCCACGTTCTAAGTCACTTAAATCACCTTTCTTCCTCATTCTGATGCTCGGGTTGAACTTCAGCTGGTTGTCTTGACCACGTCTACATGTCTAAGTGATTGGCTGATTAGCTATTTACGTTAATGAGCACTTGAACAGGTGTACCTAACAAAGTGGCTAGTGAGTGTAAATGATCTGTTCTGCACCATAAAAACTGTGTTTACACACATGAAAAAAAAACCCTTGATGTATGTTATGGCTCAAGTTTAATCATTGAAAGTGTGCAAATGCCAGCAAACACAAGCAGTTACAGGCAGGTTGCCCAATGTTTCTAAAAGCCTGTTAATGCTTGTAAAAGTGTAAGGACGCATGTTATCATTTGCACTTGTAAACTTCTAAAAGGGTGTTGCAGAAATAAGAAATGAGTATCTGTAATTTGTGTGTGAGCACAGCATACCTTTCTTTAAAGCCAGGGTGGCTCTTTGAACATTAGGGCCTGTTCTTTTTTATCTAAGGAGGGGGTTGGGTTTGATGTTGATGTATTGATTATTTTTAATTGATTAATGTTGTCCCTCCCCACAGCTACACATGTTTTTTTTTGAGCCTCACTGAGTGGCTGGTGAAAATGTATGACCCTCGCCCCATCATACATCTCTATTTTGATCAATAACCATATATGTCATGCATACTGTCGCGCAGAATTTATTGTTTTTTACAGGATGTAGTTAGAATAAATGTTTTATATTTGGTAAAATTTCAATTTAACTTCAAACAAGACATGTAAAACAAAGCAATTTTGATGAAATATTACTTTCATGCTTCTGTTTTTACAGTTTCTGGCGGTGATAAATGCTGTAATTTTGACGATTTTTTTTTAAAGGAAAAATGCCTTTCAAACTTGCTGGCGGGTTTGGGGGTTCAGAGGGTATCTAAAATAAATACAAAATACAACCATTTACAGTTGTATTTCCCTCACCTAAGACAAAATAAAAAACTCAAGCCCCACCCCAGTGCTTAAGGCATTTTTTGACATGGCTCCCCTGTTCTGCTCCACTGTTTCCCCCCCTCATAAAAGACAAACAGTCCCTTAGTGAAAAAACTGAGTCAAAGAAATTGTAAAACCCTGTAATTCAATGAAGCAGTAATGTAGACAACAGGATAGTTAGATCTATCAGTGGGAAGCTCACAATGCAAGCTGCATTAAGAACCAGGGACACCACTGGATTTTTTTTTTTTAAAGGAAATTTAGATAAGTATAGATCTCCTTCTGCATGTTGGACAGTTACCAAGGTAATAAATGAAAAAGCAGGATGACAGGTGATCACATTGATTGAAAATATGAATGATGTCAATGATTTACTTTTGGGTTGTGTCCTGGGGAAACTTCCATAACCACTGTAGTTACATTTAACCTCTCATATATAGAGCCCTGAAACTGGCAAATAAAAATATACATGAAAATATAACTGAATAAGTCAATTAATGATGCAGTCACATGAATAATTTACACAGAGGCTAAGAAGTAATGTGAAAATTTATGGGTTTTTTTTAATCTCCAGTTAGTTGATAAAATAAATCAAAACTTGGCCTATTTGACCGTACTCTTGTATTTTTCTTTTACTAGCTTATTTTATGTTTTTGCTCCTGAGTTTAATTAGTGTACTATTCCCTTTTTTAACATAAGTGTTTAACGTTGATAAAGCTGTCAAGACGAGTGTGGCTAGCTAGGTTTCCTGAAAGGGCTTATAGCTAAACACACTGAGCACGCGCGCTTTAAGCTAGCTACCTAGCTGAAGCTAACTTTCATAAAACAACAGTGTAATGTAATGTTAATTATCTACAGTATATACAGTAAACTGCTGAAGCTTCACTGTACTGTTGTAACAGTAACATTAGCTAAAGGGTTTTTAATGGAGGGCTAATGCTAGCTTGGTTAGCTGCAGCTAAGTAACTAGCTAAACAGGGTAAAATAACACAACTTCTATAACATGTCTGGCTGTCCTGAAAGATGGATCCCTCCTCGGTTGCTCCTCTTGAAGTGTCTACCATATTTGTCCCTCGTTAAAGGGTTTTTTGGGTAGCGTTTCCTCCTAACCCAGCAAATGTCCCTTTTTATTCTGTATCCCCAGATTAAACCAACACTGCCCCACTCGTCACAGCCACCACCGCCATCATGCCCGGTGAGGACAAACCACCCCAACAGCCCCGCCAGAGGAAAAAGAACAAAAAATCCCGCTCCAAGGGGAAGAGCCCAGGTGGGAGTCCAGGTGCCCTCCTGGGAAGCTCCATAGATGGCCAAGATGACCTCATCTTACCCCCAGTGCTCCAGCCTCCTCCTAAAAAGCCGGCGGAGGAAAAGCCAAAAGTGTCTGTCGCCAAAGTGGAGGAGGAGTCATCCATTGCTATCTGTCTTCAGGTGCTTTTTCCATACCTGCTGGCTGGGATGGGGATGGTCATGGCCGGCATGGTGCTGGACGGTGTACAGGTGAGTGCACGACCATGAGGCTGGTTTTGGAACAGTGAACTGACAGTGTGCACTTACAGCCTAATGGTGACAGCTTGATATGTGGGATTTGTTGCATCTTTTATAACTTTTGAACCAGTAATGAAGTGTAGTTGTTTTGTTTGTGTGTTGTATTTAACTTCCATTGATGGATTGCTAGTTTATTGGCAGTATGTGCCCATGTTTTGGTCCATTCAGTTTCCAATGTCTCTTTACTTCCAGCCTCTACCAAAGACAGAACAGGTCAAAGGTCTTTGTCCTGATCTGTTCACCTAGTGCATTATACATTTCTCCATATCTGAAACAACTGAGGTAGTCATATGTTCTGATGCCACCACAGATATTGGATTAAAAATACAATCTTCGGTGCAAAGTTACCTACAGCGTGCTTGTCAATTAGCTTATTTTGTGCTGTAGCAGTAGCTTGATGGTGTATCATGAAAAAATCTCCAAAGCATTAATAGTTAACTCATCAGTACGAGGATGTGATGTGAAGCAGATTCATAAACATAGCTTTTCTAATATTAACTTGTTAGACTTCCTTCATATTGTGGAAAATTGGAGTGATCATACTTATATCTGATTTATTAGACCTTTCATAAGCAGTCACCATGACTATTAACCAGGGCTGTACTGAGTAGTTCGAAGCTTCTTTAATAAGGTTGAAATTAGAATTTTAAATCGACTTTGGAATGCTTGCATGCTTTTTTGCAGGTCTACTGATTTTGTTTAAACCCAATATTTCTGCACAGTTGAAAATAAAGGTTGAGCTACAATAATATTATTAGTATCATACAATTTGTAGAATTAGATTCAAGTTGTGGCTGCACAGGATTGTTTCCAAATTTCCAGTAACTCCAGCGTGCCGTCCAAACATTTTTTATCTAATGAAATACTGTGCTTTAATCCATATTCATTGGTGTTAAGCTTTTCAAAAACAACATTTTTACTGCGGTCAAAAATTATTTGCTCTTCTGCATCCACCACTTAAGTGGAGTCAAGCACCTGTATTAACAGGGCAGTCCAGCAGCAATCTAACAGCATACTAAATTACACTTATATAACCCCAATAACAAAAAAGTCAATTTCTGCTCTAACACTGTTGTAGTAAATTGCCTAAGTCATAACAACAAAAACAGACTACATTATGTTTCTTTTTTTTTTAACCTTTATTTACCCAGAAAAAAATCTCTTTTCAAGAGCGTCCTGGCCAAGACAGGCAGCAACAGAAGTTACAGACAACATAGAACAAAAATAAGTATCAAAGATATACAGCCTTAAAACAAGCAAGTGCAAGCAAGCATGTTAATATATAAGTGAACCATAAAAACGGGGCAACTACATAAGATTACAAAGACCGGCTAAAGTACACCCTGACTTTGATATTTGCATTTGTTTGGCACTCACTGCTCTATCAAGATGACATCTATTTAAACCAGGGGTCAGCAACCTATTGGCAAAAAAACAGAAAAGATAAAAATGTGTCTGGAGCCACAAAACATATTTGAATAAAGGTAACAGCTTAGTATATCTAAATTAGCCCATCAACATTATGAATAGGTCTAAATGAGCATTCATTAATGTGATTTATTACAAGGTGGCTGCTCTGCAGTGGGCTTTTTGGTACTTTAACTTTGCAGCATTGGTGGTGAAAGTAAATGAATCTGTTCACACACAATTAAATCCTCAATTCTCCTCCAAGAATTTTCCATTTTTGTATTTGGAATCCATAGCTAGCCCTGCTATAGAGACTCCATGCTAGCTACTGCTACTGAGGTTCAGCAGAATTTAGAGGAAAAGGCACCTGGTTATAGACGTATGACGCACATTTTAGTTGATGTAACATTAAAGCATTTTTTTATTCGATGTACAGGCTACACGTTTTTACAGCTGTAGTTTGCAGTAATTACTTTAGGCCTACAACAAAGACAAATGAAATCTGAATATTTAAAAATAATTATTATCCATTTCCAGATAATTTTATGTAAAAGCCACGGGGAGGGTCTAAAGATCCGCAAGTTGGCTACCCCTGATTTATACCAACTGTAGAAAGATGTCAAAGAGATCTTTTTCTTTCTGTGGCTCAGAGGTGGAGCAGGTCGTGCGCTAATTGGAAGATCGGCGGTTCGATCAGCGGTTCGATCCCCTGCTCTTCCAGTCTGCATATCGAAGTATCATTGAGCAAGATACGTAACCCCAAATTGCTCCCAGTGGCTGTTCCATCAGTGTGTGAGTGTATTAAAAAACTGAGTAGCAGCCTCGGTCATCAGTGTGTGAATGTGTGTGTGAATGGGTGAATGTGACTCGTAGCGCTTTGAGTGGTCAGATGACTAAAAAGGTGCTATACAAGTGTAAAGCAGGTCCGTTTACCATTTTCCTATTTCCCATTTGTAATAGGTAATTCATCCATCCATTTCCGTGACCGCTTATCGTCTTGAGGGCATTGGGCAAGAGGCAGGGCTGCTATACAGAGACAGACAACCACTCACATTCACACCTATGGCCAGTCTAGAGTCACCAATTAACCTGTCCCCAACCTGCATGTCTTTGGACTGTGGGAGGAAGCCAGAAGTACCCAGAGAAACCCACGCTGACACGAGGTGAACATGTAAACTCCATACAGAAAGGCTCCCTCCTGGGATTGAACCAGGAACCCTCTTGCTGTGAGGCAATCGTGCTAACCACTAGACCAATGGGAAATGACATCATAAAATATGAAGGCATTTGAAGCTCAGTTAAAAAATGGCATTCGGTACAGCCCTTTATTAACCATTATAGCATAACCGGCTGATGCCAGCGCACTGCGGGAGAATTGATCTAATCAGTCACTGCCAGTAGCAGTCAGTGTTTGTAAGACTGCTGTGGAAGGACATCTTCCAGTTACAATCGTCCTTAATGTACATGTTAGTTTGTGAAATTGGCTAAATATTTGCTAAAATACAGACCCAAGTTGGTCACAAGCAGCAGATGTCGAGACACATTTCCACTTCAGTGGCAGAATGACAACATATTGCTGATGAGTGCTTCATTGTTGCTGGGAAACACACAGCAAGATGGATGGACTATAAAGGTAAACAAGGCAATGTGGATAAAGAAATTGGCTCTCACTAGAATGCCTGTCGTTCAATCACAACAGGAGGTAGAAACATTTGTAACGGGTAATATCCATATTAGAATGATGTTTTTTTTAAATGGGACTTTTAGAAAAACACCTTTGCTGCGGTTAAAGCTCAGACAGCCCTCTCTATTTGTGTGTAGTCCCCTTGTGTCTTTATCCTCTGCCAGGCGTCCCGAGCATCTGGTCTGCAGCCAGCTGGGCCGAGGGAAATCAGACACACTGCTGTCTGCTGTATGATGAGTTTGTACCTTTTTTCTTCCTCTCTGTCCTCTACTGATAGACACACATGGCTTATCCCCTTCGCTCCGTCTATTGCTCATCAGTATTTCTTACACTCTCTCATCTACAGTGTCTGTTACCCTCCTGTGTCTGATGGAGGACAGTTAGTCGTGAGCTCTGTCTGACTGCTTTGTCTCAAAGCTTAGGGGACGTAGCAAGACATGGAGAGTAGCCTATCTGAATGGAAAGGACATAAAGACAAGAGCACTTCACTTTTAGCAATTAGGATTGTTACTGTAGCCTGTGGTGGTTGTGGATCTTGTCTAAATTACTACTTCCTGTTGCCATAGCTTCGACTTAAATCCCACAAGTTGCATCCTACACCTGATGTTTGCCAATGCTTTTTTTTTGTCCAGTTTTCGACCCCAGTGGTTTGCCATTGCCTTCCAAATTATGGCTTACTCAGTTATGCGAATAGATTTCTGACGCCTCCTTACCATTACTTGAAATGGACACTGGCTCCTTCCTGAGCTACTAAACTGTTAATCATCGTCACAGCAGAATAACCCACCAATGACGTCTCCTGTGAAATGGGCTTGTAGTGGATTTAAACCTAAACGTGACCATAGTTGGTCAGCCTCCCAGAAGCCCGGGGCGTTCTGCTGTGAATGTTGTGACAAATAATTATAATGCCAAGCTGTTACAACACAGACCAGGAGTGTAGGAGGGCCAAAGACTATGTTCATTACATTTAATTTATTGCATACAAGTGATAAAGGAGAAGGCTGTGTAGGTGAGAGAAGGAGAAATAACACACCATTCAGCATATCCATGGTGATGACATACAGCTCCTCTTGTGTAAAATCAGATGATATGGCCACTTGTATGCAATGAACAGCTAATGTGTGAAGATTAACTGCTAATATCAGTCTCACTGGAACACTGGCGCTCTGCCCGCTGTTTAAATGCTTGGTATGAAGGTAACATGAAGCGCTTTCCAATTAGTATTACCAGCTAGCTTATAATCACAAACAAGCAAACTTGCAATTTATGATTTTTGCATTGTTAACAGATAAGGTACACCGTTGACTTGAATAGCATGATATTGGAAAAGCTGTACCAAAGTGAGCTGTACCAAGCCCAGCTAGAAAGAGGTCCGCTGGCAGACACCTGTTCAAGCAGTCCCTGGTCGGTCCTTTGTTGGCATGCTGTTCAGAATCCAAATTGAATCCTTCAATGGAGATGAATTTAAATGAAATGAATTATGGGGGAAGAGGCTTTAAGAGTTTGTGTGTCAGATTATAGCCTTCATTTCAACAGCATTTGAATGACTATATATGTAAATGCTTCTCGTTTGGACAGATGTCTTGGTAAAACAGTAATATCTCCTCATACATTGATGTTATTGCACAGATTTAAAATTTTTGTTTGTTTTTACAGTTTGAAGTTAAGTTTGCTCATCATGACCAGTACTAATTAGTCTTTAAGTTGCATTATTGGAAATGCAGAGTCCAACGTTTGGACACATATTAGGGACCAAAGACGATGTGTTGGCCTGTGCTGCTTTGATTTTGACTGTTTGTTTTTTTTTTACCCATCCCCTGTGAGTCTCCAAACCTTATGAAAGTGTAGCACTAATGCTGAAGTACCTTTATTGTTGTTGTTTTTGTTGTTATGATACAACTCCATTCTTATGCATTGATCTGATAAACACATACATGATTTGCATTTGCATGCTCTCCCCATGTCAGCGTGGGTTTTCTCTGGGTACTCCAGCTTCCTCCCACAGTCCAAAGACATGCAGGTTAATAACAGTCTCTAAATTATCCGTAGGTGTGAATGTGAGTGTGAATGGTTGTCTGTCTCTATGTGTCAACCCTGTGATAGTCTGGTGACCTGTCCATGGTGTACCATACCCTGCCTCTTGCCCAGTGTCAGCTGGGATAGGCTCCAGCCAGAAGGATAAGCGGTAACGAAAATGCATGGATGCTTAGTTTATAGTTGTGGTGGGAATCACTAGAGGAGCCACAATATGATATTATCATGATACTGGGATTCCAAATATGTTGCAATTGCTGAATATTGCAGTAAAATAAACTTCAGTATATTGCAGTTATTATCTTTTTTCAACTGTAAATTGTGTCCTTTAAGAAACTTTGTCAACATCTGTTTTATCCAATAGGATAAAGTTTCAGTCTGTTCATCTCACTTAAGATATTTCTTACAGCAGCAAAATGTATTTGCTGGACTGAAAAAGCATTGGTAGTATTATTCTAGTAGGCTACCTAAAGTTTAAAATGCATTTGTAATATTAATAATTTATGTAATAAAAAGCCAGTACTTGGCACTGTGACGATACGATATTGCCACACAAAAATTTCGCAATACTATACTGTTTCAATTTTTTTTTTCCCCACCCCGACTTTAGAGATATAAACTAGTAGCAGCAAAACTAAAATCCATAGCTATAAACTTGACAGAGGAAACAGAATTAAACTTTTAGCTTCTGAAATAATCAATGGAATCAAGCTGCTCCTTGTGCATAAACGCGCTCCTAATGGGGAGTCGGATAGCAGCTCTGTTGCTCTGCTCTGTTCACATTTTAGAGAATGCCATTTATAGTTTCCTCATAAAATATGTATTATTTCAACCACCCGCAACCAATCAGCACATTCCTGTGTGAGTAACAGGCAGAGTGTATGCATGTTGCAAACTCACCTATTCAGGTGGATCTTACTGTCTGAATAATGGGCCCTTTAAAAAGCAGGAAAATACTGCGCCGTGCTGACTAAGTTCCACTTATACAATGTGGGCGCTGTCTGTGAAAATGAAAATCTGGTCATCTAAAACTGGCAATAACAATTGCGTTCCGCTGTGTGATTTGCGCTGGGTGTATGGTAGGGCCCATATGAGTGAAGAAAACATGTATAAAAAATTTGGAAGCACCTTTACTAGCAAAATGTTAATCAAATTAATAATGACTTAATGATAATAATAAGGAAAACAAGAACCATTACCTCTATTCAAAAGATAAAGTGACTGCATTGTGGAAGCACGTTTGCATTAAAGAGAAGGTAGTGAAGAGAAAAGTGATGCGTAGATTCTTGTGACCCAAAAAGTACCCTGAAATCAATATTTTAGTCCAGAGAGGCTTCATGAAAGCAGGGCAATGTTTTAGTCACACTGTACAGTACATGTTTTTTGGTCTTACATGTGACATTACAGAGCAAGGGCACATAGAACGGAGGCCTACGACAGGATCACAGTGCAAACATGCAAATATAGCAGTTGGACCCGAGCCAGAGATGGATGGAACGGACGGAGAGAAAGAATGAGTCACGACGTAGAGAGAGAGATTAGAAAAAGTGAGATGAGAGAGGGAGAAATGCAGAGATGCCGGCCGACGTACAAAGAGGGATGTCACATGGAAAGAGGGAGATAGGATGAGAGGCAGACACGCAGCAAGAAATAGAGGGAGAGAGGGGAAGCGGTAAGCCGGTTGTTTCCCTCATGAGTTTGCATGTCGGGCAGCGCAGACAGCCCTGCCTCTTTCTTTGCTACGTCACAGCAGAGCAGAGCGGAGGGAGCAGGACTACCCTGATGCTGACAGGAGGAAAGGAGCACTCCAGCTTGCCAGAAGCCGGCTGCTGCATCTTGTCAGTGGACCTCTTGGATCTCTTATTGACATTAACGGAGCTCTTTATGTTTTCCTCTTCACCCTTCTTGTGAGCCTGCCAAAAGAAAGGAGCTGGATTGTCAAAGACATAAATGAATCCTGCTGCTTCTAACTCTTGAGACCTTTTGGATTACTCTCCATCTTCTTCTTGCTGTCAATCATTCAACTGTCACCGTGACATTGCTGTCATATTCAGGATACAGCTGTGCCTTTACTCTGGAGGTCAAGTGAATTTCAGACTGGATCAGATGGATTTAGGACTACATCCAACAAACACTAAACTCCATCCAAAAGACTTTTAACCACATCAGATGGATTGTGGAGTCGATCAGAGAAACTGGACTTAATCAGGACTCCTTGAAATCTGAACTCTCCTATTGTCAGGTTCATTCTCCTTAACCTGCGTGTGGATGTCAAAGCCGTCTCACTAACCTTAACTTAAAAAGGCAGGTTGGCTCAAGACAGACTTTGACTGCAGATGAGGAGCATCTGTGCTTGTAGACGAACATAATGACCTATGAGTAAGAAATGGTGTTAATGATTGTGTTCCCCAGTGGTGCTGACAAATGGATACCTCATCACTGCTGACTCACCACTGGGCCAAAGATGCCACACTCCATTGCCCCCATGTTAGAATTAAAGCCTTTTACTTTGATTTGGTCTGGGGAAAAAGATAATAAATCAGAACAAATTAAAAATTGACATTGATTGATTTTCACTCCTGAACATCTGGAGACATGGCAGTGGCTGATTACCTTTTTGCCAATTTTCCTCAGAGGTAAAAAGGGTTCATATAAGCTGATTGTTTTACTTGTTCATTGTCAAGAAAGACTGAAGAAAAGCCATTTCTTTGTTATCCTTTGAGAGCAGGTCCCTACTCTCTGTTCTTTTAAACATTTGCCCTTGTCTTTTTTTGAACCAAGGACAACAACATTGATTGGTTTCCTCTTCAGCACTCACCCGGCTCACTTATTAGGACGGGTGAAACTCAAACTGACTTAAGTTGGACATCAGAGGCTGATTTTTCCTTCATGCTTGGATTTCAGTTACACTTACCATGGGATAACTATACGTTGAACTAGGTGCTTGAGTAAACCCTCGTTCAACATGGTGGTGACGCGTCTGGAGCTGGAGCTACGCTACCAGGGAAAGAAGTTACGTGGCGTGACATGGAAATTGACTCGATCAGAACATGGCTTCCTACCAGAGAGCTCCTGGCTCATTGCTGCCCAGGTTATCGTGCCATACCTGGTGTCGGGACTCGGAATGGTCTCCGCTGGTATTGTTATGGACCTTATACAAGTATGAAAATCTAAGAAAAAACATTTATGGATTTCAATTTGAAAGATTGATTTATAGGTGGATGAGTAGGGTTGGGTACCATCTGAAATGTCCTGATACTAGTGCGAATACCATTACCAAGTTTCTGATACCAACACAATACTTTTGGAATACCTTACCTTAACAAATTCAAACTTTTTTTGTCATTGAGCAAAAAAAGCCAAAGTTATCAAATGTTAATGCTAATCTTGTCACAAACCTATCACCAGACAAAAACAGATTTTTGGACAATTCCAGAAAGTTGTGGATTTAATTCAGTAATTACTTTTTTGTTGTTGTTGTTTTTAATTTAATATCCAATGCGAACATTTTTAAAACCCTTACTTTTCACAATATCTGCATATGGCAAACTCAGTATGTTAAGTGAAGGTTGCATTGGACGTAAATCATGAGGTGCGTAAAAGTCCAGTATGGACATAATTCCAGGATACTGGCCTCGAACACAAGTACAGTAGACCTACTGTAGAAGAAATTTGGCAAAAAAAAAAAAAAGTTTAAAAATGATTTTAAATCTGTTTTTAACTAGAGAAGACGATAATGAATCTGAGAGAGTGTTTCCTAAATTGATCCCTAACGGTTTTTAGAATTATGTATTTTGGACACATTTCGGTTGGTAAAGTCAATGTCGATCTTCTCAGCTCTGTGGATGGATGGATGGATGGATGGATGGATGGACTGACCTTACATCATCGTCTTTCATAGTGGCGTGGATGAATGAATATTCTGTAGAGATGGGAAGCGGTGCACAAACTGTATATAGGTTAAATCACTGTGACGTCAAGCTAACAACGAAATCACCTGTGGCTAGACAACCGATGATTGATTTGAATTGAGGAGTTTCGTGAAATCTCAACTTAAACAGATGTTTAAGTGATTTGTGTTGAATATAGAGAGGTGGTTGTGATGCTGTCACCATGAAAAATTGCCTGAACATACTGCAGATCAATTCTCAGTCTGCTAGCATTACCAGCATCAATTAAGCAGACCCTGTGACCTGCTGTACAATTCAGCAGTGGTTCAGAGACAATGGAGCAGGCCACCCTTGGCTATTGTGTAACTGTCGCTAGTAGTGTGAACATGGCATAATACTTTTAAACCACAGACACAGATTGTGAAATCACAGTGTCTCTGTTTCAGCTCACATAAACGATAATCAAAAGACAGAGCATTGGCCTCAGTGTTTGACAGTAACACCGAGTAGCCCACCGTTTGCCTTACGAACACAATGCCAACAACCTCATATAAGTATTTTCTTTGATTACTGTCAGTGAAACAAGACATTAAGCTGACTGACACAAATTCTGTCATGAGGACCAGGCTGCCAGGATTTCCCAACTTCTGACACCCTGGCCCCTCAGGCTGGGTATTGGTACTGGATACCTTTATGGTATTGACCGAAAAAACCCAGTACCAAGCAATATTGAAATGTCTCCAGTCAGATGATACCTGTATGCGATTCTTTTCTGCACTGAGGTCTGCTTTAGGACCATCACCACTTCCCACAGAATTAGCAGAACTCTCTGTTGCTGTTGTCTCTGGAGTCGCTCACCTCTCACCAAATGGTCAGTGTCAACCCGGTTAGGACAAGCTAACACAGCAGCAGCAGTAGCTAACATCCAACACCACACGCAGTAGAGCCTGGTGCATCTGACTTTGTTGGTGGCTGAGCATGTCAAGATGCTACCAAACCGTTCGGAAATGTGGCTATTCTACAGGCCACTCCCTTCGTATTTTGAGGGTGCCGAACAAAGTACTCTTTTGGTATTGATTTTACTTTAAGGGCACTGTTATTAGTACTGTACACTGTAATTGTTTAAACGATACTCAGCCATAAAGGCCCCTATCTTTTCAACTGACATGAGCATCTGGTCCGTCCCAAATTTCCCCCTTTTTTAGACACTGAGTCCAGAGTTGTCTTCAAGTAAACCCCTCTCCACTCATTATCATTGTCTGGCACCCCTATACACAACAAAACTTAACCATTTTCTTTTGATATTGCAGTTGTTTTTCACCCGGATTTGCTCAACTTCTTTTAACTCCGTGTATGCGATAAAGGGTTTTGTTTTTACTCCAAAGTTACTGTAAACAAGAATTGTGATTTGGTCTTAACAAACTATACAATACAATACAATATAGATGTTGTAAATAGGTAAATGATGATGATTTATGTGGCAAGAATGGATTGACAGTAGAGTGAGAAGCAGAGATTGACTTTACCTGCTGCTTGAGTAAAAGTGGTCTCAGCTGGCGACATTTTCATATCTGCGTATAAATTAGGGTCAGACTGACATTGGCCTTTTATTAAATATTGAATATTTGCCAGTCAGTCTCACCACCGTCTTTCTGACTAGGCCAGCTCTTTGGTCACGGGAGTTTTTCAAACAGTTTTTCTTAGTGGAGAGAAAGGAATGGTTGATGGCTTAACTGGTGGACTGAATCATTTTGGAATAATTGCACAGATGGGGGGAAGATGGAGGGCAGTGTTCCCTTACAAACAAACAGATAAATGGATGGATGGATAAATGTAGCTGGATAGAAGCAGCAACTGCATACACAGTAGTTTTACTAGTCCTGATTCCCCGTTGACAATGCTGCTTTCTGCTCGACAGATTGAACCTTGTGTAACATCCACCTTTCTGAGCTTTCCAAATCAGATTTAGATGTGGGGAGGGAGAGGAGAGCCTTGGGATAAAAGTGGACAGTTAATTTAATAAGTGGTTGGGGGATGAAAGAACAGAGGCCAGAGAGAGGGTATAGAAACTCTGATGTCTTGGTATCACATAGAAGAAAAGAAGTAGATTCTGTATTACAGAGAAAAGCAGTTTAAGAAAGCCAAGCTGTTCGTAGTATTCCTTACATTAGTGTTAGCCTAAAATGCAGCTTGTACTATTATGAAAACAGCTAAGTGCACATTCTCATGTCACGATATTGATGTGTCTAGTCATGATAACTGCTAATATCAGTAATTATGATGACAATAACATCACAAATAATATAAACATAGGGTTTTTTTTTCCTCCTGAGAGATCTAGAGTAGCATTGTTCTTAGTTTTCCTGGCTTCTTGCCCATCACACACAAGCAGCAGAAGTAGCAGCAGCAGTATTATAGCAGAAGTGGGCCATGTCCCAAGATAGCCTCCCAACACGACAGCCGTCAGCTAGACCTATCAGTCCAGAACCTGAGAAGAATGTGTATAAATAGATACACACACACACGCTAGCACAAAAAAAGCACACCTCTACCGTTCACTGTTCGCTTATTCATCTCTCTGTCCTGCCTTGTTGCCTTGTTTAGCTCCCCTCTAAAACCCATCACCACCTCTCCTCCCTAGTTGGAGTTATAAAAACATTTAGGTGGAAGAAATGAGCTCATTGGCTAGGTTTAGCTAGGTTTGGTGGGTGGGACTAAAGCACATGGGTTATGGTAGATAACTGGTAAGGGCGGAGCTTGTCAGAACATTTAAAATGATATAAACAATATTAGAGTAATACATTGTGTCACTGCTTCTTGAACATGGCATCATGGCTTAGCTAACTAGCATGTACAGAGCTGTACCTTTGCTTTTCTTTATTGTGCTCCACTCTATGGCAGCTGTATAAAGAGCCGAATTCCAAATGCCACCTGCGGGTTAGCTGCTGTCACTCTGTGTAGTTTCTGAGTTTATTTAATTATTCGTCCATAAAAGGAAGGAGAACATTTTCTAAAAAATTGCAGTATATTTTGCAGTGTTTTAAGACCCCAGCGATGGCTGTGGCCTGAGGCATTATGTCTCGGGGTTCTCCATCCGTTCGTCCAGTTCTTGTAAATTCGATACCTTGAGAACACCTGGAGAGAATTTAAATTTGATTTAGAAATTTCAATTTTCTTAAAATTTGGCACAAACGTCCATTTGGACTGACGTTAAACTGATTAGATTTTGGTGGTCATTCAACAGAGTTGAAGGTTACTTTAACCTTGTCTCTCGCATTCTTCTGAATGTGATTTTTTTTTTTTTTTTTTTTTTCAAATTTGGCACCACCATTCACTTGGACTTCACAAAGAACAAATTAGATTTTGGTGGTCATAGGTCAAGATCAATGTGACCTTGCATCCATCTCATTGTTATGAAAGCAATATCTCCAAAACACCTAGAGGTAATTACTCAAAAATTGGCAGAAACATCCTCTTGAACTTAATGTGAACTCAAGAATAACTCAAGAAGGCCGTGAGGGAGTTTCCTCAAATTTGGCACAAATGTCCAGTGGGACTCAAGAATAAACTCATCAGAATTTGGTGGTAAAAGGTAAAAGTTCAAGGTCACTGTGATCTCACAAAACATGTTTTTGGCCATAACTCAAGACTTCTTACACTAATCATGACACAATTTCACATGAATGTCAAATAAGGTATAACGATGCTGCTGAGGGAAGATGTGTGTGACACATCCATGTTTTTTCACTGATATCGATGCAACGTGACTGGTTCGCAGGGTAATTCTAGTTTTGCAATGAAATTGCCACAGCCAGTGAAAATTGCAAAAATAATTGCAGGTTTTTTAATACATATATATATATTTAAAAATTGAAGGCAACTGGTCCCACTGAGAACAGTTTCATACTGTTTGGAGATTGTGATATGTATTACACTGTCGTTATCACTAACCATACATATTGGATCTAGCTTGATTTTTTTCAGCACATGCAATAGATCTGGGGCTACAACCTCTGTCATAGTAATTTGTCTTGTCTGTTGTTGGAGCCATTCTCCACATGTGTTTTGCCGTAGAAAAGTGTTTGTTCATCAAAGACTTTCATTTGTATTCCACCACCACATTGTGCACAGTGTAGAACAGTTAACCCTGCTTTTGTGCAGATCATCAGCCAATTGCCTTGTTCTGTCTTTAGCAGTAATTTTTTGATTGTGGAAAACTAAGACGACTGGTCGAATTTGCCGAAAAGTGTCAGTGATTGGACAAAATTGCAAGGTTGCGGTTATTTGTTTTGAATGCAACATAGCAGCATTCAGGAGGGATTAAGAGAAATGAGTATCCTCTTCAGCTCCCGTTAATATTTAGTAGCCCTGCAGTGAGTTTACTAATGTCATTTTAAACTGGTTTCTGGTATCTGGCTACAGCTGCTCTGCTTCCTTTATTATGATTCTTTACTCTAAAGGCTACCTGCTGCAAATGAATCATGTCAGTTTCATACAAGGACACATTTGCTGAAAAATCTCAACACTGTATGTGTTTTGGACTCCACAGTGTGCACAGGCTCACTGGCCAGACAAGTACAATGCTTTGCACACTAACCCTACAAATAATTCATCATGTCTAGTTACTGTGTGCTGCCTTGTAGAAAAGCTGGCCCTGGTTAGTGACCTGTGTTTATATTATACTCAATATTCAAGTATGTTTTTGTATGGGTCAGTTTCTGTCATAGCACCATCTGCAATATATTTCATAATTCATTAAACCCATCTAAGTTGAACTGAATCACTGATGATATTTCTGCTTCCAGGACATTTCTTTCCTTTGAGTAATGTTTTTATAGCAAAACTTCATATCTGACACTTTTTCCTTCCT
>JAPZEB010000002.1:8656984-8679444 GCA_029783705.1 Chaetodon striatus
AGCAATTTTTTTAATTTACTGGAATTAGTTGCTGAAAACCAGTTTCTGTTTTATTTTTTAGTAGTGCCGAATTACATCATCTTTCATTAAACCTCCTACAAATAGCCCAGAGATAAACCATTAACATTTTATTTTAACATGAAAGTACACAAAATTAGCTCACATAGTTTACTAGTTTTGAATAAGATTAGTTTTTGCAGATGCACTGGCAGCTTTTGAGGTTTCAAGTGGACTTATGTAAACCTACTGAATGATTTTACCCCTATTTTCAATACATACTGGACTTAAAAGAGCACTCCACTGATTTAGTATTTCACTGTAACATTGTTGGACTCACGATGGACTGTTTAAGAAAGTAATTTGATATCATCTTTTTTAATTTCACACATTCTCCTTCCTTGTCATAACCTGGGGCCGTATTCACAAAGCTTCCTTACACTAAGAGTTGCTCCTGGTGACGACATCATAAGACAATTCTTAGAACTTTTCCCATAAAGATAAGACTTAAGACTAGGTCCTTGTAAAGTGTCTTAGCCCTTAAAAGAGCTCCTAAGGTGGACAACTGTTGGGAGTACGGAGGAGGGCTTTTAAGAGGTTTATGAGTTTCTTAATCAGGGGAGAAAATGGTAGAAATACAAAGAGGTCATAGAAATATTCTCCACACGCTGGATGACAGTAGTTAATGACATGCTGGGATAATTTGTGGTTGATCTCATTAGGGGTATGCACGCATTTCGCACCTTACACTATAACACCAGAAATGAAACGACCGCAACACTAAGATATTTGGAAAACTGGAAAAATGCAACAGTGCAGCAGTGATGACTCGTGTCTGTCTCGACCTTCCATCAGCAGAGTGATCACACTAACAATGACCACACTTTCAGTCAACAGCTCATTTCATTTCCACTGGGTGTCCACAGCTGTCAGGCTCACCAATGGGTGTGTCTGTGACAACTAATCACATCTATTAAAAGCAAGCGTCACACCTAGCAAAAAGGTTAACTACACCTCCTCACTAAGATAACAGTTTCTGTCCCTTCCTTGCTCAGAGTCGCTCAGAGAACTTCCCTAATCACACACAAGCTATGACTTTTCACTAAAGTTTTTAGGCTAAGTTTGGAGCTCTCTCAGTGTGTTCTCACAATGTTTGTAAATATGGCTCCTAGTTCAGCATGAGATTCAGGTGTGTTATGCTAGAAGCAGCTAATGTAGCCTCCAGCCATTAGATTTAACCACATGTATGAGTAGCGAGCTCCAGAGGTCTGGTGAGCTCAGACCCAAATGGCGCTGACTCAAGTGGAATTTATCAGACGTTGTGTCGCTCCCTGTGGAGCTACAAAAAGCTTTAGAAAGCTCTTTTTCTCCGCATATGCAGTTATACTCCCCAACACCCGTAAACAGACCCTGGTGTGTAGTTTAAGACCATTTATGGACATTTGTTAAATTTGATATTTTCACAGCGCAGGCTATTAACAAACATGTTCCTACATTAACTTCTGTATTATTTTTTAACCTAAATTCCATCCCATTTGCTGAACAAGGCCCTGCAGTGGAGATGCCTGTAGGTGGATTGACCCCTCTACGTGCCTGCATTCACCCTAACAAGGGGAGCTCTGAGCGGGACTGGAGCTGGGCTGGACCCAGCCCTGACCACAGTTATGTGGTTGTTTGTTCAGCCTACCTGCCCAGAGCTAAATACAGACAGTGATAGAGGAGGGATGGCAACAAACTTTTACTGGAATTAAGGAGTGGCTGCGAGTTTCCCTGAAAATGACTCAGATATATATTTAAGACAGTGTCAACGAGCGCTGTGACAAGTTAGGTAAGATGATGATGACCTTTGAATTGTCTTGAAGATTTCTATTTGGCATGAGTTTATGTGCAAAAGCCAAAAAAGCAAGTAAGAAGTATCACTCTGAAAAAGAGAAACCCCTCGCTTCTTCCATATAAAAATTCATTTTCATTAAATCATGAGCCCAAATCCTTACTAACACACACACGTGTCCATAACAATAAATACTTCATGCACTGGCATACATAAATAAATGCCATCCATCGATGTTCTGCTGTGGGTACTTTGAATTAATCTGCTGTGTTCAGTCTCACAGTCAGCACATTCACCTGTATACCACCCATGGAAGAGGAGAGCCTGCTCCTCGGAGGTGTGACTTTCATTTATGGCTCATTGGTTCTCAAAAGATCAAGCCATGGGAGAACTACTGTAGTGGGCACAGCAGGGATGCTGGTAAGGCATATCACACCAACTTGATGAGCACATGTAACAGACAACAGAACTGAAAGTCAAAGAAAGGTTTGCTCAATTTGAGAATGTTTTTTCTAGAGACATAGCGATCAGGTGCATCAAAAATAAATACTGAATTCTAACTGAACCTAAAGCCCTGACTGACAGGACCTGTTTGTAGAGACAGTTAATGTGTCGCCTGCATTTTCAAACACGTTTCAGGAACATCCCGTCTGCATTCTGCTCTGCTAAATGTCAAAACAATACACTGTTTTCACACCGGAAAACAAACATGACAGCGCAAACCGTCAGTCTTTTCTTCTTAGGAAGAAATTTGGTTCCATTCACAAGGTTCAATTCACTGAAACCAAAACATCAAGTCTCCGCATCTGTTTTTGTTGGAAGGTCACAGCAACAAGTCGGTGCTTGTGAAGGACCGCTCCAGGCAGCGATGAAAATTGGCCATGGCCAAAAGTGCAAAATGATCACAAACAAAAAGTCTGAAAGCAATATGAACAAGAAACTGTCCCAACTATCACACGTCCATGGCACTGATGTTGTCTCTTTGTTTCCTGCCCCTCATCGAGTCCTGAGGTACTCTGGTGTGGAGTAGTTGAAGAGCAGGAAGTCCATTCGATACAGGTTGAACAGTTTCTTCTGGTAGAAAGGACTGATGTGCTTAAAGAAGCTTGCTGCCATGTTGCCATCAGTCCTGGTGCTTTTACCAGATGTAGGAAACTGAAGTGTCCCCTCCACTCCAGCCAGCCTGAGCACAGCCTGAGCATCTGGCTCCAGAGTCTCGTACTTTCCCACAACATCATAGTGGATCAGGCAGGGGTGGCACAGGGAGTGCACCCGCTCCCAGTGCTCGTTAAAAGGTTCCTCCCGTTGGGTCCGAGGGTCCACCAGGTACTGCACAAACTCGTTGAAAGTAACATCGTTCCCTTTCTCCAGTGCTTCAGGCTCCGGGTCGGGGCGGTGCCGGCGGATGATCTTGGTTCCGTAGCGCTTGTGGAAAGCGGTGTTGTAGCTTCGGGTGAACTTGTTACGGTAGGCGGACACCAAGCGCTCGAAGGGTTCCCGCACAAAGATGAACTTGAGGTAGCTGCGGAGGCGATGGTTGATCTCAGGGACTGAGAACTCGGAAAGTGTGCGGAGGTTACCTGCCACGTGGGCCTCGTTCGCAGGGATGGCAAGGGGGTCGGTGTAGCGGCCGTCGCTGGTGAGGACCATGAGGACACGCTTCCAATTAGTGCAGGCTACCTGGAAGTGATAAAAGAGAAGGAACCAAAATCTTTCAAGCCAAAATACACATTGTTACATGGAGACAGCTAAAGTATTTTTATACACCGCAACAACAGTCTGGTCTGAGTAACATTTTAGTAACTGCTCACAGCAGAAAAATGTGTTTTGTTGTCTGGAACAGGGGTTTTCATAGTCTGATGATGTTGGCCTCCCTGAGACAAATCAGAGGCCAACTTCACCCTCCACACCCTTCCTTATCAACAGGAAGTGTGACTCTGTGAGCTTCAATGTAATCCTTGTTTGTTTTTAGCCTATAGTTGTTTACATTCTAGCAAGTCGGCCAAATTAAAACTATGCTGAGTTAACTACCAGCAGTTCCTGTTTGTAATGTATCCGTGGATGTCAAAGGAAGTTCTGGAATTTTAAAAAAGCGTCTTTTTTCTTTGATTTCTCTGGAAGTTAATCTGCAATAGACATCATAGATGATATTCCTGAGTTATGACTCAGAGAGCGAAAGCTGTCTTTCTGGGCCAAACTACAATAATGTCTCCAAGTTGTTTTTAGAGCCCCAGCATGCACCTGTCTCTTTCATCTCACCCAGTATCTTCGCCTCGCATCTCTCCCTCTGCATCCCTCCCTTCAACTCTCCCCCCATGGGAAGCACATCTCACAGTTTGAAAACCTCTGGTCTAGAATTTCAGCTGCACTACTTGATGTCATTGTGACCAACCTTGGGTACGTAGCAGTAAATGAGGCTGTGTTTATCATCCACGATGAGGTGCTTGAGATCATCAGATGAAAGCACTTGGCGCTTCCTGGTGTGGCTAAGACACGTCTGCTCCAACAGCTCCCTGCGACCTTGGAGGGACCTCTGAGCTGCCAACAGCTCCAGCTGCTTGTAGGGATGTGACAATGGCGATGCAGGACAAATCACAGAGGGTACAGATGGGTGATAGAGGAAGGAAGAGGCAGAAACAGAAATACCTCTTAAAAAGTGTTGCAAGCATGTTATGTGTCCAGAGTAACTCATACAGCCAGTTTCATAAGAGTTAAACAACAGTCTGGTGATAGCAAGAAAAATTCAAATGAGTATTTTGAGAAAGGTAGATTTTGCCTTTATCTTAAAAATATTACAGAAAAACTGCAGTTACAGAGCAACATAATTATTCATTTGGAGCTGTGTTTTGACCACCAGGCAAACATCAGTCCAATATTCACTCTCTTAGCTCTATTTTTGGTGTCTACCACCTCTAGACAAAAATATCTGTCTCTTAAGCTGCTAAACTATGTTCACAAGCTGGTCACTAACTGTGTCTGTCTGATGTTTGGTGCTGAGCAGGTAGTGTACAGTGGGGGTTTTGGAGCTTTTTTTGCTAAAACAGTGGGAGAGAACCTAAAAAATGAGCTGAAACTTGATGCTAATCAGAATCAGCTTTATTGGCCAGCTATGCGTAAACATACAAAGAATATGACTCTGGTTTCAGTTGCTCTTAATGTACTTTCACAGAGAACACAGAACCTTAAATAAAGCCAACAGAAGCTGCAGATTCAGGTAATAACCTCCGCAGTTTCAACACTACGTGTGAACACATTGTTTTTACATTACTATTTGATAAAATGCGAAAATAAAAATATTTATTATAGCTGATATGACATCACCACGGTTATTTTCTTTAAGCTCCAGGGGACTTTAAGTACCTCAACCTTATAGAGTCATGGTCATTTCAGTCTGGACCAAAGTGGTAGACCAACCAATAAAGTGTCATTCAAATTCCATTGCTAAAAAGTAGTAGGGATGTAAATGGGCAGTTTCATTAGATACAATATTACATCAGTTCTTTGGACAATGATACGATATTTGCCAATATTACATAATCTGTCACAATACAGTTCTGATTTGATGCAATTCAGGTCCCTGTGATCAATATGAGACAATGTTATCTGCCCATTTAACACAGTCTGTAACACAAGACACTGGCACCCCTTTCCTTTCTACTTTTGGCCATAAAAGATAAAAACAACATAAATAATATGTGCAGCAAAGTTCACTTTAAACCTACTCCACTAACACACATAAAACAGCTCCCGGGATAAGTTAACCTTCAGGGCTTTGTGCCAGAGAGACCTTTCTGGAAAAAAACATCTTTATATTTTAACCCAAACCATTATCTTTTTCATTAAACTTCAGGATTATCTGGTTTAAAGATCTGAAGTCAAACTTCTCCCAACGTCCATAAAACATTGATTAACAACAAGGTCATTTAACAAAAGTATCGAATTCAGTTCAATAATAACTGTCAAGGTTCACAGACAAAACCATTTTTTTTGCTCACTCATTATTAGCTTACACGTGTTGCATTGCACAAATCAGTCTAACTGCTAGCAGACTTTTTGTTCTCTACTTATAGCTTGACAAATTACATGTAAGGTTTTTCTTACTTACCGTTGGTTAAGTTACTGCATCTCCCAACAGAACAGCATCGATTAATATCAGCCTGCGTGCACGTTTATGCCACCCAACATTGTTGAACTTGACACTGCAGCAGCTAATGTTGCTGTAGTGTCAAGTTAGCGTAGCGGTTTAATCTCGCAACAGCATTGTTTACATACACCATGTGCTCTGTCTGTTGACCCAAATTTTTCTCCATAGTTGAAAATATTTCCACACAGCTGATTTATTCCTGAGTAAATAATGTTATCCTTGTTGTCTTTTTCTCGGCTGCTTGTCATCATCTGCCTTGCGCTGTCAAAGGTATATACCTAAAGATAATGATATGGATCGACGTTTTCACTTTGCATTGTTGATAATGGATCGTTGATCGCTGAATCTATGTATTGATCCAGGTTGTTACGCCCCTAAAAACTAGCATTGCCACAAAAAAAACAAAAAAAAAACTTGTGTTTGTGTGTCAGGGGGATTGTGTTCTCACCTGGTCTCCATTGTAGAGGGTCTGCAGGGGACTTCTCCTGCTTCTCCCTGGTATGCTGTCTGTCTTCACACCAGGTTCTACAGTTAGACAGACATATCAAAAAAGTACACATGATGACAGCTGCTCACCACATTTATTGATCACATAGGTCCAAAAAAGCAATCACCATTTTATAGAACATTTAAAGTTCTACTGTCTTTTCGCTCCCCTTCATTTCCCACTTTTTCCACAGGATTTATGGTAAAATGTGGAACGGATAACACATATGGATAACTCATTCTGTTACACTGTGTGTGTTATATGTCAAACAAAAGAACATGTCTGGTGAATTTTCACTGCGGGTTCTTTGTTGTCTTTGGCACCACTGATTCAAGCCCGACCACATTACTTGTATTTTTTCCATAAGCCTTTATGTAGGTCACTAATGAGAGACACTCCTTTACGATGTGTCATGTATTTGCACAGAGGTTTAAATTACTTTAAAGATGTTCATAGAGTTATGGGAAAGGTCAGCGCGAGCCAGCTTTCCAACCCTCTTCTGGTTCTGCCTTTGTCATGACGTGATCCTCCCTCCTTTCAATTTTAAATTCCATAGGAACAGTGTGTTCCCTCCTAACTCCGTCTGTAACTCTTACATAAGTCACATCTCTCCCCCCCTTTAGTCTCTCTGCGCTCCTTCTTCTTAATCTGTCCTTTTTTTAATTTGCATGTTCCCCTCAGGAACTCTTTTCACAGCAAATCCACTAGAGGACACAATACAAAACAAGACAGAGTTGGAGAGCAACCACCACCAATGTCTTTGCATTGCACAACCAAACAATGATAAATATGCATCAATGATTAGCTCTGGGTCCAAGCAATGACTAAGCTGCTGGAGGCCCTGCTAGTTTAAGGAAGTTAAAATATCTGGTTGCAGACCTTTTTATCATCTCTCCTCTGTCCTCCAGCTTCTATGAACACATCTGTCTTCTCCTTCCATCCCCCACTCCCATTCCCCTCCTCCCCTGCTCCCACCCGGACCTGATGGCAGTCAGCAGTCTGCAGCCTATGGCACTGAGCGAGAAAAGTGATTTTTTTTGCACATGTGGCTAAACAATGCAAAGGGTTACTTTACATCTTACCCAAAAGCTGGAATGAGATGGTGCTGGAGGATGTGGGATGTGAGATGGGAATGTGCTTTATGTGTGTTAGCATGAGGGAACATACTTGAAAGTTGATCCATGGAATGATGGGAACATGCCATAGCATCATATGGAAAGCATATCAGTTAGCAAAAAAAAAAAAAACAGCACTTGAAGGGCTATGCTGTGCAAGTATGCAACATAAAACAGAGCCTCATTCTCTCCCACTGTTTTTCTTCTTTCTGCTGAGTTCACATTTAGCAAATAAGACTGAACTTTCAGTTTTGAAATGGCACCCTAATATAATAAATCTCCATGTCAGCTTGGGACTCTTGTCTGATGAACAAACATATAAACCACTATTGTTCACAAACTCTTGTTCTTGTTCACACTGTATATTGCAACCATAAATCATATCTGCTTCCTGCCATTTTGAGGAAGAAGAAAACAAAAAGGAGAACAGCTGCAGTAGCAGTGACTGAGCAAATACAGTGAAACATGTACCATAAGAGGACCTGACATAGACAGCGAGACTGAGACTGCTGTGATGCAGCCTCTCCCAGTCCCTCCTCTCTGCTCGAGCTCACATGAATCATCACAATCCTCAACTTCCTTTGGGTGAATCTTTGCCACATCATCTGATCACGCAGAGATAGACATCTAAATCTTGTTGGGCCATGTTGAAAGCTTTAGTGGACATATATACAAAACAAAACCTTAGGCCACATATGGATGCATAGGGCACACACACAGTTACATCTAATTTATATGTGCTATTGTATGTATATAACGAAGTACTGACATATATAACAGGATGTTCTGCACAGCACACAGAGAGTCAAAGTTAACTTAGTTAGGATGCAATGGGTGGAATGGTTTGGAGAAGTCACCAAAACGGCCCACTGCGTCTCAGAGGTTTGAAATAATAAAACCTCCTCATGCAGAGAAATCAGACAGTCTAAGTTCCAGGTAGGACAGAATATAATGAATAAGGTGTCTAAGCTCTCAGTCAACAGCACTGCAGTTCATGTCTTAAGCAGTTTAAGCCTTCCACAAACTCAGGACGCTTCCTCAGGAAGCTGAAAAGTAGGTCAATAGACACTTGTGGAGGCTCTACTCATATTAATGGTTTATTGTCTGTGTTCAAGTATAAACACTGATAATGGAGAGGAAACATTAAAGTGATTCATCCATACTGATATCTTGAGGGGAAGTCAAGAAAAGGGTGAAGTATTTATAGAGCTAATTAATCAACTGCAAGTCTCAAGTCTTAAAACCTGAATATGCTGTAAACTTGTTTAAAAGGTCAGAAAAGACTGCGTGGTTAAAGGCAGCACACCATTTAATAAAGTCAACATTATATTTGTATGTGCTAGGGTAAAGAACTGAACAAAAAAACTGAATTACACTGGTTTCCCCACATCATCAGCAGCAGCAGCAGCACCAAGATTGAAAAGTGGCTGATGGGACGGCACTCTTGCTCTAGGGCCACGTCGACTCTCAGTGGTATGTCGCCATCAGCTTTTGGTATGTCACTGGCATTCTGTTGGCTTATCAGCACACATCACTCCACTTCCACTGCTGTATACTAGGGCTGCACAATTAACCAAATATTAATCATGATTTTGCCTTCCCACAATTAAATGAAGATGATTGGCTGCTTTACTGACGTTTAAAATGTGAGCTCTGCTCATAGAAAACTTTGCTGCATAACAAATCAACCGTTGCAACTGCATACAGGCAAAACAAATTTCATCCGTTATAAACCATCATCATCTGTTGTTTACACACAGCAGAGAACAAATCATATGCAAAGAGTGTGTGTGATATGTCAACACTGCAAAGCAACACAACTAACTTGTTAAACCACCTAAAAAACACCACAGTCTGCAGTACCATGAATGCATGGAGTCCAAGAGTAACATTGCTAACATTACCGTACCATTATCGTTGATCCCCGTCATTGCACAGCGTCAGCTCAGACATTTATTACAACAATGTTGCAGTGCATCATATCCCTACAACATGCACTGAAGTCAGGCAAAGACGAACCTTACTTTAAGTCTTTTTTGATACAAACTGTTAATGAACAGGAATGAAGCACAAGGTGAAGGTGAAAGTGGTGCTCTGGTTAAAAACTTTTGGTACAATTTTATTTATATTTTGCCTTTAGGAGATGCACTGTGAGAAAGGACCAGTCTTATTTTGATGCAAAGATTAGTACATTGGCAGTGCTCTGTTTAGTTAAATGTCAAAGTCCAATCAAAATACTTTGTCTCTAAAACAATGAATATTCGTGATAAACAACTGCGATCAAAATATTCCTGATGATCATTTTGGCCATAATCATGCAGCCCTACTGTTTAACACTCTCGAGTAACATTTGCCACTGCTTATCAAAACAAGCAATTTAAAAAGAATCGGTATGATGCTGGTTAGAAGTGGTTAATGATGGTGACACATGAGCGACATATTGTTTTTAAGTGCCATAAGCTATTAGAATGACTGTGACACATTAAAAAACAACTTTAAATTGACGCATGCCCCTTGAACAAGAGTGGCATACCACTACTTTTGCTTCCACCTTTCCCCAGCCAACATATGCCACTGTTTATCAAAATCAGCAATTCGATAAGAACTGGCATGATGTTGATAAGAAGTGGTGAATATCAGTGTTATGTGGGCAACATATTGTTTATAAGTGCCACATAAGCCAGCAGAATGGCCGTGACCAAGAGTGACACACCTCTCAGCATTGACACGTCACTAGAACAAGAGTGACATACCATCAGCTGTCTTTGTGTCATGCTCTATTTTAATGAATTTAATGATTTCTTTTTCCAGGCATACCACTTGATTCATAGATCTGTACATCTGTGAACTTTAGTATAAATTCCAGCTAAAAACATTCTACCGCTCCTTTCTCTTAAATGTCAAGAACCCGTATATGAAGGTCTCTGTGTTTACTGGCACCACAAAACATCATCCAGCCTCTCTTCCATTAGCAGAGCTATCTTTTGTTGTGTTAAAAAGTTAAACACAGGAATGCTTTTCTTATTCTTAACAAAGCATCAAAGCACACACCTGCACTGACACAGTTAATGTTTTTCTGCTCGGTGGAAAAGTACACTCAGAGGCTACTCCACTCTGATCATCATCAACCACATCTTTTTCTATGTCGTGTGTTGTATCACATGCACCAGAAAACCACCATTTCCTCTCAGACCCAGGAAGTGACACAATGCTGACAGTTGAAGAAGAGCAGGGGACTTACTACACACACAAACAAGCTCATGTTGAACTTGGGTCTGCGTGGTTTAACAGCCTGTCCGGCGTGTGAAGCCGTGCTGATGTTTTAGTCACAGACAAACAAGGTTCCATTAAGCGTGCATACTGGTCTGGTTCATTATAAACAGACAGCACTATCTTATGACTAATCAGTTAACAGACAGTTGGTGACAAAGTTGATATAGAAATACTGACATGCTTTTGCTGCATGTGTGTGCGTGTGTGGGTCTGGTGCATCACACTTTTTTTGTTGTTCATGTTATCTCATTTCTTTGTTATTTTATTGTATCGAGACAAATCTCTGCCCTCTGCTGTCAGCAGATAAGCTTCCTTTTTTTTAGAAAAACCTCTTCCTCCCCCCCAGCACAGAGGATTCTGTGGCATCAATAATGTAAATATTTACTTAAAGAGGTAAAATTACACTTAATTGCACTTTAAACGAAGCTTGTCTTTACGAGGCCCATGTAATGGAAGTTTCCATGAGGAAACCACAGTGCAATTTGTTTGATCGAGGTATATTAAAGTCTGTTTGCCTGTAAAACTAAAAGTGAGTCAAAGAGAGAGTAGGTTGTCACAAATGACAACAACTGAGAGCAGGAAGACACACTGGGGTTATTGGTGGATTTTCTGCTTTTATTTTGAGCGTAGCTTGATTCAAAGGTGTCACACCGTCCACATGCTCAGAGCTGCACATGGTGATAATTAGACCAACAACATAAGGTGACTTTACGATCAGTGATATCCTTTGTAGTTGGGCAGGAAGTACCTTTTAATCTCACTTTTACTGTCCTTATTTTCACTTGCTCAGTTCTTTATTAAATTACAACATCAACCACACAATTTCTCACTTCAGGAAGTTGCACTTCAAAAAAATATGTCAGAGTTCAGACTAACCTGAGATATATCTGCAGCCCCTCTAGTCTTTTTAAACATGAAAAGGCCTCAGTTTGATGGACTATGAGTTCACTTGGCTTAGACATGAGGGTAAGAGAGGCTCCTCTTAATTAGTGAGGCCTCAAAAAGTTTGGGTTATTAGTCACCACTGTATAAATACAGCATGTAAGGACCAGGATGAGAGAGTTAAAAGGGGATAACATTAGCACATAACAGTGTTGTCATGATACTGGAGCTACCTCAATAACAATACAATACCCTAAAAATACTGACATTCAATACCATTTCCAAAACAAACTCATTTTTTTCAAGAACAGATTAATAAAACAAGGCTATAACGTGACAACGACATCTTTGCTTGTCTTGGTTAGTAGCAAAAAACAGCAGAATGACTGCAGTAAACACTGACATCGAGAGAGTGAGGAAGTGTAGCTGGTACTAGTGTGTCAATATTGCCAAAAATTTGTATTGGAACTGTTTCAAATATTTAGAATCAACATGTATTGCAAATCGATATGTTTGACACTAGTATCTGTGTATACTTGATACTCGAGCCAGGCAAATAAAACATTTTATTAACATATATACATTTTTTTTAATCAGCCAATACATACAACATAAATTAAGCCATTTTTTCTTTCTCTTAAGCTTTTAAATTCCCCAGAAATAGTCAGTACCAGAGAAGTGAATAAGACTGCAAACAGAAAAGCATTTTAAATCAACATATTACTAAAAAAACAAATTTTCAAAAAAATCTTCACTATTGTCACAGTAAATTTAGTGTAAATGTTCACAGCATGTAACTTTGGACAGTTATGTAAAGCAGGAAAAATCCTTCATTTTCAACCTATCTGTCTTTTGTACAAAAAAAAAAAAGCTGCAACATGTTTGATGTGTCACACAGTAATTTTAAAGTTTGTTGTTGTGATGTTTCTCTGAAAAAACTGCGACTCGTTCCAAGGACCCAGTGTAATTGCTGGTAAGAAGGAAGCACTTGCACGCTGTGTGCTGTGTTGTTTGATGCTTGAGTTGATAACATTAATTTGTGCCATTTCCTGTCTCTGTTGGCACAGGTTTTCATGGGCGTTAATATGCATCACCAGTCTGTTTCGTGTCTGACTTAAATTAGCCTAGCCCTGTTTGGGACAGTCTCATCCACCCTGTGGCCTAACAGGCATTTGAGCAGCCAAAGTATCACCACACCACTTAAGACTTGATACCACAGATCATTACATTTAAGGTTGTTATGACTGTTACGCCAAAGTTTACTTGAGAAAGTGTGCTGTCTGTTCCTCAAGGACTGACATATCAGTGTACACTGTATAATATAGTTTTAGTTTGTTGGTTCGAAACTAACAAACAGAGAAACTCAAAAAGGATCATAGCTAACCTGTTACAGAACACATGACAATCACCACCAGTGCTACTAGTTTAAAATAGCAGTAAGATCAAAGACACAGTGTGACCAAATCACGAAGCACTGAAACCACAACATCATCTTCAGCTACTTCAGACACAAGCCTCCAGCTCTTGTCTTTGCATTTAAATCCACTTATGCTGAAGTGGTTCCTCTTTTTTAAAACAGTTCTTAATGTTAGCAGTTTAAAAGAAGAGACAAGCCATAGGGCTTTGTGATTTACAAGATAAAGCATGTGAGGGATATTAACAAATAGACTTGTGATACATCCCACAGAGTGAGGCAGAACAAATAGCCAGCAGGTACAGCATGTGGTGTACAACGCTCTGTGAAGAGCTGTCGGCATTGTGGAGGACCTTAAAGGCATGGCAACATTCTTTGTTTGTTTCACAACAGCTGCAATTATGTCAAAGTCAGATGATAAGTGGCAGTGTACATAAAGTAGCTCTGGTGTGTTCAGTTACAGGATTGCACTTTGTGTGTATGAAAGGGTGTGAATGAAAGGGTGAACAAGTGTGCTTGTGGGTAATGATATGTATTCAATGACAAAGCTTACAGCGTGTGTTTGTGTGCCTACAGCAGGTTCAGGTAAAAAATGACGTGAATTGTGATGTGAATTGTGTACTGACTCTGTGTGGGCAAGACACATCAGAGCAGGCCTTGATGTTGCCTCTGTGAGGTGGAATCCATCACTGTCAGAGGAGCCAGCACAGTGGATTCGTCTTTTGTGAACTAGACTGTAAAGCATCAGTGATATATGGCAAAAACAATCTTCAAACACCTGTCATCCATATGCGGCAGTTTGTTTTTTAATTCAGCTCAGATTTGATCAGGGTGTGTGACAAGAGCTGTGACAGCAACACTCAAGACCCTAAAACAGTGGCGTTGTATGAAAGGAGAGCCACTGCTGTAAAATGTGTTGTTCAGATGCCCGTGGGCATTTCAGCTTGATCAGACAATTCACTATTGTCTCCTATAGCTGGGAAAGAGAGAGAAGAGTTTTCCCACCCTCTAGTATGTGAAGCCATGAAGCCATGCCCAGCAAATGAAGTGGAAAAGTTGGACAGGGTGAATGCAGAGCAAACAGCAGCATGAACAGAGAATATGTTCATGGTTCAGAAATGAGAGTAAACCTCAGATACAAGTCCCGGTGCTGCTGAAGAACAACATACACCATTTCAATTCGGTTTCCAACCACAATACAAAAAATTTAAATAAAAAATACACAACATACAACCATATAATATCTTAAGTCTTATGACAAGTATAACCCCATGCTGGGTGTACAGGCTGATTAAAGGGTGATACATATTTCATTAAAGAGTTAAGTTTGGTTTTGGGTGTTCAGGCTGATGACAGATAATGATTTACTGTCTCAAGCAGCACGACTAAGCACTTTAAAATGAGCACTGCTAACACAAGACTTCACTTATCTAGTAAATGCTGACAAGTTCACTTCACCTTTGACAAGTGCACACACTGCGCACCGCCCTGCCATGCTGAGCTGAGATACTTGGCATCGGAACACATGGGCTCAAACGACACGCACAAAGACACTGCTGAGTCAATGAGGCCACATGAAAGAGAGTCTGAGAGGAAATAGAAACTGGGTGTTCATCTCTATTTTTGTTTAAATTATGATGTGTCAAATAAGAGAGGCTGGCTGGAAACAGCATATGTCAGAGGATTTTCCTCAGTATGTCAAAAATGTTTTTTACACTGGCTCGAGGGAGGATATTTCAGGGTGCATCCAACAATCAAAGAATGATGGGAACATGTTTCTGGAATCACTCTGCAAGCTCATTATTTGCCACATTGCAGCTGGTGGATACACATCATACTGACAGTTAATGATTGATAAATGTAAGAGAAAAAAAGCAAAAGCTCAATGGAAGCAAAACGTGAAATACCTTGACAAAGACGAAGTGAGATAATCATTTTTCAATACAGTAAGATCCCAAAGTTAAATGTTTCAGTGCCCAAGTTTGGATAGAGGGGCTAGAGGTGCAAGTTGACATCTTCCAATATATTATTTTGCAGTTAACTAACATAAAGTGCTAAGAAAACCATCAAATATTTACATTTAAGAAGTCAGAACCAGTGAATGTTTGACACTTTACTTAAAAAAAATTACTTAAATGATTAATCAATTGGGAAAATATCTGCCAGTAGGGCTGAGTATCACTAAGCAATTCTTTTAAGGTAGCGACCAAAATAACCCAGCTCTAGGTAGTATTAAAACTTCTCCAGTCAAAAGATGTTTGCATTAACTGCTTTTTGTAACCACATTAAGAAGAAAGGGACAATTTGTATGGTCTTGCTCGCAGCCAATCACTGCAAGCATTCTACCAGTTAATGTGACATGTGGTTGCCCCGCTACCGTAGCAGCTACGACCTATACAGTCTGATGTGAGGTGAAGTGGAGCAAGGTGTATTTAAAGCAAAGGTGCCAAATCTTAAGAGCCACCCTAAAACAACTTTCCTGAGATATTGCATTAACAAGAATGAGACAGATGTGAGGTCACAGCACGACCTTGACCACCATTATCTAATCAGTCCATACTTGAGTCAATGTGGATGTTTGTGCCAAATTTGAGGAAATGCCCTCAAAGTGTTCTTGAGATATCGCATTCACTGACACGGGCATTGTTTTTTAACAATAACCAGCCCTAGTTTCCTATTATTTTCCTGGAAGTCAACTCATGGATTACTTAAGTAATAATTTAATCTCTACAGTCCAGTGTGACTGCTGCCATTGCAAATATTCAATATGAAGGTATCAATACACAGCAGTAACTAGAGCAAAAAAACATCTGTCAAATTTTGGCATCAGCACATGAAAGACATACTCCTGGCAGTCTGTGGACCTGAACAAAGCAAACCACATTTTCTTAATAAATGATATAATGATAATGTTACATGTGGTATGGCAGTTGGCCAGTGATTCTGGTACATACCCGCTGGACTTAGACTGATTATCTATACCCTGCAAACATTCTTATTGTTATTTTTGGACAGATGACACTGTTAAATGCTTTCACACAAAACATTCATTAAAGTCAAAAAGCTCATTTAGTCATATAACTAAACCCTGTGTACTCACGCCATACACCTGGCTGTAACTGAACTACAGGATGTTAAGTCTTGTTTAGCCTTAAGCAGAGCTACACAACATTTATTTCGTCATCCGTGTGTGCAGCATCTTCAAAAACAATGATCTCATTTCAACAAAACTTGAGAAAGTGCTTTGTCTCCCTGCCAGATGCCAGTGTTTAAAACTACACCATCTCGTCCACAAAGTAACTACAGCTAAAGCTCAAAATAAGGTGACGTATATGAATCTAACCAACTCAAATCCCTAAATGAATTAACAGTTAATAGAGCAACAAATCTAACATGACTTAACTAATGGGTTTATAATAGGCCACTGGACAGGACTCATATATTCCCGAGTGCCAAAACCCAGGGTGTTGGCACAGGAAGTCAGACAATAGAAGCGCAACAATACTATGCTCTGTACTTCCTGTCTGGTATTAAACAGAGCTTCATTAGGAGATTTGGTTTTGAGGACAAGTGATGTGGAAACATGGGTGTATTTTAAAATATCTATTGTGTGTGTTTGTGTGTGTGTGTGTGTGTTTTAAGCTTAAAGGTACAGGACACTCCTAATACTATATGCTTTTTGTGGCAATCATCTGTCTTTGCAGCAGCAAGTATCATTCTTCTTTTGGGAAGGGAGAGCTTTGTGTTAAATGGGGGTTTTATAAAAGCAATGACATGAGGGAAAAGCAGATCAGAGGAGACTTGTCCAAGAAAAACCCTTTTATCATACATGACTACAGGGCTTTATAGATAAGAGTGTACTTTTTTTGTAACTCATGAGACAGGGACAGGTACTACAGCGCTAAAGTAATATATCACCAAACACAGAGTTAAGTTCATTACCATGAGCACTGTTCCCTTCTCTTTAATCTCAACCAAGTCCCCAGCTCTCCATCAACAACCAGGCAAAATTACTACACGGAAACTCCCATTTCTCGCCCTCTATATTCTGGTAGTTGGGTGAACATCAAACCTCCATGAGGCTAAAGCAAGCTGTCTGATCGCAGCTGTGCAGTCATCCCCACTGCATGGAAAATTGGCACAAGAACACACAATGAAAATGTTTTAAGAACTACCGGTGTTACACATAAAGGAAATGAATCCTTGACACATAATCATCCACGTGGGAGTGTGACCTCATGTCTTGGTCAAGATACTCCCCTGAAGTATGACAGCCTATGATTCGTCTAAGTGGTGACTGTAACGTGATGATGTCTAGTCTCAAATTTAAAAGTCCTCTTTCAAAAGTCTCAATGTTTTGTTACTGAAAGGGGGAGACTATCTTCAGATATATTCATCACAGTAGCACTATACCAGACAGTTTTTTTTGTTTGTTTTTTTACAGAACCTGATCTGGATCTCAAATCTGAACATTTATAACTCATGAATAACTACCAAGAATGGCAGTTCTATGTGCAATACATAAGAAATACATTACTCTTGTTCTAATTTAGACATTTTTCGTTATTTTAGACAATGAAACATAATGCAACAGATTGTTCTGGCTGAGGACTACTAGCTGGTTTCTTTTGTCCTTTTTCACTTCATCGTGCTCCAGTCATATTGAAACAGAGTAGAAGTCAGAAATAAAAGGCACTAGAGACAACTGAGATCATATGCAACTAAACAAGACATTTGGTGTGTGTTGTCAAACTGTCTCTGACTAGATACACAGTAATTAGGGAAGCCCTGTGCTTTGTTGCCTTCCTGTAAATTAGTGCTCTCTCCAGTGGCTCCAACACGCTTTTCGTGTGGCCTGCATGTCTCCTAAATGGACTGAAACAAGCCTGAACAGGTTAGGCAGTAAGGGTAATATATGCCTTGTTGGTGGTGGGGGGTCAGCGGGAGTGCTAAAGTGTGTTGCTTGTAGGTTTAGCTACATGTGGCTTGTGTATCTGCCACTAACAGTTATGCATATATTCCATCTGTGGTGGCCAATAAAAGGTGATTTATTGCTGTGATGGTGAACTGTTCCATCATGGGGTGTGTGCTGGAGACAATCCAGGTTAAATTACTGGTTAATAGTTTTATATTTCTTAATCATAATCTTTTATATATTATGGCACGTATGACAACTGCAGATGATTAAGTATTTGTATCTGATCTGAATTGTGAAAGTCAACCAGTAAATCTGTACACATTTGCCCTACAATATCACCAAAAACCGGGCACCGGTTCCTCCTCTCTGCGCCATCCTCCTCCTCTCTTCTTTACAATCCACGTGGAAAACATTTCTATCGGATACCCTTCCACTCTCTCCGCTATACTCTAAGCTCACGTGCCATTTTGCGTAAATCAACCTTGTCTACCTTTCTATCCCTCTGACTCCTCTCCCTGGGAATTTGCAGTCCCCTGAGGGCCAATCTGCCTTTCAATGTCTCCAACAGGCTCAGCGCAGGAAACAAAGGAGAGGAGAGGAGAGGAGGGAAGAGGTAAGAAGAGGAGGAGTAAGGCAGAGGAATGCAGGGGGTCTGCAGGAGGAGGGGGGCTTTCAAAACATTGCTGTTCACAGTGAGCTTATTCAAACTTCATTTCATTCTGCCTCTGCACATGCCATTATGTTTCACATACAGTAACAAACACAGGTGTTGCTAATTGTGTCCAAATGACTGTAAGACCACACAGCCATATTTAAAAGCCTGAGTGTTGCATTAAAGTGCATGCAACACCACTAAACTACACTATCTCCTAGTTCTTTCTTTGGTATATTGTATGTGTAGCCATGTAACATTCAAATACTGTAATATTCCTAAAGCTTACTTTTTGATTAATCCACTGAGCCACTTTTTTACTTCACTTTTTTAACATTAATGTAACAAAGGTTTATCAGACAAGTTATCACAGGTGCACATAGACATTACGTTAAATATGTAACCATAGACTCAATAGTTTTACTTTCACTGTTATCTAAAGCAGTACTGCGGTTGTATCAAAATAGCCTCTATGTTATTTCAGCCAAATAATATTACATCACGGCAAGTGTGGCTATTTTAGTCCAGTATGTTTGGCTTCTTACCGGGCTTGGTGATGCTCTGATAGTACAGCACGAGTACGAAGAGCGAGCCAAGGCACGTCGCCAGGAACAGGCGTCCTCCTCTGGGCATCCTCATCCTGAAGCCCGGCTCTGCTGACGGAGCCCCCGTCCCCTCGTCGCTGCCTCGACACGGTTCATACGAGACCACCCGGCAAAAGATGCGAGACTCTCCGAGGAATTAGGAGCCTATTCATTAACTGTTAAAAAAAAACCAACAGCCCATTCAGGAATGACGTAACCTGGACCATTAAACGATACAGCAATTAGCCGTTAATTTTAACGTGAGTGGTGTGTAAATCCTTAACCGTCCGCTCTGGTCCGTGCCGGTTTTTTTGAGATAACGCCAACTTAATGATGACCAATTAAGCAAGGTCACCTCAGATACGGCATTTAATACAATTACGTTAAAATGACAAGCTCTAAAGCGAAATTAAAAGCTATGAATTAACAGTTTAGCCTCTCCTACGCTCTAGTTGTTGGTTGTGTCTACACTTTGTCGAAACTACAAAAACTTCTCCGCCAAACATGGACGGGGCACGATGCCATGACGTCACGCCCCTCTCTCGAGCCCTCTCTCCTAGAGTCACAGACTGCATGCTGCCTTCAGTAAATGTCGGAAATATCACATCTACGCCGAGAAAGGCGAATTTCACACGTGATGTATGTTCAGCTGCCAGGTGTTATTTATAGTATACAGTAGTATACAGTACATCAGAGATGTTTCGCCATTGTCTGGTTAAAAAATGCTGACAAATTTCGGTCTAATGATCAAAAGTTACAGCTATCGATCTGAGAATTATCTGATTACAAGGAGCACTTGAAGGTAGCATTACTGTCGTTCACAGAGATTTCAACATGGACCAAGGTACAGCATGTCCTACCTCATGCAACAACTCACGACAAAATTACGCCAGCAGTGACACGTTTTCATGTAATAAATTAATTTTAAAAAGATGGAATGAATAAATTGCAGCCACATGAAACTTCTACACTGATGACCATCGCCAAAACAGACAAAATAACAATAATAAACAAACAAAACAAACACAATATGGACATTATTTGAATGGTTTTACTGCTGGGAGACATTACTCAAATATCTCAAGTCCATGTTTTATTTTCAGTTGCACTTGGACTCGCTGACTGCAAACCCAGAAGCTGCAGGGTAGAGCAGTGTGCTTCTGTTGTGTCACTGTTAGAAATTTAATATGGCTGCAGTGCTGGCCCAGTTTCTTCTTGGTTTGTGCACCATCATGCAAAATGACATAAGAGGCATAGTACTCACAATCACACAGCACAGTCCATCATTTTCAGTTTGTACTGACATTTTTTTTTCAAAGCATATCACATTATGTAAGTACATTTACAGCTGCAGACATTTCAGAGTTTGTATGTATGCAAGATAAAACAACTCTATTCTTTGACTGTTTTTATGAAACTTAAACTTCACCACCTGAATATGATCAAATCCCACTCTGCTAGACTTTCTAGATCAATTGCACCCCCCACCCCCGAGTCTTTTTCATACAGAATCAAAATCCCCCTCTGAAGAAGAGCACATTCCTATGCACGCCAGGTCTCAGAGAAGTTAATGCAGCATTGGATCCATGCAGTGCTCCACGGGGGAATGTTTCCTGACAAACTGGACGGAGGATGGTGACAAATAAATCGAGTTAAGGCACAACTGAAAACACAGTTGCGCCCTAAAAGAACACATTAAGGGGATCAAATCTGTCAGGGAATTGGATATTAGAGATTTTCTCTGTTGCTTATTCTTACAAAATAAACTGTATGCACTCCAAACACTGCGCAACGCCCCACACCATATGTTCACAGCATTATATCCTGTCATGGTTTCATTTACTGCACATAGAACTAAGACAGACACAGACTGTTCTACATGGAAAATAAATGCATCATAAACATTACATTGCTTTGGTTAGTCACTCCCACACACATCTAAATGTTAATAGTCAACCAAAGTAAACAAGCTGTGCATTGAAAATGTATTTGGTGTTGTTGTATAATGATGGAACAAAGCATCAGTTAGAGTAAAATACCCACAGAGCAATTAAGGAGGATAGAAATAGGAAATTTCCATTTTAAACCATGTCAGAACATTGAAAGAAGATTGATTTTTATCAGCAGCTTCCCCGTGGAGTTATTTTCATCAGAGACAGAATGATGAAGTACCACTACATACAAGCAATGCAATGACAGTGTGCAACAGCGCTGCAGGGATGGAATTTTGATTTTAAAGGTGGGGGACACAGTGAGTATGGGTATACATCCTCAAAAGGGCTTTAGTTTTTGTCAGTCCCACAAAATACAACCATGTTTTGTCAGAATTTTGATATGTCTCCTTTATTAAATGAATGGTTGTAACTACAACATTTTATACAGCAAAATTCAGCCAAAAGTGATGAAAATGATCAATATATTGACTCATCCCATAGGTGAAAAAGTGCAGAATAAATCACATGTAATGTACATGTAATTTTGCATGGATTTAGTTACATTTTTTTATATCTGCCCTTCTATCTACCCTACACCTAAATGCAATTTCACCATCAAAGTATGTATTCATTACAAAACTCGAGCCTAGAGGCTTTTAAAATACAAAAACGCAGGCACTTTTTTAAAAGAAAGTTTCTTTTACCAAAGCTGTAATTGGTAATTTATATAAAAATAACTTATTCTGAGAGAAGTACATGAGACAGATAGTCTGTGAAAAAATCATGTCCCTTCTCCCCTCCTATGGTTCCTCATGAAATTTTGTAGAATCAACAGTGGAGCACTAAAAACAACCAATCAGAACCTCAACTGTCAATCACGTCAATTGCTTCATGACCTGCGGTGAAACTGTCAAACTAGGCAGTGCTGTTAAAATATATATCAAGATTTTGTAAGTGTATTGCCTATTTCTCACCTCAAATGTTTTCAGAAACATATTTTAGTGTACTGTTAAGCTGTTAAATGAAAAACATTTGTCAGGCTGGCGGGCGGTATTTGGTACTCCCCTGTCAAGACGAAAAATAATGGCAGATGAAAACAGTAGATTAGTGTGAAGTGATAAGCGAGACTAACACTCAAACTATTTGAAACAAACTGAAATTTCATATTTTCATCATGTTTTCGAGGTAATTTTTCACTGGCTTGTTTATATTGTAGTTTATATTGTATT
>JAPZEB010000002.1:8697632-8724998 GCA_029783705.1 Chaetodon striatus
AATTCCTTATTTTCATTCTGTTATTTCATTAATTTACACAGACAGACAGACACACACACACACATAAATGTGAATAGATGTCATTTCATAATAGTTATATTTATTGCTAAATAATAGCAGAGATGTCAGAATGATGCGGATGCTGCAGCTCAGTGCCCTGAGCAGATAGGGATTTGGTGCCTGCTTAAGTCAGTGCCCAGGAGGTGAACTAGCACCAGATACCAGTCCACACTCCGTACTTGGTCTGTGCTGGACTTTAATAAGCTACCCCTCAGTTCCCAAGCCAAGTTCCCACAGAGTGAGCTACTGAAATTGATGAAATTATGATTACATTTCTCAAGCAGCTTGCAAACACTGCATACTTCTTATCATAACAAATGTAGCAAATTAAACTAAAGCTTTAAATTGTACAAAACACTGCTGAACCACTAGGACAACCTTTGCTACAGCTGCACTTTGACACACACAGTCGAATTAAGGTGTCATGAAAGTGCAATATTTAATGCCTGTATAACACAGTGGCACAGCTATCACTAAGTATTCCACACAAACACAGACGGACGTCCACTCCTCTGTGTTTTTTATTTCTGACACTATATGAAAGAGTAGAGGAGCTCTGAGTTAGGAAGCACAAAGAAAGACTTCAGTTCCCTGGGCAGCACAAGTAAAGATGGTTTGACAGGTTGGGGTCACTGTGTCAGTCATTCAGAGAAAATAATATGTCAAATATTTGAAACTTATTCCAGCACAAAACTCACAGATCACAAAGACAGAAAAACCCAGACGACAAGATTCCTCTTCTGAGACATTCCTCTCTTCCCACCTTCAAAAGCCATCCACCAGATTCAGGTTTTTATTTTTATGTTTTTTTTATGTGAACACTTTCGCATCGTAGGTGCAAGTTTCCCAGGCTCCTTCTCTGACAAGCTGCGTCTGTCCTGTCTCTTATGTAAAATGGAGACACTTGTCATTGCTGAGACTATGCTCTGCACTCTATTAGCAACTTGCCAAAAACAATCTGTCACTTTTCTCGCTGCAGTCACAACAACAGATAGAAGGAGAATTATTCTCTGCTACCTGCCTGTCACAAACAACAAAACGCCGAAAATGAAATTTTAATATTTCCACACTTAACATAATAGCGTGTCACACCTCTCCGGTTACGAGATGTCTCTAAATTGTTTTGGGAAATAGATTGTATTGACTTTTGCTATGTTGCATTTTACAAGAGTCAGATTACATCATTTATAAAGATGGGTGTTTTTATACTGGGGCAGTAATGTGCTGCATATTTTGGTGGATCCAGACTTTCTCTCTGCTTTTCATAATGCTGCTCCTGTGTTCTGAGACAGCTGAAAGGAGGGTTGATACCTCTGCATTGAATCAATGCTGTACCAACAGCATAGGCTCTGTGTAGATGCGTACTCTACACCGTAGCCTGACGTGTACCTCCTCAGAAATGTAACTACACGTTGCAGTGACGCAGACCTCCTGATTGTTTTTGCAAACTGAAAACCATTTCCCTCAGTGGATACAAAGCTGTTATGCACTTTTATTTCACAGATAAGAAACAATAAATTGACAATTTAAATCCTCCACAAAAGTCTTGTGTGTGATTTCTCCTAGCTTCATATGAGCAGAGGAAAATTTGAAAGATGCCAGGCTAATTTATGTAGTGGGTAGTGTCATAGATTTAGTCATCAGGGCTAGTAAAACACAGTTGTTTTGTTTGTGAACCTTATGAGTTATAATTGGGCAAAATTTTATAGCATTACCTTCTTTAAACGTTGCCGTTGTCCCTGGTTTCATATGAGTAGAGGAAAAGTCAGTTAGCTGCCAGGCTAAATCATGCAATGTAACATGTCATAGGCTTATGCTAACAATGTTAGCATGTTGTATTTGTGGGGAAACGTGTCTCGCATGAGACAATTATTTTGTCGATGAACCTTTTGAGTTATAATGGGGCCAAATTTTGTAGTGTTACCTTTGTTAAATGTTGCTGTTGTCCCTGGCTTCATATGAGTAGAGGAAAAGTCAGCTAGCTGCCAGGCTAAATTATGCTATGTAAAATGTCATAGGCTTATGCTAACAATGTTAGCATATTGTATTTGTGGTTGAAAACAGGTCTCACATAAGACAATTGTTTTGTCAGTGAACCTTGTGAGTTATGAAGGGACTGAATTTTGTACTTTCATTGAATACTGTTGCTGTTACAAAAACTCAGAAAGCAATCCATTGTGGCATAAAAACCCCTCTGCCAACAAGTGTCTTAAAGGTGTAATCGCAGAGCAACACAAACACACCACTGCATGGGAATATACTAAATAAATGGTTCATAACAGTGAAGGCCACTGAGTCTGAGTAGGGTGGATGGAAGGGGTAGTGGGTCAAAAACCACCGCGCTTCACCCGGGATGCAGGTGTTCACTTCCCATATGAATGTAAAGCCAAACCCCATGCTTTTTCAATAAACCCAACAATGTGCCTCTGTTGCTGAAACCTAACCATGTGCTGTTGTTGCAAACAAAAAAAAAGCAAGAAGCAAAGAAAAAAGACCATGACTAAGCATTGATATGAGATGAGGCTGGAGTGAGAACGTGTTGCTCTGGTGCTATTGTAGCATGGAAAGGAGTAGAAAACCAGTCTCCTGACTCCTCCTTGATTAAAAACTTCTGTGAAAGGCGGCACAGTGTTTGGGGGTCAAGTCACAAAAAGTACACTCCTCCCTCTTTATAACTTCTACTGTTTTAATTATCCAGTTCTGATTTCTTCTTTAAGTGTTTATAAAGTGCACTACAAGGCTTTAACTCGTCACTAAGTGACGGTACTAAGCAAATTTAACTGTAAAAGATTGGTAAACATATAAACTCTGATCCACATGAGTAAAAGTAACAATACTGCGGTGTCAAAATACTTTATTGTAAGGTTATTCAAGGTACAACAGCATTAGAATACACTGTATATACAAGTGTAAAAGTAGTCATTATGCCCAATGGCCTATAGAACAAAACCTATACTTATCAAATCACAGTTGGTGTGATAATAAAACAGCTACAGCAAATGGAAACAAAAATATATAGAGAAGGGAAGATTAAAGATATAGATATAGGTATAATTGAAATAAGAGGATTAACAAATACAAAGCAGAGGTGTAAGAACTTGTATGTACTTAATGAAATGCATATATCAATGTAAGTCTGTATCATGAGTCTGTCCTCTCCAATTCGCAATATGCTGTAGCAAAACAAGGAAGAGAGGTTGAACCCCTACTGACGTAGACACAGCTCGTGATTGAGAATTCATGCCTCAAAATTGATGATAAAGCAAACTTCTTGTTATAAAAGTATGTTAGCTCCACACAACAATTCAATTGAAGGACATTTTTATTTTGGGTGGGGGATAAAACTGCTCAGATCATGAATTGGCAGTTCTGTTCAGGTTTCTGGCTCTTCAAGGAGTCTTTCAAAGACACTCAGGTATCAGGGTCTTGCCCCAAAAGAGTTGTACATTTAGTAAAACTGGCATAAACTGCCAATGTGGGATTTCAAAACTCCCTCATGCCTTCTCTGTTGAGTCTCTCCAGGCCCAGTCTTAAATTAAACTAGGCACTTAACGTCCATTAGTGACTCTGAGGTCACGTGAACAGTTTCTCGAAGAAATTTCCATTTTAGTTAAGGATTTGAATATTTTCTTATATGCGGTAATTCCTAATCATTATCTGCTTCACACTTCACTTTAGGTAATCCAACTTTGATTGTAGTTTGAGGTTAAAAGAAACTCTTAAGTATCCTTAAGTATGTAGAAATAAAGTGAGGGGAAGCAACCGTAAAAAGGGTAAAGCAATTATGATGACTGCACATGATTCAAAGCCTAAGAGGTAAACAATGCAGCATGATCAACAACTTGATTTTCTCCATGTTCTCTGATTACACTCTGGGTGGCCACACCAGGGTGTTTCACAGATGTAAGATATGGTATTCTCTTCTTAGTTCTTTTCTGCATCGAACACAATGATGTGGAAAACAATGTGGCGTGTCTGAAGAAGCTCAAGGTTTTACCAGATTGTTCCACAGCTGCAAAAGTAATGCACAGCTGATTGTGACTCTGCTAGTCATCTACAGAAACCGAACAGTTAATCAAGGCTGACTGAGACAAACTCAATCTAATATGGGCTAATGTATATGTTTTTATGTGGAACTGCTAGAATTTGTACAAACCCCGAAACTGATTCTACCGCTGGCATGTAATATTGTGGCAAAGACAAGAACAGGAAGCATGAGTTAGGTTGGTTGGTTTCATGTAACACTTAAACTGACTCTCTCTAACATGTTCTTATGGAATCACTACTAACCTACACTGCAAAAGTTAAACTTGTAAAAGAAGAAATAGCACATTCCTTATCTTAAAAATTAAAAAAATTCAGGGGTTTTGCTGTGACAGCCTTACTTGTTCATGTTCATGTTCATGTTCATGATGAATCATCTTTGCACACTAATGTTAATTTTGGAGTTCCACAAGGTTCTGTGCTCGGAACAGTTCTGTTCCCTTTATATATGCTTCCCTTCGGTAACATTATCAGACATCACTCGGTAAACTTTCATTGTTATGCAGATAACACACAATTATATCTATTGATCAAGCCAGGAGAAACGGATCAGTTAACTTTAAACATGGACACAAAAGGACATTAAAAAAATTGGCCCTATCCTGTCCCAAAAAGATGCAGAAAAACTGGTCTATGCATTTGTTACCTCTAAACTGGATTACTGCAATTCCTTGTTATTAGGTTGCTCTAACAAGTCTTTAAAATCCCTTCAGCTGACCCAGACTGTGGCAAAACGTGTACTGACGGGAACTAAGAGAAGAGATCATATCTCTCCTGTTTTAGCTTCTCTGCACTGGCTCCCTGTAAAATCCAGAATTTAATTTAAAATCCTTCTCCTCACTTACAAAGCTCTAAATGATCAGGCTACATCATATCTCGGTGAGCTCATAGTGCCCTATTGTCCCACCAGATCACTGCACTCTGGCGGCCCAAATGTGGGGTTAGTAGTGGTTCCTAAAGTCTCCAAAAGTAAAACAGGAGTCAGTGCCTTCAGCTATCAGGCTCCCCTTCTGTGGAACCATCTTCCTGTTTCGGTCCAGGAGGCAGACACCGTCTCCACATTTAAGACTACACTTAAGACTTTTCTCTTTGATAAAGCTTATAGTTAGGGTTGGCTCAGGCTTGTCTTGGACCAGCCCCTAGTTAGGCTGCTATAGGCCTAGTCTGCCAGGGAACCTCCTATGATACACTGAGCCCCTCTCTCCTTCTCTCTATCTCGCTCTCAGACTCCGAAAAGTTGGTTTGTCTCCATTTGCTAACATTCACGTCCTATTACTGCATGTCACTAACATCTTCTTTAAAGCCTTTGAGCTCCACTGTCTAGCTGGTTCCCTTGAATTGCTGCTACACCTGGATCATGTGTCATGGTTGTGCTGCTGCCGTGGTCCTGCCTGAAGCAAATTGTGATATCGGGCTTTATAAATAAAATTGAATTGAACTGAACTTATTCTTACATGACCAGTCATCATGTGATCCCATTCAACTCACTCTCAGTCTAGAAAATAATAATGATGTCTTTAAAACAACTGACCCCATAGTATCTTGGAAAATGATGAGGAATTCGATGCATCATTATACAGTAATTGTGCCGTTAAAAGTATAAATAACTGCAGGTAATTGTGCAATAGATAATGTGTATTTTTCTAGTGTCGGGAAGTTAATAGCATAAAAGAAAATCACTGCAGTAGTGTTATGTAGCATTATATGTGAGAAATGGTGGTGTGGGCAATATTCACATGTCCTCTGTATTATGTGTACTTTGCTATTTCCTCTAGTATACGCCTACACTGCCCTTGGCATATGTACTTGCTTTCGTGGCACCACCTGGAGCAGTTTGTGGTCCAGTGCCATGCTTAAGGGCACTTGAGCAACAGTGGTGGGTTGATATTTGGAACCTACAATGTTGTAGCACTGCATGTGGTGTGTATGTGAAAAGTAGACATTACATCAAGAGCTGCATTCACTCCATGAATAGTACAATGGTATAATAGTTGGAGCAGGCTTGCAGTGCCAAAAAATAAACATTTCACATGAATGTGATAAAAACCTCCAGTGCCGTTGATTTACTCCTTTTGTGGGCTTATTTTTTAAATGGGAGGACTGAGGCTAAATAGGTTCATAAAAACACCCACTTGTTTTGGTTTCTTCATTAAAAATACTGTAAAATGGATTCAATGTTAACTTCTGAATATGCTGAAGCATTTCAGTAAATGAGGGCAGATACTGTGCATGCTTTATCCATTTAACTGTTGCTCCAGGCTCAGATAGAATTGAGACAACTTCACAGGGGAAATAAACAGGAAGTATAATGTTCCCATGGATTCATTGAGTTAGGTGTGATCTACAACTCCAGCCCCATTTTTAGCTAATATTTAGTCACACTGCGGCATACTGGCACCATTAAAAGAATGCCATATTATCAGTTCTTATTTGTAATTTACCCATGAATGTACAGACAACTACCAATGTAGTACTTTGTTACTAAAGTCAACTTAAAAATGTAATGTTTCTCAGGCAAATTGTGGAGTTTGCAGTGGACCAACTGATCTAATCCCTATTCGTCATATTTTGCAGCATTACTAAAATCCCATCAGGGGCAACCATTTGTGTGGTATCTTCACACAGAAGGGGTGGATGGTAAGACGTGATTGGCAGATAGGTTAAGGCAACAAAACTACTTGATTGTGGTATAGAAAAGATCGAGGATGTCACTAAAAAAAAAACACCCAACCTTACTAGCACAAACCTGGCTGGAAAGGCAGAGGTGTGTCGATAAAAAACACCTGACTTTTAGTGCCATAAACATTGCAACTGATATTGTTGTTTGTTGGTTTCGAACACCTGTTTCGTGGGTGTAAGTCTAGTGCTTCCTGAACCGATCCACCTTCCTGACAGCCCACTCTAATGGGACTGTCACACTCTTCAAACTACATCCATTGCTCTAAGCGTTTTATAATGATGCACATGGGTGTACACTAGAGTTTGTGGAAAGCCCAGTGCATCTTGAACAGATGCTATAGGGTGTCCCTGGCATCATCATAGTATAAGTTAAACTAACAGTAAAAATATATGTTTCATGTTTGTGTGTTCTGAGTCAACATGTTATCATTTCGCAGCCACTTTGTCAGTGGCCCTACATGTCTAAATATGACATGCTAGATACCCTCCTGCATCAATTCTGGATGTTGAGGGACAGCGTGTCTTCAAAATACACTTCCTTGGTTTTATGTTAATTTCCTTAAGTTTAGGCAACAAAAGTCCATGGTGAAGTTTAGAAAAAACATCATGGTTTGGCTATAAATAAATATGGTTCTTACTAACAAGTCATGCTGCACATACTAACACAACACATTGGTTTTTGCTTTTCATACTATTGCAGTTGCTGATGGAATCAGAAACAGTTTTGTGATTGATACCGCCGCAACTGACAAAGCCGTATTTGACGAGTTGGGGCGTTGACCACTGCATCAGACACACCTACAGTGTGGTAAAACACTTCAGTTCTAGCTTGATTTCCTTAGGTTTAGGCCACAAAAGCACAAAAGCACATGCTTAGGTTTAAAAAAACATCACGGTGTGGCCCATCCACCATTTTTCATGCCCTCCCTTTGTTGCTTATTATACAACAGTAGTAGCTGGTAGCTTTACAAACTTGTGCAGCCTCTTGCGTTTCATATTGCAGAGAAGGGTGCCTCTGTGCGTCCGTATCTGGTGCCGACGTCCACAAAGCGGCGGTATTTGACGAGTTAGGTTGTTGCCTGCTGCCTCTAAAGCTGACATGACCTGTACATACAATGCTACTGCGGAAGGTGCCTCTATGCGTCGGTGTCTGATGCCAACAACATCGACAAATCAGCAGCAGTAATGAGTTGAAGCTTTCTAATTTACAGACAAGTTAAAAAAGACTACGATCCGTGCATTACGCCACTGCAACAGCGCCAACTGCTGATTGTGTTCATAAATGGGTCTAAGTAAAATAACTAACTCAGTGTTTTAAGGACACATGAGTACACCTGCCCCTTTTACTACACAGCATCACATCTCTCCTTTCTCGGCCCTTTCAGCTCTCCCCTCGGGAGGCGAAAGTCGCCGTTTGAAAACATCTGAGGGATTTTTGTCATGATGTTTTTTGGTAAGACATTTTGTTTAGCAATCAAACATTATTAGACCAGAGACTTTAAGTTACTTTCCATTTTTACATTGGCAGCATATCTATAACGTCATCTATTATCAACTGTGTTTCCTAAAATATTTGTTAATGAGAGCCAACACAGACACATCAATAACAAACAGCCTCAGCTTTGATTTCTGCATGTCTCCAGCGCTGCAAAGGATTCAAACCGAACGATGCAACCTTGACTGAAAATCTAGTTAGTGGTCCTGCAAAACAAAATAAGAGTCAAAGTGGTTGCTTAGCAACAGATATATCACTCTGGCCTTCCTCCAGCAGCAGATGCTGTTGGAGGATGTTTTTCAACCCATGACAGAAAATCACAAGTTGACATGACTCAGGTTAGCTCCCTTCAGTCAAACAAAATATGACACTTTATTGATTCCTGAGGGAAATTTGATTTATATTTTGGAAGGTCAGAGGTCAGCAGCAGCATGTCACTGTAAATGTGGAACAGGTAGAAATGTTGTGTCTTCTTCAGACTTTTAAACAGCTGTGAGAATTTCATTTCCAGAGCAAGATGGTTAGTGCCTAAACCGCCATTTGCTATTTTTTGATGTCAAAAATCAGTCTAACTGGAGCCATGCCTGAATTCCACCAGTCTTATTTTTCTCATCTCCTGCAGTTTCATCTTTTATTCAAACAGATAATCAGCCACCAGCAGCTCGGCCTGTACCTCTGCTGTCCATATGATGGTGCCATTGCTTTACTTTAGAGACATCCATGCAGCCGGAGCCTCTCACAGGTGAACCTCTTCGCAGCACATATGGCAAAATAACTCTCCTAACATCAGTATGGTAATGATGGGAGTTTACAAATACAGGCTTCAATATGGACCCGCACACTGTGGCATGAGCACTTAGGCTAGTTGATCCTTTGATGTCCCAGAAATAGGTTTGGAAGCAGGTATCATTAGGGTTTTTAGAGAGGGAGCAGGAGAGTACCTCCTCCATCAAAGCATGTGCGCTCCCCTTTGTAATGGGAACGCTGGATGAGAGCTGCGTTGAAGGAGTCTCGCCATGAGTTTTCACATTTGAAAGGCAAATACAAAACATGCTGAACAGTGCACACAATGTTTGGTGTCAAATCTATAAAGCAATATACAAAAAGGAAAAGTTATACTCTATCATAATAAAACCTTTATGCACAAATTCACTGTTGGAAATAGGGAACACATGCAAAGAGAAAAGACACATGCACATTTTACAAGATCCTTTGCAACAAATCATTGGTTTTTTTTGTTGTTGTTGTTGTTTTTTAATGCATGTTGCATTGTATTTTAGGTTGTATTTTTCCCACTGCACTGGGCAGCCACAGGTTTACATTTAATTACCCATTGTCTCGTGTTGTGTAATCCCTCACACTGAACATCAAGTCTGTGCTCATTTTTCTTCTAGTCACATTGTAGTTCCATGGCATTACCTCACTTACCCTGCAGTGCTAACTAGTTAAATTATTTACTTTGAGATTAATCATCATAAATGTAACAACAACAAATGTAGCAATAGCTTTTGGTCATTTTGAATTGAATATCCACAAGTTTCAGACTGCTGATGAGACAAAACAAGACATTTGCAACCATATCTCCTTTACAATTTGGTGTATATAGTCCCAACTTGGAAAATCAAATATGTTTCAAAGTAAACATGATGCAGTCCAACATAATGAGGAAACGCTGTTAATGAATGCTGATCTGATGAGCAATGTGTCTGCACTCGGACCACTTTGTCAAAGTAAGGGAAAGACATGTCACTTTGGTTTAATACAGAAAAAAAAGTCTGCAGTGACTTGAAGCCCGAGACACGACATGGTTACTATTTTTAACTGAATTATAATTAATTAACTGATCTTTCGCTAAACTTCACCAAAGTGCTTCAAAAGTGGGTCTTAGCATGCTGAGCCCAGTCTCTGGTACTAAATCCCTGCACTTTGTACACCCATCCACCCCGAGCATCTCCCTACAGCTGACATGTCACACAAAATGAAGTTTTTTTTCTACACTCTAAGTAGAGTGCTCTTATATTTGGTATTGTTTTCATATGTATGTATGTGTATGTATATTTATATATGCATATATGTATATATTCAAAAAAATGAAAAATGTAATTCTGTGACTAGAAGTATGGTATTTGTTTTCAATAAAAAAATATTTTTGAAAAAAAAAAGTTGCCTGCAAACATAATCCCGGCAACACAACATAATTTGGAAAACAAATCAGTGTTATATTAACTAGGGCTGGGCAATATATTGATATTAAATAAATATCACGATTTGAGACTGGATATTGTCAAATCCATATTACCGATGGTTATTTATCAAAAATCGAATGTGTAAATATTTTGTGAAAGCCCCAACAAACAACTTGAAAATATCGCTGCAATGTCAATATAGGGTGTTTGGTCAAAAATATCAAGATATTTGATTTCCTCCATGTTGCCCTAGATTTGGCATGTGAAGAGGTCAACTAGGATTCTCACAACTTTTTAGAGACTAGGGTCACTATTGTTTTTACCATTTTACACAATTAATTGACAAACTGGACAAAATCGAAAGATTCATTGATAACCAAAACAATTATTAGTCATGTAAGTTTCAGTTTTATTTGAGATGTTTGCGGGTGGGTTGATCAGCCTATGGGTACATACAGTGTATGTGCAGGTAACCAATTTAATTTCTATATTTAATTGCTAACTGACAAAGATTGTGATTGTGATTGAAATGGCTATTTAAATAAATTTGTGGTTTGGAGTCAGAGCACAGGCATACCCTTTAGTTATAACCTCAATTTGACTTTTAAAAAATAAGGTAATGGATTTTATGTGAGACAAAGATAAATTCCAGTTTGATTTCCACTGTGATGAATAACACCAGTGGCAGCCCTGGCACATTTGGTGCCCTAGGCGAGCCTCCCCCTGGCGCCCCAACCCCCTCTCACAATAACCTGCTCTCCTCCTGCTGATTTCAACATGGGTTTTTCTTTCTATGATCTCTCTTTCCACATACACTCCTCTCAGCAGTGTAGTGTAGCTGAGTGGGCACCAGAGAGCTTTTGTTGTTTTGCCATGAGGTGTTAGGGACCCTGCAACTATACAGTGTGCTTTGGGGTTCACGTGACGCCAGATAACTCGCCCATCTCCCCGAGAGCAGATTAAGTGTAAGAAGCTGGTGAGGAGGGAAGAAGACGGCCACTCTATTATTTAGTAGGCTTTGTGATGAAGTAATGTTGTTGCGGCCTTATGGAATATTTTAAAATAACTGTAGTAATAGTATTTATAAAAAAAAATACTAATTTTGATTTTTTTTTCCTTCCCCTATTTGTGGTGCTCCCTATGGATGACAGCACCTTTAGCATTCGCCTATACTGCCTATGCCACGGGCAGGCATTGGATTACAAAAGTCATGTGACATTCAAAAGTCTGCTAATTGATTTTCATAGCATACAGATCTAAAAGGAAGACAATAGCTGCCTGTGACGTTTGGAAAAATATACATAGAAAAATCTAAAATACAACAGCATACTTGAGTACGTCCATGTATTGCAACTTTATGACTTACACTGTATATGGACATTTTCAGTGTTCAGAAATGAATACACTTGCTGTAAACCTTACTTATATACCTTACCCTACTTTTGAAATGTTTTACCACATACCTATGAGGCACTTGTCAGCAACGGCTTGCTAACATGTCACTTTGAATTCCAGTGAGAAACGACAGCTACAGCAGTAATAACTCCAACAGGCTACAGAAAGTTATTTTTACAGGTAGTGATATATGACCTGTGTGTGTTCATGACAACAAATGGCCAGCACGGGCTGAAAATGCAGAAGCAAGGCATTTTTTGAAAAGTTGTGTTAAACTACGGGAGTTTGACTGCTGCACAGGTTATACTGTATATTATAAGTAAAGTCAGCATGTCAGATAATCCTGCTACTTATCATCAAAATATTCTAGACACTAGATTTATGGCAGATGTGTGTTGATGTTAACAGGAAAAGCTTCACTCTCGAGACAGTCATGTCAGTACAGGATTTAATAAGTATTATTTATCAGCCATGCAGGATCGTGAAAACAAGCTCTGCACACCTGTTTGATTATTTCTCCTCTAAAACATTCCTGCTGTTTCAGTGCAAAACCATCCGCTGCCTTATTCAAATCCAGAGCTCTGATCAGATTGTTAGATATCAGATAATTCTGTACTCTGAACAAATAGGGAGGTTTCCTCTCTGGAATATAAATTTTGTCCATCCATTTTTTTTGTGATTCAGGGACGAAAACAATTTCACATTTCCATCTCTTTTTAAACTCTCAGGCTCCTCCCACGTGTGCGTCTTTTGATGACATCACTCACATCTATGGTTACCAGTTACTTTTGGATTCATGATTTATTTACAACACATATAATCAGTATGTAAAATATGATGCTCGATCATTGATTTAACTACCAAATAATATATCAAATAGTTAAGACTAGCACCAACATTAGGGGAGTATGGGATCAGCTGAGCCAGTTTTTACTTGAGGTGTCTTTAAAGTGAGGGCATGACAGTAGTGTCTTAAATGAAATTAAAATAATAAAATATGTGTGTATATATTTCAGGACGTGCTGAACCTGGAGTAATCACTTTGGATCTAAAAAGAGGTCTTTTTGCACAAGTTGACCCCAATGAGGGGTCAGCTGAGCCTCAGGGAGGGAAGAGTTGAGATAAGTTGGAGGTGAATCTTATACTCTTTTTACTTTTTCCCAGTTGTTTGATATTCACATATTGTTTTGAAGTCATCCTGTCGATCTTCATGTCCCCTGCGACTTGATGTGTAAACTTTCCATTCTGTACCTCTCCCACTGCTCTGTCAAAATGCACAAGACGAGTTGAAGCCCTGTCTGTCCTCTGTTCATAGAAGCGTGGCATGATGGTTTCTGGTCTAAAATTCAAAAGTCACATATTTTGGTGAGAAAAAGTAAGAATGCAATGTAGAATTACAGTAAATAATACATAATTAATAATCATAAGTGGGCCACTGGCTCAGCTTCCCCCAGCCTGTTGGCTCAAATCACCCAACCCCTGCTAATCTAACAAACTTGTATCATCCAGCAGTTTGTAGCTGATACTACGCTAACAGTACAGCCTCATAATGTAATTTACAAAAGCACAAACACATATACGTTTTTTTCAAACTTGTCTGTAATTTCTCAAACACAAGAATCATGACTCCTTGAATATAAAGAAATCGCTTAAATGTGCTTCGGCCTGATGCTTAGCCCCTGGGCCTCTCTCCATCACACAGCTGAGTAAAATGGATGACTCCTCAAAATAGTTTGGTCACATGATCATTTATTTTTTTTTCTGTAGTTGACTAAAAGCAAGGGGTTTCTTAACCTCACCATGGGCTCAAATGACCCCGCTCTCCCCTAGAAAAAGCAGGATTTATACCTCTGCATCGAATCAACTCCGTACCTACAGTATAGGCTCTGTGTCGATGCATAGCCTATACCATAGCCTGACGTGCGTCTCCTTAAAAATGTAACTGCACGTCATGGCGATGCAGACCTCCTATTTATTTTTGTAAGCTGAAAACCATTTCCCTCAGTGTGAACAAAGCTTTTATTTACTTTTATTTCACAGATAAGAAGTTTCCTACAAAACAGCATTTGAAGTACAAGCTTCTTTTGAGTAGAAGAAAGTCTGCTAGCCACTAATGCCACAGGCTTATGCTAATAATGTTAGCATGTGTATAAGTGGGAAAACATGTACAGTGTATATAAGACAGTTGTTCTGTCTGTGTGAATTTTATGAGTTGTAATGGAGCCCAATTTTCTGACGCTACCTTTGTGAAATGTTGCTGTTGTTCCTGGTTTCATATGAGTAGAGGAATACTCTGCTAGCTGTTGGCTAATTTATGCAATGTAAAATATCATAGGCTTGTGCTAATAACGTTAGCATGCTGTATTTGTGGGGAAAATGTGTCTGGCAAAAGACAAATGCTTTGTCTGTGAATACTGTGAGTTTTAATGAAGCTGATTTGTGTACTTGTGTTTGATATTGATGCTATTAAGCCATGTTTAAAGTGTGTTTTTAGTGTGTTAAGAATCAAACTTTACAGCACTTCACAGTAACCTCATCACTGACTAGCGCTTCGGAGAGCGACACAGACTCACCACTGCACAAATAAAGCTCTTGCAAAAGTACAGTCAGGAAGACAATACGTTTTGCTTTCTTGCATGCCCTCAACCTCCCTATCACGGATTCATCAGCCTCATCCACCTCATCAGTCATCAGTCTCAGTCATCAGCCACCACCACCAGTGTCTGGACTCTATGAGGGGCTTTATGTTGCTGCCACTCAGATGTTCCTCGATCACAAAATATCTCCCTCTAGTGTCCAAGCACCAAAGACTTTTGTTAAATTTTAATCAGCACAAATCATCTGTCAATCTGTACACTGAAAATTATCTTTACTTCATTCTTCTAGCTCTCCTGATTGAAATGTAAATACAACAGTGGAGGCCATGTGCTTAGGCTATGGCATAGTCTCTTTGTAGAAGAGACTGTGCCATATGCTGCTGCTTGTATGTTAATGCATCAGTAATAATAATCCAGTAATGTAATTTTTAATGATAAAACAGAGGCAGGGGCCGCTCCTTGGTACATTTTAGCAATTGTACTTTTATAGTTTTCATGAAGAAAAACATGGAATACAGGACTTTTACTTGTAATGGAGTATTTTACAAAGCAGTATTGCTACTTTTACTTTGGTAAAGGATCTAAATATTTCCTCCATCACTGCCTTATTCCATATGCACTTTCAGTTACAACGTCCAAACAAAATGTTTCACTAGTTTCTCTGTTTTTAGTAAACAGGATTTCTTAATTAACACCTGAGCAACGCAACTGATCCTTAAGGCTGGGTTTATTATATATGGTTAGAGAATATAATGAAGTAATTAAAGAACGGCAACTGGCTAACCACTCTGGATAATTTGAAAATAATAGGCCAATGTTTCCAAACAATTAGATGGATGAAATTTGACATCAAAATGTTTGTTTTTAAAATGACTTCAGTTGTTTGCCCAAGCTGGAAATTACTTGTACAATGCTGCGTTTTCAGTTTTTTTATGAATAAAGCTTTAAGTGAACTTTGCAGGCAGTATACTGTATTTATATGGATTTTGTTCCCAATCAAGTGCTGTAAATGCTACCCCAGCAACATTCGCAAGATTCAGCTGCCCTTAGGTAACATTACATAAAAAAAAGCTATGACAAGGTAAAGTCTGCAAAGTTGTCTCTGCCTGTGTGGGCCGGCCTAATTAGGTTTATAAATCTGGCCAAAATCTATGCAGTAGCTGCTTGTTCCACTCAGACGGTGACTTGACATATTCCAGTTTTTACCCCAAATCACCAGGGGCATCTCTTGGAGAACATAATCCTTAATGCTCCAATTCATCAAGACCCCGCACTGTAACAACGACACAATGAGGGAAAAAAATAATAAAATACAGCTGAGAGAGTGCAAACTTTCAGGTTGTTAAAACTCTGAGCTTATCCATTTGGCATCAAGGCCCTTTTGCTCTGCACTCACATTAGTCCAATCCCTTATCGCTCTCACGGTCCAGACACACTCAGATCTGGGCAGCGGAGGGAACATTGAGTTTTATATAAATCAATACTATGTCCCCAACACTTTGCTGCTCCCGGCACCCCGGGGAAGATTATAAAACGCTTGGCCAGATCATCTCTCCCCCATCATTTCTTTCTGAGGTGGGAACTAAGAGCTGAATTGAAGAATGTTTTCTTTTTTGAGGGAGGGGACACAAAGACAAACAATGTGATGCTCTGTGGGGTAATCTGGGGTCAGCTCCATTTTCATTGCAGTCAATTCTCAACTGCTGGACACATTGTTACAAGTGAAAGTTGTCATTGAAGACATAAAATTGTTGCTTCTTGAATTGTTTGTTGCCTTAAAATATAAACTAAGTGCAATCTTCTCCCCTCAGTCCTGCAGTTAGACCAGTTAGAGGCTGCTCCAGCTTTTATGTCAATGAATAAGCTGACATGGTGTTATTGAAATCTTAGTTGAAATTGTTATTCACAAGACTCTAGGCTAACAAGTAGTAAGCTTAGGAAGCCTTTCAATTCGACAGGTATTCAGACTTTGGGGAGATGGGAACACGTTGGATTAGATGGGATAGTCTGTTGCCTAAGCAACTGCTACACTCCACTGTGTTCGAAGAGGTTGCTTTATCTGTGAGGATTACACTGGGCGCGGGAAGGGGAAAAAAAAAAAAAAAAAAAAAAAGCTGTTTGCCTGGAGTCAAACAGTTCAGCTCCGAGGCCAAAAGCTGTGTCAGTGCAGGGCTAAATCCTCACTTGGTTTAAACAACAAACAAAAGAACGGAATCTGTCAACAAGGCGCGAAAACAAAGTCAAGTGAATCAAAGAAAGGGTGACAAGGAAGAGGGAGGAAAGATAAGAAGCGTAAAATGAGGCTGATGTATGCTAAGTCCACTCCAGACAAAATTATCCTGAAACAGCGGAGCTGCGTACCTAAGCTCTTAGGTGAAAAGCGGCTGGATTAGATTTTTTATTTATTTATTTTTTTAGCTGACAAGTGGAAACAGTAAAGCCACGTGGGATGTGTCACAATCCCCGAGAGCTCCTCCAGCTTTTTCCCCGGCAAGGTGACACTTGTTAAAATTATTTATTTACATCTTCGTTTCATCGTGCGACGCACCTACACTGCAGCAGCTGCGGCCTGTGTTGTGCTGTTGTGGTGGTTTATGATTATGAATTTCCATAAGGAGATTATGGAAGTAGTGTGATGACAGAGGGATAGAAAGACGACACAACAACCTTCTATCAGAAAAGAATAACAACAACAACAACAACAACACTGCTTTCATCTCTGGAGTTCACAGGTGCCTTTGGCAGAAGTTTAACTTGTCTTAATTCTAACTACACCCACACAAACACAAACACAGGAGCAAGGCTTCTGCTAATGTCACAACAGCAAATATAAGACTGATTATATAGCCATATTACCATGCCAGGTTATCCAAGCAGATACAGACACATTAAAAATAATATTTTTTAAAAATATGATAAATCACTGTTGATAAGACACAGTTTGTTTGATCACTTAAGTCCCAATCCCACTGGACAACAAACACCCACAAACATCTGGCTTTTGTATTTAGTGGGAAAGGTTACAATCAGCATTCATTCCTGTGACAAATGACTCTGCAGTAGTCACGTGCACTTATTGGCTCCTTTTCTGGCGCTATGCAGTGACACACTGTCACAAAAATACCGTCAGATTCCATCCAAGCAGCACTTGAGCATTGTTCAAAGTTTGAAATTTAGACTGAATAATTAAGAGACATAAAAAGAGTAACAATCATAACATTTTTACCAGACTCCATGCTGCTTTCTGCTATTTATTAACCTGTTCTTAAGGTGCGTTTATGATGCCAAACGTGACATATCATTAAAAACAAAAAACTTGGCTTTGGTCAGTTGACAATGGGAAAGGAGTCTGTTACCTATTACTTAGTGAGTTTTCCTGTGTTTAAAAAACTGCATATACATGTTAATTTAGGTAGACAATGGGTAATCTTGTGTATTTACTTGGAGAAGTTATACCACACTGGTAATCCTTGAAATCATCCTTTTATCAAAAGCCACATGACTCCATATGTCAAGTCTGAATGCACTGGCATGATACACATATTTTTAGATTAAATGTAACTTCCACTTTCCAAGAATATCATTATCTCAATGTCCGTCATGAATTAACATTCATAAATATGCCTAGAAGTTCTTCAGAACCTGCTCGAGAATCACCATATTTCTTCAGTATCAAAGTCAGGAACTGCCACTACTTTATTCAGCTTACTTAAAATAGCGACAGTTGAGGCTCCAGTTGTTGGTAACATTATACTACCTCTAAACAAAGAGAGAAAATATTAATTTTTATTGATGCTGAGCTTAACATTTCTGTTTTGTCACAGCTGTAGAAAATTTTAAGACATTTAATTGCACTAGCCAGTTTAGAATTGTGTGCTCCTCATAGAGCAGGGGTAGGAAACTTGGGGTTATTTTTTTTAACATTTTTATTTTCAGTTATCATTGTTGTAAGCTTTAAGAGGTACTTTAAGAAGTTTAGCATTTCATCAGCTAAAATGTTCATAATACATCTATGACCTAGAATCTTTCCCTCCAAATTTTTGCCAAGGCTTACTTATAGTAGCAAGTTTTAAGTCTTACTATTTAGGCTAGCTATGGAATCCAAATTCAAAAAAGGAAAAGTCTTGGAGGAAAATAAAGCATTTAATAGGATGTTGACAGGTTTGTTTGCTTTTACTGCCAATGCTGCAAAGTTAAAGTACCAAATAATTATGAAGAGCCCACTGCAGAGGAGCCACCTTGTGGTAAAACAAATTAATGAATGCTCATTTAGACTTATAAATAACGTTGATAGGCTGTTTTACCTTCATATAAAGCTAAAAAATGTTTTTTCAACTCCAGAAAGATTTTTTTGGAAATGATTTATGGCTTTTTTGATGGTAAAGGTTACTGACCCTTGTCATAGAGTATCTCTGTAGAGCTGTGTGTCATCAGCATAACAATGACAAGAGATATGAGGGCAACAAATTATATTTAAAAAGGACAGGGTCAAGAGTTGAGCCCTGTGGAGCCTCAGGGGGATGATGAAACATAAACATCAATGGTTTATCACATATCCTAGTCTGGCTCATTAGTTGAAGACTGTGAGTATAAGTCTGCCATTGCCCACCCATTTCAAACCGAATTGTCCTCTTCTTCCACTATGCTGCCTGTATGCCTGCTTCTGTCTTTAGTAGGAACAAATGTGTGTGGGATTGAGTGCCACAGACCGTGTTTGGAAGTCAAAAATTACAGAGAGAGGGACAAACACATTAATAGCTCTAGTCTTTTTATGGCATTTTTTTGACAATATGAAAAATAGGAAATAACCCCAGCCTTTTCCTTTAAATTTATATAAGTCCTTTATAATTCAGCAATCATGATCATATTTTGGCCTCAGTGGAGAATGTCCTTTATTTCTGTGTTATTTTTTCCTAACAGAAAGAAACGTCTTTGTTTTCAGAATTGTTGACATATATAATTTTTTATTAACTGTTACTGAGTTATGAGTATCCAACGATATCTACGCCTGGTAAATATTTCCTAGAGATGCCTTACAGTATAAACCTCACAACAGCATTCCCTTGTTCCCCGTCTCTTATATTAACTGCAATTTTTAAATGATATAACAGACAAAGTGTGAATCCATGTGAATAAGCTGTTGTTTCATATACCGTGTGGGATCATGAAATGTGAACTGTCACAGTTTATCGTGTTTTTTTTTAACACCAAATGTCACTCAAAAATTCTTTGTTTTTTTTCATGCCGTATGTGAGATTAAGAGCAGCCAACAGCAGCGTGGAGCTGAAGTGTGAGATGAAGACTTCCCTACATCTGGTGAACCTTCTGCTGTACAACAGAAAGTCTTTCTCTGGTATTATTTGGCCCGTCAAGCCTCAATTACAAGTCTTAGTTGACTAATCTTGTGATGGAAATGGGCACATATTACACTTACAGACATCTGCAACCACAAACATGTAAAGGCAGCTCGGAAAGAAACGCCACAGCTGAGCTAAATGGATTAGCTTCCTCAGAGGTGATCTCAACACAGAGGCTGCTTTGTGCCTGTGTGTGTGTGGTGTCATGTATGTGTGTGTGTGCCAAAGCTGTACAGCAGGGAGCAGAGACACTGAGAAGAGCTGCTTGACTCCTGCCATGTCTTCGCAGCGGAGGCTTGGATACTGTCATAATGAGTGTTGTGTGTTGTGTACACAGCTCCGCTGTGATCGGACTCACCGGAGAACAAACAAACCCGTTACGCTAGACTTGCGTGTGTTCACACACAAACACACACACATCCTCTGAGACACAATTATTGTGAAATAAAGAAATTAAAGCATCCCTAATGTAAATATGAATACAGTGAACGCTCCATTAGTCTTGTGATAGGGTCTCCGCTGAGTTGAACCCTGCTTGTTGTGTTTGTTTAGTTTGTTGTGTTGTGATCTGGCCACAACAGCGGGACCTCCATTTACCCAGGGTTCCTGGCATGTCAGTGCATTAACGGCAAAACGCTGATCGCTGTTGGATGTGAGGCCAATCAGGACAGAGAGTAGTTGAAATGAGGCGCTCAGTGGTGAATGTGGGAGGACGGACTTCTTGGAGTAAACACACACACACACACACACACATGCACATACACAACGGACATACCCACGGCGACAAATAGAAGTGTAGCTGTGACACATGAGCAGCGACTGAGACGCAAGAGAAGCACTAATGGTGTGCAAGGTCTGTGTGCTTTTTATCATGTGCTTTTTGAAAACCAAAGGGATAAGAGAATGTCAGCGAGTCTGTTTTTCTCCGAATTGAGCGCTTACTTGCTGCTTTTAAGAGACATTTTGGATTTCACTCACACAATGTTGCCTCCCTGGAAATAGCTCAAAACAACTGTGACACACTTAAACTTTGCTGATCTCCACACTTAATATGTGCATTAAAGTACAGTCACAGTTTGGTATGATACATGGCAGTTTGATGCCCTCACAATATCAAACACTGTCTCCTAGACATAATATTTATATGCTACTGTGGTAAATTTTCAATTAGTGGCCCTTTATAGGAGGGAACAGTTACTGTGGCTTGAGACTGGCACACCTTTCGATAGCTCCTTTTCCACCAACATTTCCAGGAGCTTTTATTTCCAGGAATTTATTTACCTGGGTAAAAGTATTCCTGGTAATCTACGCAAACCACACAGATTACCAGGAGTATGCGTTTCAACCACACCTCAAAGTTCCAGAAAATGTATTCAAATCAGGCCAGTCTCCAGCTGGTCATACCACTTGTTAGTACAGCAGTCGGACCCACTGCGACTGTTGGGGTCCTTCAGCTTCTTATAATCTTGCTGAAGTTTCTCCAACTTTTCATGAATTTGTTTCGGCGTGTGCCCTATATTTAGCTCCGCCACCTTGTCGGCTGTTCTTCCATAGACTGGGTCATTTCGAGTCTCCAACTCAAAGTCCCGCTGAATTTCTTCCTCAGAAAATACGCCCAAAATAGCCTGGACGTCTTCGTCCGTCCACTTACTGTAGTTTCCCTTCTTTTGCTCCATTTTCCAAATGATCAAAACACAAACAAAAACCAAATCCTAGTTACAGTTTTACTCAATTGCTGCCATGCATTGAAGTCACAACTAAAGTCAGATTGGCAAAACTCTTCACACAGTCAGTAAAACAGAAGTCTATGTGGGCCAAATTGTGAGACATTTTTCAATGCTTTCACGCAAAATGCATTCAATGACCACATTTTCCAAAATCCACAAACTTTTTTCATTTGTACTATACAACCTGCAAAACACCAAATATTTGCAGCACATTTTCCAAATGCTCATACACTGTTTTCAAAACTCATTCCAGAAGATACTTTCCAAGATGCATCACCAGAGAAGACATAAGGTGTTATGTTGATGAGAAGCTATGGCCAAATGAAAGCGAGATTGAGGAACAGAGCGCTCACAATACTGTGCAGTAAGACTGACTATAATAGAAATGTTGTTGTTTTTAAGTATTATTATTATTGCCCTGGAATTTTCAGTAATTTGTTTTCTTGTTTCAACTTATTTTCCACAAGACCATCACTGACTGCAAAGATAAAAAAAAAATATAGAGAATATTGAGGCAAGTTGCTGAATTTTTTATTAATTTTTGTTACATATACTTTAGTACAGTCAATGAAGTGAAAAAGTGGAATTTAAATATAAAAGTATATTATTTCTATAATGCCCCCTGTTGTTAGTATTTGCTTTCTGAGTGATAATTGTTGCCAGTGTTCTGCTGGAATTAGCTCATTCTGAAACATATATAGAATGTTATGGTGGTTTGATTGAATTTTGGAGGTAAGATTGACTGTCTGGCCAAGATAAATGTTGGTAATGCAGACAGTATGAAGGGTTTTAAAAAAGTGCCTTCAGTATTTACCATTCCTTGTTAGCAATAAAAAGAAACTGTCATCAAACTGGGATCCACTTGAGCTTCATCATCACCTTCCTAGCACAACAAAGGGTTCCTCCTGTAAATGTGTTAACACTTTTTCACTGGTTTCACTTTTTTTTTTTTCACACCCTTTTTCCAAACAATTAACACATATCTCACAGAAAGACCTCAAACTCTATTGGATTAACTGCATTCTTAAAATTAAAAAAATGAAAACAAATATTCACAGCTAATAGTGTGAACCAAAGACGCCAGAGGCATGTAGGTTGAGTCAGTTAGAAAAAGTATAACTAAAAGTCTGGGTCAAAACCTCATATATAGCTGTCCATAGCCATCCAGTCAACATGATTAACATGGAGAAATCTGATCAAATACAATAAAAAATGTTCCTGAGTATTTCTGAGTTTGGGTAAAATTCTTTGTTGGTTCTTTAGTGAAGAACAAAGGCATTACAATCGCTGTACCATAATGAATGTTGTGTCTAGTCTAGGTGGTCACAGTAAGTCTTGCATGCTAACAACAGTTGATGGGCACAGAAAAATCTGCATACAAGCATAAAATGACTAAAGAATTTGTTTTTCAGAAAATGCCCTTTTCAACTGTATTTCAAAAACTGCAGGTGCTGAGTAGCAAGGTTTGTTTTCTATAGCAAAATCATCTTTGGAGAATAGAATACAACTTCTGCTGCGATATGCCTATTTTTTTGAAAATATAATTATGCAAAGTATCAAAGTATTTTTGTACACAATCATCTATATGCCAAGCTGGTCTTTGTAATCATGTGTAGTTGCTCCTGTTTTCTGTTTTTATGGTTCACTTAAAGCATATATAAACATAATTTTGGCTTTCCTCTGTAGTAATCTGATCAGATGTTTTATATTGCTTGTTTTAGAGCTGTATATTTTCATTTTGTACCTTGTTCTATGTTGTCTGTCTGTAACTTTGTGTTGCTGCCTGTCTTGGTCAGGACACACTTAAAAAAGAGATTTTTAATCTCGAGAAGTTTTTCTCTGGTTACATAAAAAAATAAAAAACAGATGGCACACTATAGGACAAATTAAGATTAATCCAGCTCATATTGATGGTTGTATTTGTTTGTAGTCCACTGTGTAATGATTGATTCAAAGTAATAATAAATTCACCACCAGCTGTTGACAACTTCCTCAACTTCCTTCTACCTGTTGCTAGTACAACAGAGTAATGCCATACTTTCTACTCTAAGAAAACAAAACAAAACAAAACAAAACCCCAAAAAGGTCAGATGGTGAATGAGTATTACAGGAGAGACACAGAGAACAGCAATTGGTAATGCATTTCCCACCACAGACGTCATTTTTTCAAAACTCTCCACACAGTGAGCACAACAGTCGTCAGTGTGGATTACAGTTTTTCTCAATCGTTTTGACACATTTCCTAAACTATAGCTCAATTTCTCAAAACTCGAAACACAAAACAAGAATTAACCAGTTTGTCAAAACTTCACAAATCTCTTGCAAAATGAAACACTGTACTCAAACCATGCTTCTCCTCTCAAAACTAATGCTTTCCACCAAAATGATACGCACAGTTACCATATGAGTATCTCCTACATAGTACTGATCAAACACTGGTGTACCATCACAATACTACATATATTTTGGCTTACATATTCCAATATATAAAAGTGCGTAGTCCTTTTTCTCCTTTTTTAAAGATTATGTTTATTTATGCCCCAAAATAGGCTGTATTGTTTGGTATATATAGTATAAAGACTCTTGCCATATTGTAATACAGCACTGTGACTATAATCATAAATATTGCACTGACACAACTATTGTGTCAGCATGGTGTACAATGCACATTTGTCTTCAAATGGCTCCCATTCAGCCAAGCTCACAAGCCAGCTTCCCAGAGTCATACTGTAATAGTTGACAATGCAACATTAGAACTCTAAAAATTCACAACTGTTACCTAAGTAAAATTAGAAAAGCTACAGTATTGTAAAACAATGTTTAGTCCATCGATCTGGTGATGTAATGAAATCAGGGCACAAATACAAAAAAAAGTTAACAAAGAAAACATTGTTTTGTTACTGTAATATAGAAATATGTTCAGGCAACTGAACTGACCGCAAAATAACTATTTTTTCGTAGGCCTTCCTTCCTTTTCTCCATCCTGCTCAATTTCTTTCTCACAACACAGCAGAAGTTACCCGGGGCTTTCTTAATGCGTATATACATAGTGGAAGTGTTGATACATGAGCTTCAACTTCCTGAGACCCCATGTCCTCATATGAGGACATCACATATGGGTTTACTTAAACTTATAATTCATTTATGATTAATAATGTTTGTAGTTTGATATGGCAACAAAATTTACCAATTTTAGCAACAGTATCAAGAAAAGAAGCTGTTAATAAGGAAGTACTCAACTGAGAACATTGGGACTTTATGGTTGTCTCATTTGAGGACAATGGGACTTTACTGTTGTCTCGTTTTAGGACTTTGGGACTTTATGGTTGTCTCTCTGAGGACACTGGGACTTAATTATTGTCAACAATGTTTAGTTTTTTACACTTATTGGGTCCTACTGATCCCAATTAGTGAGAAAATAAAAATGCATACCAAACAAAGGTTTAGGTCTCAGGAGGTTAAGTTTTAAAACTGTTTTTCACTTTTTATTGCTTTGACACAAAAAGCACGCAATAACTAGAACCTTTCAATATTATGAACTGTGTAATTACACTCCATTTTGTTTATTGGACATACTACTGTAAAACCTTAAATAAATAAATTAGGTGTCGTGACTTACTTTCCATTCCATACTCCCATGATCTGCACATCTAAACAGTAAACACCATAAAATATTACAATTTTTACTTTTCTTCTATTTCACCTGCACAAAACTTAGGTTTACTCCTTTGATAATGTTGATGATTACTACAGGCAGGTTGGTTATTGATTATTAAATACTAATGGTAATTAATTGAGAAAATAAATTATTCCTCTTCCAGTGAGTCAAGAAAGGCAGTCTAGGTTGATTTAATTTAAATGTTTGAGGTGCTCTCTTACAGTAACTTGTGTGCAGAAAGCCAGAGCTTTCTTTCAAAAACTTGTCACATGGGGATTGTTAAGGGCCAAGGTGCACGGTGGCAATTAAGGTCTCAGTGACGTCAGTGAGACCCCGCCTGACTCCACCTGGATCTGGCCAGCCTCGCCCAATAGGGAGTAGGAATTTAAATTTTGGGAGTGAATCACACTTAGGTGTAATTTACTGGACCAATGGTGGCTTGGCGGGCCTCTATTATTCTTAGACTTGCTGGTTTGTAAAGTCCTCTCTATTGTTTAAAACACATGGTTGCAGTCCCAAAATAAGTACGGACAAACAGACAGTTTAGTTGCTAAAATGCTGCAATCCCTGAGTAAATATCCCTTAAAATCTACTGGAGCTGGGCGGCTAGTCGGTTGTTCTGACAGTCATATACCTTTCACAGAACAAAGAATGCATTTTACAAAGTGTACAGTTCAAACACTACAATTGCTCAGAAAAGTTGAAAATTTCACAGCTGAATGCACCCATTGTTGGCATTCTTTCCCTGTCAAATTTGAAGGGAAACTCAGACAGGTGTTCTGCTACCAGTCAGAAACACAAGGACTGAAGAAAACACTCCAGATAAGGACTCCCCTCCAGAGAGCTTTGTAATTGCAGCTGAGCTAAGATAACCACTTTGTGAGGTAACCTCAGTGACACACCACTACACTACCACAGACAGTGCCAATAAGATGTTAACCGAACGGCTTCTCCATCTCAAAATAAATAAAAAACACAATTCAGGAGCATCTCCAAGTACAAACAGGCTCCCAGATCTTATTAATATTGGATCTGATACTTCAAAGCTAACAAAAACATTCTCCCTATTAGCAGCATGTTAGTCTTCATTAACTGAGGGGATCCAGAATGGCTTGTTAGGTTTCTACAATGATGCCAATAAGAGAATTGATGCTACTGCAGCATGCATTACTGACATTATGAAAACTAGTGGCTTGAGTGTGATTAATCCCTCACTGAATTCTGTAATAATTCTGTTCATAGCATGAGAATCTCAACACAGGGTTGATAAAGTGTGGATGCAAGTGTCTCATCATTCACATCTGCATTAACATTGACATGAAAGCCTCTTGTTTTGATGTCAAGGTGGAATTCTCATCGTCTGCCAAGAAAGCCACAAGCCTCGCTCGCTTCTTTGAAATGGATTATCAAGAGGTGCTCCGGCTCCTTGTCACAAGGTGGCTGTCACTTTTTGCCAGCTGTTGAGCGCATCCTGCACAGCTGGCCTTCTCCTCGCTCCAACTTCCTCTCCAAAGAAGGAGAACAGTGCAATAAGGTGTTGTGGCGTACGCACTCTCCAGAGGACGCCAAGTTGCTGCCTTTATGCTATGCACATTTCACACACAACGATCCTGGAGTTGGTTAGAAGTGATGTATCAGAGTTGTCTCAGTCACAGTTGGCCTCCACAACAAAGTAATCACAAGGAAGCAGGATGAATTCTTCTGGAATAATACCACAACAACTCTCAACAAGACTGTGCACATAAAGGATGCAGTGTCAGTACTGTAGCTGCTTTTTTATGTATGCATATTTATACAGATGGTATACTTCATTTTAGAATTTCTTTTCACCAAACATGAACATGTTGGCAACTTGTACAATGAGTACTGTATTGTTGCACGAGGAGGTAGGACAAGGAGAGGTAAAAAACATTGATCAGAGACAGTCCACGATGATCCATGAAGCCTGACGGAGCCTGATGGAAGCACTGTCCATCCCTTTTCCTAATGCATACTGTGAGACAGTCTTCAGTCTCGTGACACGGCTTTGGACCAACAAACAAAGCACACTGGGTCTCATTCACTAATATGTGAGTAGAAATGTTCTTACTTAACACGAAAAAAAGTGCGCATACAAAATTACTGTCGGATTTCTTACCATTATCTGAATTTGGATCAGAATCATTCTT
>JAPZEB010000002.1:8824590-8837166 GCA_029783705.1 Chaetodon striatus
TCTCCCGTTACCCCATCCACCTCGGGTATGTGAAAGTCTATAACTGTAATTCATTCAGGTTTCTGAGGTTGGGGGGGGCGCCCTTATCCACTGTGACCAACTGTGTTAAATGGGCATATAATATTGCCGCATATTAATTCCAAGCCCCCTGTGTTAAATCGTATCAAAACTGTAGTGTGATATCAGCAACTATCACATAATCTTCAAATGTAGGGCTGGGTATCACCATTGATTTTCCTGAATCAATTTGATTTTGATTCTCATGGTCCCAATAAATTTCAGTTTGATTGGGTATCGAAACTAAATATGTTAAAACCAAATGTTGTATCCAGAGAAGCAACAGTAAAATAAACCAACATAAGCTAAAGCTTTAGACATACACAGTTGCTTTAGCTTGTTGGTAACAATTTGCTTTTAGCTGAAAAGGGCTCTGTGCTTGTTTACAACATTATATTAGCAGTGGTGTTTGAATTAGCATGTTTCTACATGTTTACATGTTTATGCTAGCTGAACAGGTATAAGGTATAAATCTCAATAACAATATTCAAGGTTCTCCAGAGAACAATCCAGACTGATTTTGGTGACCCAATTAAATTTCTAGGTGGCACCATCATCAAGTCAAAATTAGTAATATGTTCACATGAAATTAGGTTGACAATAGACGGTAAAGCTATTATCATTTAAGCAGACGAGAGCAGAACAGTAACGAGGCCGGTAGAGAATTCTGGCAACTGCAACAGAAGACGGCACTGTTCAAATATTTGAACCTTTTGCTGTCCTCTGCAACAGAATTTACAACGCGGATTTATGCAGCTCCCTCATACACTGAGAAAACAGCGCTGATCTGGACAATTACTTGACATTTCTAGAATAATTGCATAAAATAATACAATACAAAATAATTTTATTTGATATATTTTATTCCATTCTTTGTAAACAAAACAAAATCACCATTGCAACGCCAGTCTACCATTTACCATCTGCCTGATTACATGTGAATGCAGCATAAGACCTGGATTTTTTTAATATGCTGTACATATTCATCACCCCCAGAGGAATGCCCCATGACCTTTCCTATCTTCACCATATTCAAAGATATATCAAAATCTATTGGGCAAATTGCCAACACACACTGAACACATTTATGCTCGCCAAAGGATGATTTGGACACCTAATGAGCTTTATCTTGCATCACTCTCCTGCCAAAATGTATGTTTTCACACATTATATCTCATTATCCAGAAGACAGATTAATGTGAAAATGTATTTGCCGAGCACATTCGTGATACCACACCCAGGAAAATCCATTAGCCAGATTTGTTTTTTTAATCCAACATTCTCATATTATTGGGTAAAGTAAGCTCTAGGGGGTGCTGGTGTAGCTTCAGGCTTTAACTCACCAACAAGACAAATGATTCCAAATACCTACTTTAATCTTTTTTCACATCAATATTACATTATTTTCCATTGTCTTGTCTTAGCACTAGCAGTTCATTACCATTCATCACAATGAACATCAACACTGTGATATCCTTATAATTTAATCTGACTGATCTGACTTTAAAGGTAGGACAAGGTCATGCAGGAGCCAATATGGCAGCAGTAACAGCGAACTCATGTAGTGAGTACTGCGAGCTCGCTAATGGAACTACAAAGCATAAAAAGATCCTTGTCCTACCTGCTGTACAGTCCTGTCTAATACATAAAACACACACAAATATGAACATATAAGCACATTAACTCTCCCTCCCTCCATCTCTCTACCTCTCTCTCTCACAAACACTTCCCTGTCCACTAACTAATGCATGCTTCGAGGGTTTCTCCTCTCCCTCTCCATCATTAAGGCTCATCTGACGTCTGATGCTCGGTGACTGATCAATCCCAGCGTGTCAGAAGCTCCACAGATATGTCTGATTAGCACAGACGCGCATACACAGCCTCACACCCCGTGATTGACATTTCACTGAGGCTAATGAAGGAGACATCTCAGTAGCGGGGGCTAATAAACTCATTGACAGGGGTAGCAGGATGAGTTATTTAACACCTCTGATCCTTCCGTGTGGGCCAACGGCACTGCAGGATCAGGATGATGATTATTTTGGATACACATCGAGTTCACTTTAAAGCTTCAACACAACACCGCATATTTTCCCCAAAAGGTCGGCTTTCATGAATTTATCCAAAATGTGATCAATTCTACCTGAAAAATTCAATTAAAAAAAGAAAATTGCAAACCTACATATGCATACATGTGTGTCCAAAGCCCTAAACAATCAGATGGAGTTTATCTAGCTGGAGAACCAGACAAATTTGTGAGCTCATATTTTATTTGCTCTGGCAGATGTGTTTGGTCCTTGTTTCATTCAGACAGATTACTATAGCACCTGGTCCGCTCTGGGCCAATCACAACCATTTATCTGGCATCTTGCAGAGCCTTCATGCTTACCACAAAATATGTGATGACACAAATTTTAGCTCATCCACCCTCTCGGCGGGGACACGAAGGTGAGCAAAAAATTCGATAAGTAAAGTGCGCCACTGTAGCACTTTGGAAAACAACCAAGATGGCTGCCATTCAAGTGCTACTTTAAAATTCCGAAGATAAAACTGCAATGCTCATTCACAGACATATTGATGCTACACCATCACAGCCCATCTCTGCACGCTTTAGAAGCTTTGCTTACACTTGTCAGCTGCTCAGTGCTAAGTCAGGCTTCATTGCTGTGACTGGTTGTGGGTCTATCCAATGGCATCCAGAGGCATTTTGATCTATGGCCATCAATAACGTCCCTTGGAAATCAAATATGGACTGAGAGGTTCCAGACTTGCATTTGCGAACTTAGTTTGGTGATGCCAGAGCCACCCACCACGTATTGGGAACACATTATTTACAAGCTTTTGTCTTAGCTAGGCTTTCCAGCTATTTATATTTTCAGGATAAGATGGGCAGCTCAGAAATTCCATGAATTTGCATGTGAGAATTACCATACATGTTATAGGATATACACAAAAGTTCTACCTGTCAGGTGAAACTATGCTTGGGATGGACACATAGTTATTTATTTCAGTTGGTCTTAAAAACACCCCCCCTACTACTAAAATACCTCTGAGAGGAGAAAACGAGCTGGAGTAAACCACAAAGAAGTCAGAGGAGTTCAAAAGGGCACCTTAATGAGCAATTAATGTCGATAAAAGACCAAGTGGAGCCCGCCAACAAGGAAAATAGTGTCTTGCTAGCTAATGTTAGCAGAGAAGAAGCTTCTGAGCCAGGAGACTGGCTGCACCATGAAATTTCGTCTATCTCTAAAGACTTCCTGGTCTTCAAAAAAGACATACAGACAGCTTCTTCCAAGTTTAAAGACCATTTAAGGAAGGAGTTGAGGGAAGAGCTGACAATGCTAAAACACAAGCTTAATTGAAGCTATCTGAGATCGGCACGACACTCCAAACTCAAGGCCAGGCTATCGCCGAGGTGGAGTAACACATCTCTGACATGGAGGCAAGCAGTGCTGTGATTAAAGAGGCACCACTGTGTCTGGAAAGCAGATCAAGAAGAAACAACATTCGGATGTATGGTGCACCAGAGAACTTGGAGGGCGACTTGATGATTATGTTTGTGGAAAACTTCCTAACAACGGAGCTCCTTTTACCTGACAGTATGTTACTCCAAATTCAAGGTGCATGTAGAGCCCTGGGATTATAGCTCTGGGATTATAGCTCAAATTCGGCCATCAGTATGCTGGTGTGCAACCAGTTGTAGATCAAGATGGAAAGAGATAGAGAGCTCAATGGGGAAGGGGCTGCCAGTGAACACGTTAATTGGAGACCCCTCATTAACCGGCCATGTTGCAGACCCCAACACCCCTCAATAACAAGTTCCCTAAAGATATGGAATGAAATAATTAAAAGCCAACCAACTAAAGTGTAGGACCAAAATCCTCAAATGGTTTGCCTATCACCAAGACTTCATGCCCAGTAAATATGACACAAGGTTTAGAGGTTAGACTGGATATGGTCTAACTGCGTACTGTACACTTTTAAATCAAGGTACAGTTTGGAGCTTCTAGGACCTTAAAGACAAATTTAACCTGCAGATACAGGATCTCCTCAGGTATTTATTAGCAAGAAATTTCTAAAGGACGACAAAACAAGAAAACCCTGACATGTCTCAAAAAGCCTATAAAGATGCAACAAAAAACAATATTCAAATTATACTTTGCTCTCCAAACTTTAAAAAAAGATCATACTCCAAATATTAAAGAAAGACAGGAAGCAGGGGGCAATTTTATACTAACAGCAGAAGCATGGGACAGGATCTGCAGCCAGCAATGGCTGATGACAAGCTCCCCATCTTGGAGAGAATTCAACTGAAAAAAAAAAAAAAAAAAAGTGACTTGTTTCTTTTGTACTCCAGCACAGAAGACTAACTACTCTCCTCAGACTGCCGGCTGGAGGTCCTGTGGAAGTGCAGTGGCAAACCAGTTCCACATTTTCTGGAATTGTCCCTTTGTGGCTCCATTTTGGAGAAGTGTCCTGGAAGCAGTTTTTCAGCTGAAAATCTATTTTAAAGCACGTACCTCGGCAATCTAGAAGAGCTTCACCATGCAAAGCCAGATAAATACAATGAGGGTGTTGTTAGTGGCATGTAAAAAGGCTTTGACAAGAAAATGGCTTAGGAAAGACATACCAAACATAAATGTGTGGATCAACTTAGCTTAAAGAATTACATTTTGACTAAAAACCCGTGTGTATACACATATGTGTATGTGTACACATGTGCGTGCATGCGTGTATGTATGTACTGTATATGTTGTATATGTATATGTTTTGTATTTAAGAAGTATCCTCCCCTAGTTTTTTTTTTTTTTTTAGCTTACTTAAGTGTGTTTTTGTGTCCAATTTTCACTTATGTCTGGTCTTTAAAAGAAAATCTAATAAAAAGTAAATAACCAAATAAAAAAAATAAAAATGTACAAATTGTTTAGAGGCCCTGAAAACAATCCTCAATCAGCATCTAACCATGAGTTGGTTTTTTTTCTATGAAGGTTATTGTTTTACATGAGATATTCTTTGTTTTAACGTATTTTGGGAGCATTTCACAAGTTGACAGCGAAGACAGGACAGGAAGTAAGGAGAGCAGTGAAATGACATGCTCATCCAAGGAAGGGACTTAAACCAGCGCCTTGCATTTAAAGGTCAGTACCTCAACCCCACTGTCACGAGGCCACCCCAGCATGAATATGTTTTTGTCTGTGAGTTTCTCACTTGTTTGAAGTCGTGGTGCTCAGTTGGATAAAGGTGATGTATTTCTTCGCACCACTCACTTTGTTAAGCTCTAGCAATGAAATTTAATCAAACCACATCCACACAGTCCTGAGAATGCAAATTAGTTTACATTTTAATTTTATTCATTTATTTATTTATTTGCTTGCTGCTTTATTTAGTCTTGAATATTTAACATCATTGAGAAAAACTGTTGTTGAACAAAACCACAATGATCCTTTACACCAGTGCTTAATTTGTGAACCAGGAGGTGCAGGAACTCAAAGTGCATACCAGAGTAGAGAGGTGACAAGGTGAGCACAGGTCCAGGAACATGTGTTAAAATACAGATTTCTGCCAGAAAGCACTGAAGACAAATTTCTCCTGAAAACAACATGCTATGTACTCAAATGCCCACTTACTAAACTGTGGGGCTTACAGGCCTCAGTTTCACATAATTTGCATGATATACATGACATGTTGTGGCAAGCTTTGTTGTGCGCCATGTGAGATACTGGAGCTGTAGTGGCTATCTGTTCAGACTAATAACTAAAGCCTGTACTAAGGTGCCTACTTTCTTTCTCAAGAAAGCCTGCCTCTGCTACATTTGTTTTTAGCACCCATTGTTGTTTTTTAATATCCAAATCAGATGAGGTTACTGTTCACTGCACACATTCATTTGCTGCCCCACTGTCTTCTCTGGCCCCAAAGACCCCACCACTTTACACACTGTGCAGCCCAAATTTGAATGTCCTATTACAAGCCAGTAGGCAGAAGGTCTGCTCAACCTTGAGCTGAGCTGCTTCCAAATAGTTGTGCATCCCATTGCTGGCCTAGCTGCTGCTGTGGTACCCCAGCCCATGCTCACTCCCATCTCGTCAAATACCGCCATTTTGTCAATGACTCCATCGTCAGATACAGAAGCAAAAAGGCACCATTTGCGGTGATATGATATGCGCACCAGGTAAAACTGACGAAGGAGGGTACCTAGCGTGTCATATTTTGACGTTTCTATCCACTGACAAAGTAGTGGTACTTGACTTGATGGGATGAGAGTGCATTGGGTATCCCCCTGCTGTTGCTGCCAGTGAACCTGGTTAGCTGCTCCTGCGGTAACGTTGGCCCCCAGCAGTTCCTGCTTGCTAGCATCACCAGTGCAACCACCATTCTGCGTCGTCGTGCTGACATCCTGACTCATTTACAAGCAAGATGCAGCTCTTCATTTCTTATGAAAAGGCTAATTTAACTGTCTTTTAAACATTTCTATTTTACAGCTGCAAACGTCTGAGCAGGTTTTGGCATTTTTGGCTTTTTTTCTGTGTAACTTTATGCGACGTAGGCATAATTCCTAGGCAAGTCTTTTGCTCAGTGCACTCCATTATTCTCCTAGCTTTTTGAGAATACATCTAAACTCATAATGAACATGATACTTTGTGAAAATTGGTCTGTAAATTAAAAAATAAATTATGATATTCTGTGTTAATATTTCTGTTTTTATACCAGGAGAGTTACTCTGCTATAAGTAAAGCCTTAGCTGTGAAGATAAGTTGGGTTACCACCCTCAGTCCTCTGCTGAGCTGGACCCAGAGAGAGCCTCACTGACCTGTTTTAGCTGAGAGGAAGAGGAGAGATAAAAGTTGCGATAGTGTGGGAGGAAGAGCTGGGGAGGAGGAGCTGGAGAGGTGAGAGATGAAGAGGAAGGAGATGGTGGCTATTAAATATGAATAACCCCCCCTCATCCGTCCCCTCCCCTTACTCTGTCCATCCATGAATCAATTTCACATCCAGTCCGCCATACTGCTCTCACTTGACAAGCCCTAAACACCCGATGCATAATTCACTTCCCTCCTACACACACACACACACACACACTAAAAATGTACAAAATGTCGATGATGTTTAATTTTAACTCTAATTTTAAGCACAAACTCAGAGGGCTGAATACTTTATAGAGTCTGTATTTTTTATGACAACATACATTTAGATGTAAGTCTCTGATATTTACCTTGAAGATATTGTTAAAAAAAGAAATCCATCCTTCTGGAGGGCTTTGATCTGCTTGTTATGCATCATATCACACTTCAAGTAAAGTGTGACTGAAGTGTGTGTGTGCCGTGTTAAATTTATGCGTTGAGAACAGCTCACATCATTAGAACAATGAGAGCTTGTATGGTAATATCATGTTGAGAGAAGTTTATATAAAGAGAGCAAGATGGGCGCTGATGGAGACAGAGAAAGGGCTTATGATAAAGAGAGTGTATAAAAAAGAGGCGGAAGGACGAAGAGAGTCAGAGAAATAGAGAGAAAGAGAGGGCAGATCAAAGCTGTTTTTCTCGCTTTTTCACAGCTCTTGATTCGGAGCAGCGGGAGGTTGTGTGATGCGAGCGGCTTCATCCCCAGTCGTAGCTCTCTGGCTTTGGTGTCGTTCAGGGAGCTTCACTGTCCCCCCTGGGCTGTATACATGCCAGCCAGGCAGGCAGGCAGGCAGGCAGCCTGCACAACCAGGCCAAGCAGGAGAGAGGAAAAAGTTTCCCATCCTACAGTATCTCGCCTGCTCTCTCACATGCTCTCGATTAGTTTTTTTCTTCCTTTCTTTCTCTGCTGTCTCCAATAGTTTATCCTTCTCTGCTGTACTCCCCTTTTCTTACTCTCCTCTCCTCTCGCTCTGAACTTTCTTATCTTACAATCAATGTTTTCTTTTTTCTATTCTTATCAGGAGAACTTTTTGTCCTCCAAGGACAAGTGCACAGCACACTTGCAAAACTTTATTCGCAGCCAGACAGTTTGCAGCACAGCGGAGGTGGTACCGTTTGTTATAAAACTTTTAGGTGTGTATGTGTGTGTGTGTGTGTGTGTGTGTAGGGTGGGGGGTGATTAAAGCTAGGGTTGCTTTTATGCTTCGCTGAGCTTCTCTCTTCTTTTTACTCTTCCTCGCCTTTTATTCCCCCTCTCTGTTTCTCTTCATGCCACACCATACAGCGGGCTGTGAAACGGGAGTGTTTTTTTTTTTCCTTGTGTTCTTCAAAAAGAGCAATTGGGGGCAGCCAACAAAAGGGGCCTCTAATAAGCTGCCTACATATCACAGCGGAGGGTGAGTCCCGCGTTGCGTTGGCAGAATGATTAAAAGTTACCTGTGCCAAATGATTACTGCTGCGGTGCCCCGGGTTCAGCCGCACTGAATGCGAGGCGGCCTTTTACTTAGCCAGCACTGTTTAATTAAAACGCAGTCAAATGAGATTTTGCCACAATAAGGGACGATAATGGGTCAGCTAACTGATAGGGAGAGCTTTATCCGTTCTCATTAACCACTCCCTTGATAGCATTCATGTAATGGAGGAGTCCATCACCACATCTCATTTGGGAGGGAGGAAAGGAAGGAGGGGAGGAGGGGGGAGGGGATGGCAGAAGGAGGGCAGTATGTTGGAAATAATACAATTAAGAAAATGCTAACACTTTGAGACTTATTATCCCTGTAGGCAGACGTCATGGGGTGCAGCATAGCAGTTCTGAACAGAATACATCACCAAAGCTCTAATTGCAATCATATATTTAGCTGGACTCCCAATCTGCTGACACTGATAGGCCCCAGAGTCATTGTCTGTCCAGTTGACACTTAACATAACCCAATAACTACACACAGTAATTGTATGTCAGGAGAAATACACAACGTCATAGGGAGCAGAGAGGCACCAGTCTGCCTTTCCTCTCCCACCATCGATCCAGCAGCCCGACATCCTGAAGAAATATGTCCATACTAAACGCACACATTGTGATTTCCAGCCAATTTAAATCAGTGCCAATGTAGAAAGTAACATGGCTTATACGTAGCAAGGTGGAAATTAAGGGTGTGGAGATCAGGATTGTGGATGGGCATGTAGCAGGTCTGACTGCAGGAGACCAGACTTCATGTCCCATCACAGCTCTGCAATCAAACGTGGCCTGTGAGTGTCTAATCAAAATTCAGGTCTGTTGGAAGTAAAGGGAAACACCACCTAAATTATATATCTCAATATTTTATTTCAATGAACAAAAGAGTTCAATTAATATTTGTGAACATGAGCAACCAAAGCCAGAAATCAAAAAAGTAAGTCTCAAACATATGAGGTCATAGGGTATATAAACTCTGGAGATGCTCCATAGATAACGAATGGGAGCCTGATTTTGTGGACCCACTGTTTTTATATACCCAATGAGCTTCATTGTCTAGTGTATATAGTCTCAGTCTATAGTCTCAGTTGTGAAGTGTTCCCATATACTCAGAACATTCCCCTGAGTGCTCTCAGTGTCATCTAGAACATCCTTCCCAAATTATTGTCTGTGGAGCAGCTTTAGACTTTCTACCCTGACATCACAAATTTGAGTTTTAGCACTCTAGTCTGACAAAACGGTGATATTTTACAAATGGGATGAGAGCACGTTGAAACCCCACTGAAATACCTTAAACTTTTATCTTTTCAGTAACGGTCACCACCACCACAACCAAGTGTAGCCCAAAACCATACCTTACCATACCCTTAACGATACTTTATTTGTACTAACCACAACCTTTCCATAATATCTGCCATACTCTAGTGGCAATGTGCATATGTTATAGGAAATGGGAATCTTAAGAACTATGGCATTGGATGTAAAACAACTTTGCCACTGAATGTAATCTGGGGTTTTGTCTGGACAGGACTGCAATCTTGAGTTTGCCAAACTCAAGGTATAAGCTGATATCAAGTACCAATCTGACAACAGTGCTCTTTTTTCCCAATTTTTGAAGACCAGTGAAAATTTTTATCATTGTAAACATGTCCATATTGTGTTCTTTATATACTACAAGACATATCATAATCAAAAAAAGCAATCAATGGCTGAGCATTCCCCTCTTTGAAACTGCAGTGTACCGCTGACTCTGAAGAACGCAGATGCAGACTTCCTGGGTTTGTTATGTCACACCGCTAAGGAACCAAACTTGTGGAGTATCAGAGGAGAAGCCAGGTGCAAGTATGTATCAGAATTTTGCTGATTAATTTCACTTTAATTTTCCCTATAACTTGTCAGAGCTGGCGATTGCTTACTTAAATGTTAAGTCACTTGAGGGTCATACCTATGTTTTCATTGGTTTAAAATCACTTAAAAGTTAGAATTGTTGTGTTTTCCTTACCTTAGAATGAGCCCTTTATATCTTCATACAGAGCAGGTCCTGTTTCACAGAGTTCGCCATGTTGTTTCTACAGTGGCCTAGGACGAAGAAACCAAACACCAAAATATAAAATACTTGAAAGTTCCTCTCTGAGCATTGATTCTCTGTTCATCAGAATGACATACAATTGCAGTTTATTTTCCCTAAAGACAAAGATTTTCTTGCCTTAAAATGGCTTAGATGGAATGCTATGCCTTTGGCTTATTTAGTATGTGCAAGACTATTAATATGCAAATTAGCCAACTTCCAGTTGTTCACCTGCAGCTCTAGCGTACCTGCTCATCTTCGACTCTGCTTATCATACACACTAATCTGTGCTTGTAAACAGTAAAAGATAATACAAGTTTTGGGCTTGACCAAGTTATCAAATTGCTACTGTTAGGTAAACCTTAAAGGTCTAGTATGTAGGGTGTAGTGCCATCTAGCGGTGAGGTTGTGGATTGCAACCAACTGAAACTTCTCTTATATGTCAAGCATGTAGGAAAAACTACGTTGACCAACCAAAAACATGGAAACACTAAACGAGTAGTGCCACACATGAGAGTTTATGTAATGTTAGTCCTTGTTCAGTGAACCAGAATGTTGCCTATATTATGGGCTGAATTTTAAACCTCTTCTAGGCCAACCTGTCAATAAATTTAGTTTCCAAATTCTACCCTGGGATTGAGGAGAAGGGTGTGAACTGGCATTGTGAGCATGCTGGGTCCAAGCAGAGCATAATGAAAATTAACGTTCAAGACCCAGCTTCATTGTCACTATACAATAAAGACCTGCATGCGGTTGTAGCCTCCTTTACAGTTAAAGAAATAACTGAGTAAAAAAATAATCAGAAATAATCAAAACAATTTTCAAGACTTGATTTTTGGTGTCTTGTCAGGTTGGGTATGCGGTAAGGCATGTGTTTAGGGGGGACTACTCGGTGCATCTAAATTCCTGCCCACAGTCATGCTGGTGACCCTGAATTTAAATGCTTAAATAGGTCCCTAAAAGCAGCAAACACGTGGGTTAGAGGTAAGGTAGCATGTATTGAAATGCTTTGCTAGGTCTACAATAACTTCTACATTGAGAGTGGAATAAAAGCCTTACATCTCAAAGCACCTCTGTGGTCTTAAAACTACCTCTCAGAAAAGACATAGCAAGGGAAGTCAGAAATTCAGATAACCCGTGTTACACAAACACTTTAAATCCTCCCTAAACACAAAGTCCTTGGCGCTTTAACACCGTACACAGAACAAAACACTTTGCTTTTCAGAACATCATCTGACCCTTGAGACTGCACTTGGCGTTGGCCTTCGTATGCCTCTCATTCACGAAACAGCTCATTCTGTACACATGGAGGGTCACTTATGACTGTGACCTTGAGTGAATGCTTTGAGCAGGGACAAATGAATGACAAGGAGGTTGGGCACATTTGTAATTGGTATAAGACACAACACTGAAAAGCATTTGTGTTGCAAGGGCTGATGGGAGATTTTGAGGATGGGGTGGTTGTAAAGAGGGAGGGTGGAGTGAGTGCAGGAGGCCTTGGACCTGAATGCTTGAGTGAAACACAAAAACTTCTGCTGTAAAAATTCCACACAAGTTGTTCAGCGCTACATTGAGCGTTAACATTTTTATGGTGTTTTCAGATATTTTGAGTTCAACTTCACTTCTTTCAACAACATCCTGAACTAAAGCAGCTCTCCAGGTGTTTAAAGAAAATCTCACTTGATATCATAACATTTCAGATTCTGAGTTGATCTGCAGTCAGGAGAAATAAGCATGATCTGATCAGAAGAGTATATTGTGTTTCTTTCTCTGTGTTTCTTTAAATAACTCACCAAACTTAGACTTTGTGAAATTACATTGAGATATTCTGAGCACAGCGTATATTGGAGCTTGACAGCAGAAAAGTGTTTCATAAATGTTATTTGATGTTGGTGCCGGTCAGTCTGAACATACCTAGACTCCCCATTTTACACCAGTGTTTAACAACCATACAGAAGGAAATTATAACATTATAGCAGAGGTAGGAACACAATAAATTCAGTGATGAGAATGCATTGCTGCCTCATTGTGTGTAAATGGCAAGGCTGCAACTGTGGGCACAGAGTAGAGTAAAGCTTCAACGTCCTAGAGAGGCCATT
>JAPZEB010000002.1:8903069-8922079 GCA_029783705.1 Chaetodon striatus
TTTGTGAAGAAAGAAATAAACTTGCTTTTGCTACGATTCTGCACTTGGGTCCTGGCTCCTTCGTTCAGACCTTAACACTGTGTGTCTTATGTGACCGCCCATTACACAACTTTTTTTTTTTTCTGATACAATCTGGCCTTCATTGCTTTTTCCTTCATTTAACCAGCATCTGTGAAAGTTTGTGGCATGTTGCACATCTAATGTTGTACCCCACAAAACAAGTTCAACAAATTTAACTGTCACAGCGCTCGACACTCCCTCCTCCATTATTTTGCAGGCCTACATCAAAATGCCCAACACTGGATTAGCTGAAGTACTCTTAAAACCAAGTATCCCATGGTTCTGAGCAGCAAGTACAAAAGAACCAGGTGTGTGGTCAGAAGAAGTGGCCACTCCTCTACTTCCTATGATCAGAAATAAGTAGAGATAGCCATTGCAGCATTGGTAGCAATCAAATTTAAGGAGGTTAAGTAAGATGAGCTTTTGATCCAAGGGTCTGAAAATGGCAAAATATCTCTTAATCCATCAGGAAAAATCAGCTGTTGTGCTTTTATTAATCTGGGAAAAACTAAACTTTGTAGCCAATAAGAGCAGTTTGGTCTTCTATACCTGGTGATAAGTAGGGATGCGCGCGATTGGTCATCTAATTAATTAAACGTCCGCCCCCTTGCTAGTCGGCACCAGAAATATAAGTCGGTTAAACCTATTAGTGTTTCATTCATGTACAAGGCTGCTTAACTGTCATGCAACCGCCTGCCACTAGTGGGGGCTACAGAGCCGTCAGACAGCAGTCCCCCTCCGCGCGGTAATGCTTGAGTAAAATGAAGTTTTAGAACAGCACGGTGGGAAACAAGAGCGATGTCCTCTTGCAAAACCAGTGCGGTTTGGCAGTACTTTTATCTAGAGAATGAAAACAAGGTAGCATGTATGCTGTGTCAGAAAATAAACTGGCATATAATCACTCGACTGGGGCAACCCGCAACCACATTCAGCACAAGCATTTGGATGTTAACCTGCACGGAACAACAGCTGTTGCTGCTAGCGGTGTTGGCCATGCACAGCCCAAATTGATATCATTCACCCGGAGACCCTGTGATCCCGCTCGGTCTGAGAAGATAAGGCAGCTCATCACAACAATGACCTCGCGGTAAAAGCTTCAGGAAGTTAATGCAATATGTTGATCCTGAATGTTCTTGTTAACATTCATACCGCACAGCGCAAAGTGTCTCGTACTTTAGCGACATTTAAAATTTGACATGCTTGTTGAAGATTGTTATAAAAGACTTCAGAGAGTGTTTTCCTTTTTTTAGACCAGTCAACTAGTCTTAATTAAAATTTTGTTTAGTCGACAGTGACGTTAGTCGCCAGGAACATCCCTGATGATAAGAAAAATATGTGTCAGTTCACTATACTTTAAAATGTAAAAACTATCAGGAAATTGTTGTCTTACATCTGCCTGAAACGTATTGAGGAACAACAACATAGTAGAGAAAGTCATTTACATTATGTGTTTTTTCCCTACACAAACTGGAGGACAATCTCAAACACTAATCTCCTGGTACAAGTTCTCTGTGTCCTCAGGCCGCAGCTAATATTACTGGGTCTCTTGCCATCAGGAAAGTTAAAGCAAATCAAGCACCTGTCACTGTGCCTATTGATAAAAAAAATGGTTCACAAGCAGTAACACTTTTGATTTATTACCACTTCCCCAACATCTCTGGCTAACTAAATACATTTTTGGTGAGAGACACCAAAGATGATTTGATTCGTCTGTCCTCCTCTTTAAAAATCTTTTTCATACTCGCCTTTTCTCCATCTGTACTTTTTTTTTTTGGCTTTTCTCCCCATTTCTTTTTGTGGCAAAACGCTTGTGCTTTCTTCCAAGACATGTGACACGGAGCAGCTTCTTTGATCAGGACCGCTGCAAGAAACGGCCCCTGAGTGCAGACGCAGAGCCGTGATCAGCAGAGGGGTGTGCTCACAGGCAGCTTTCCAAAGGAATTAAAACTGTTTTTCCATTGAAGATGTGGAGAAAATGAGCCTTTCATAAGTAGGTGTTAAGTTGGAAAGATGAGTCGTTTTGAGGTAATAACCTCATGAAAGATACAGGGTCCTTACCATGATGTATTCTTTGGTATATTTCATATGTCAAATGGATTTAGATAATCCCACACATCAAAGATTGAGATTCTCATCGGTCCTGATAAAAAGGAGTGGACAATAAATTAGCTCCAACTAAAGAAATACCTTGTTTAGTCAATAATTCTGGTTTATTTCAACTTGGGTCTTATTTCCATAGCTGTGACCACTTTTTTTATCAGTTATAAAAACTTTGTACTCAGACATGCAGACTGTAAACAAGCCAATAGTTTAGCCAGAGTCACTTTACTTGGAGGTACAACTATAACTAAGTGCATCCCAAATGTATAATCCCTCATTGCACTGGAAATCTGTGCACTCACAGAAGTACATCGGGTCAAAGTTGCACCAGGAACTCAGCCTGTGATGAATGTTTACAATGGACGGTAACAGTTTTACCATTTACCCAAACACTGCTCAGCCTGGGGGTTTGTTTAAACTCATAAATCCTGTCAGGCTTCCTTTTAAACAGTTTTGCACATTTCCAGATTTCAGCAAAGGACTATGTAGGTGAGGGCAGTATTGTTGTTACTAATTAAGTGGATGGTCCAGACTACACAAGTAAGATCCAAATTGTAAAATAAACTGTACTCAGACTGTCGTGTGTGAGAGTATCTGTCTTCTGTGATTTACAGCTGTTGGAAAACCTGTTTTTGACTGTTTAATACAGTCATTGACTGCTGGTGGGGGCAACACAATTGCACACCAAAAGCAATGAGCAACAGACATTTCCGGCAATCATCTTGGCTACAACCATGAAGCCCTACAACCTGTTGCAGGCTACATTTTGGTCTTCGTTGTGGCTCGAAAACTGACATCCATAGAAAAGTTTGGCCTCATTTTGAACCAGCTCATCTGCAGATTCATTTCACAACTGATATATGGTATGATCCACTAAAGTCAGGCAGGATATGAGATAAAAAAAAGATGGGTTTGTTATTTACGCCACCATCTTGAGTGAAAGGAAGATGGAATTAGCTGCATGGCAGTGACTGCTATCAGTTACAGTGGCTACAGCCAGAGCGTGGGCCAACTGACAGAGACTTTCCTAACTTGATGTTTTGCCCACTGATGGGGTGAACTGTTGAGCAAAGAATTGTTTATTAGCGCAAGAAGCAATTATTTGAAGTTACTGTAAATTTGTGTCCACCTGGCAAATCTAAGTCCAATTCTCCCCACCTTCCAGCTTTGTTGCTGCCTTTATGAAATTGTGAGGGAAACATATGCCTCATTATCTTCTAAAGGCACCACTACTACCTTTTTTTCACCCAATTAGTGTGTATATGCGGGTATTTTAAATGCAGGATAAACACGTTAAAAATAGGCAATCGACTCCTTTCTCCTTGCCGGTAGACTGCATACATGGCTCTGCAGTAGACAACTATGCCGTACTGTTCTGTTTTTCTGGTGTGTCATGTTCAGCATCACAGACAGGCCACAAAACAGGGTAGTAAACAGTAGTAAGCAGCATGGAGGCAAAAATACATGTTACAGTTGTTATATATCACTCCTTTCAGAAAATCGCAAACTTCCAGAAGAAATAATTAATGCAGATTCAAAAAGTCCCGCGATTTTTCCGCATTTTCCGGCTGACCAAAAGTCGTTGCACATGCAATGACATTTGAAATGTCATCAGACGCGTCATCAAATTGCGCTAATGGCATGGCAGTATGGAGAAACGTTCTGTTTTGACATAAGAATTGTCACTTTGTTTAAACGCATACAGTATGTGTTGAATTTATTCAAATGTTATGTTTACAAAAGATGTAGCTTACATGTTCTTTTACAGTCACATTGCCACAAAATGCCACTATTTTTATGTGATTTTTTTGACAAAATTGGCAGCACATTCAAGGGTTTTGGGCCACAAATTCAATTTTTTTTTTTGCTACAAGATCCTGGAGGGACTGATATATTCAAGCGCTGCTTGGACTGAGTCTGACAGTATTTTGTGGAGGTTCGTCATTGCACTGTGCCGGCAAATGGGGCTTAAATCAGCATGTCCACCTGGGTGTTGCGTTTTCATCACTGCCAATCAAAGCCGATTAGAGCTGGAGCTAATAAATACCCAAGACTACTGCAGGGTCATTTGTCCCGGGAACGCATGCCGATTGTAACCCTTTCCATTAAATACAAAAGCCAGATGTTAGCGGTTTTTTGGTCCAGTGATAAAGGGGTTTATGTTTGGTTTATCAGAGCTTTTTTTTGCTGAAAACAGCTGCCTGCTGCTGCTGGAAATGTCACTGATGACAGCGTTAAGACAAAAACTTTAAAGTTATGGGCCATAAAACCAATACAGTGACCTGAAGGACATTAAACAGTCTGCAGGGTCAAGGTGAAATTCTCAGTTAGTGAGTACTTTGTATTTCACAGCCATTTGATCTACTGCTGATTAGATATTTTGATTATGGTAGCTTTAAAAAGTTTTGCACAGTTGCTGCTTTTAAACAACAGGTTCCTCTCATCATCAACAAGCTGCTTGACTGTCTGGACAGACAGATGGAGTCAAAGAGGGCCTGCGGAATAATGAAAAAACATGGTAAGTCTTATTATTCATTGCAAGAATGATGCCATCGCTTATTCAATCTCAATCTGTCAAGACATGCTGTGTGTGTATTTGTTTTCTTGGGAAGTTCATTTCCTTTGTGACAACTAGGGGAAACTATTCTCTGCTAGGAGCCTGTACAACGGCTCAAACATTCATCTGCAGTGTTGGAGCATCTTGAGAAGAGCGTAGGATTTTATGAGTCAGCTTCTCTAAAGGAGGCATCCACAGTTGTTTCATCATCTTTCTGTATAAACATATCATCCGCTGAAGATCCAGTCTGAGTTAAGTAATTACAGTGATATTTCACTTTTCTCAACCTATCTAGTTCAACAACATTTTGTATGAAACTGCTACATTGACTTAATTTTGTATTCAGCAGCTTTCCTTCCATGGCTCTCTTTTATCAATATATTGAATAAGCAAACATGCTTCATGAAAAGCGATCCACAAACAGAGTGAAAAACCAGTAAACCTATGCAGATATAGTGCCTATGTCACAGTTTCATGTGACACTAGTAATTCCTAATTAGTAAGTGTTGACAGTAAATTTCTGTCCAAGGTTCAAAATGAAATGCTGGGTCAAAAAGGTTGCAACACATTTAATTAGAGGAGTTCCCTGCATTTATTTATAACATCGACAACACTGCTCATCAACTTTTGTCGTAAACATGCATCAGCCCTACTTTCACATACAATATAGCCCAGTTTCCCAGATTACACAACTCATCTTTCACAGGCTAATAAACCCTGTCCTCTACTGTAGCAATGTTCTTTACTTTTACACAGACTCAAATACACTAGTACAGGTTTTCCAACTCTGACTTCGGCTCTTGGGCTCTGTCTCACACTATTAAGCTGCCCGAACAAATCTCACACCAAATAAGAGAAAGCCTCGAAGCCAGTCCTTCTGAATATTTCAGTAAAAAAAAGTTGTATAGGTTACATTCCCATAGCTTTAGGAGGCCGTGTCTCGCACACACCTCAACAAAATCTCAAAACACCTTTCATGTATGTTGAATTTTGCCTCATTTACTGCTCTACAAATTCCCATCTATTCCAAACTGAAATGTCAATAATAATACAACTTTTAATGCGATTTCGACAAAGCTTGTAACAGGTTAGAGTAAGAGGCTCACCAATAATGTCTCATCCAACCATTATAATCAGGGCTTTGCCAAAACATTAAAAGGCTCACTCAAGTTTTGTTTGCTGCTTAAGGCTGTTTGTCAGATTCTTTCCTCTTGAGTTCTTAAATACCTGTAGCTCATATTGATCCTACAGCAGTGAGATCGATATGAACCTTGCCAAAGTAGGAGTAACAATGGAAAATAAGTTACCGTACTTCATTACATATGGATGGTATTTGCAGTGTTTTGAGAATCATCCGGTCACAATAAAAAGCCACCACTAGATGTTCCATGTTTTTAGCCAGTGAAACTGATTGCAGATCATCCATGAGCCATATCGGCCGATACAAGACACAGGAATCTTCTACTATTCATTTGTCAGGACACGATCGGAGAGGAAGTGCTGTGCATCGCAAATGCCAGAGAGATATCAAGTAGTTTAATATCTGGATCTCTATGAAATTTTCTGGTAATTACAGCAGCGATGATCTAAAGCCAATGAGAGTGAAAGATACAGGGTGAGGGAAGTATCAGGGGGAGGAGTCTTTATAACTGTAACAGAGTATCAGCAGGCAGAACAGAACATCTTTGCTGCCTCCATCTCCCCAAACATTTTCCTTTCCATATCCTTTCTTTTTCTTCCTTGTTGTTTTTGCTGCTGAAGTGGTTAGCACTGTCGCCTCACAGCAAGAGGGTTCCTGGTTCCTGGAGCCCTTCCTTGTGGAGTTTGCATGCATGTCCCCATGTCTTCTTCGCCGTACTTCGCCGTACTTCGCCTTCCTCCCACAGTCCAAAGACATGCAGGTTAATTGGTGACTCTAAATTGTCTGTAGGTGTGAATGTGAGTGTGAATGGTTGTCTGTCTCTACATGTCAGCCTTGTGATAGTCTGGTGACCTGTCCAGGGTGTACCCTGCCTCTCACCCAATGTCAGCTGGAATAGGCTCCAGCCCCCCCACGACCCTCAAGAGGATAATTGGTTACAAAAATGGATGGATTGATGTTTTTGCTGCAAGTTAGAATAAAGAAAATTTGGATTGCTAGTTTTTTGAAACCATGCAGTTTTGGAGGAAATAACTCCTCCATCTTTGCCTGTATCACTTCTCACATGTGTTTTGTTTAGGGCTGTACTCCATTTTGTCACGTGAAGTTTTAAAGTTTGAACGGGTTCAGCAGGATGTTCAGTGCGACAGCGGCATTCATGTAACACAATAAAATAGCTGACTGTGCTAACAACAGGTCGGATAGGTGCGATAACATTTTTTCCAGACACTAGATATCAAACAAAGCCAGCTTAAAATTCAACACTTCCAAGCAGAGAAGACAAGAAAATGTTGTCTTAGGGCCTTATGATGCAAAGCTTCTTTTCCTCTGTGCTGCTGCCTGCATGTCTACAGCTCTCTGTACCGAAGAGTAGCGTAAAAGTTAAGAGTGCTCACTCCGCATCAAAACTAGCTGACTAGCAGAAATAAAAAAAAAAGAAAATGAAAATGAAAAAGACTGCTCAACTTGAAGCAATCTCAGTCAACTAAGGGGTCTCTGATTGATGATTCGAATCTCCGCCTTTCAGACAGCAACCCTACTTCTGTTGACAAGTAGTCTGAATACCAGACAGACTTGTCAGGGATTCTTCCCCATGAGATGTGAGACTCCCTGTTGCTTATTATTTGCATAATGTGCAAACCACAACAACTTTAATATGCCCTATTATGAGACAGACAACTCTGAAACCCAAAGGAAAAAAAGACAACTTTTCATGGGTAGTAAAAACTACCTAAACAATTATGTTGTTTCTAAAGTACAAATATGGCTCAGTACATGTTGAGATATGTACATATCCTGTGATTGAATGCAAACTTCATCGGGCGGAAGATATGAATGTGACCTGTCAGACTACAACTTTCCCAGTGAGTCCTAAGATTAACACCTGTCTTCAAGACAGAGGCAGTTAATATCAGCCGGGGCCACTGACTGACAGTGATTGAATCAAAATTACACATCCATTGCAGATTGGCAGTGCATTAGCTTGCAAATGAGGCTTTCAGAATGTCTTTTTCGACACGGAAAAGTTGCGGTGAGGGGCAGCAATTCTGCTTTCACATCATCTCAATATTTTTCCTCCTCTAGTGGTTTTCTAATGGTCCTACTTAAATAAGACCTTGTGCTGCTTTATCATACTGAGTGTTGCAGTGCTGCCTGACAAGAAAGGGCATTTCTGTTGAAGTCACTGACGTCAGCCATCACTGCTGATAGCATTCTGTCATGTGGACAAGTACAGTGTATGTGCACAAAGCATGCAGACCAGGCTAGACTTTTTCACTTATCCTATATTTTTTGACTTAGTGGACAAGTATCATCAAAAAGTGGCCGTTAGTCTTATTCCAGAGCCCAGTTGAGTGCTCCGTTTGAAATACGAGGCTGGAGCTGTCCACTCTCTCCAGTGTAAATCTATGCAGGCGGTCTGAATCACAGACAGGATGTCATCACTTTGTTTGGAGGAAACAACGTTCTGACACCTCGGAGAAGAGTGGCGGCATGCTGTTGGTCCCTGGAGAGACACTTTCCTGGCAAACGAGGATACTGTCAAAATGCATGCACGCGCACACTCAGATAAACAAGATGGCAGACAATTTAAGCAAGCAGACAGGCTCCAAGACGGAACACATCCACACACGCACACAAGAAAGATTTAACAGTAGGCAAGATTGCAGGGTCCAGGCAGCACTTTCACACCTCTCCGTCTTGCTCATCTCTCATTTGTCCCTCTTTTGCGATGACAGGGCCCAGAGGGAGAGTTGTGTGAAGGACAGGAGAGAGGGATGTGGCTAATGTGTGTGGGCCTAAGTCTGAAAAGTGCATGTGTGTGACAATGCATGACAGGGCAATTCAAGAACGTCATATTTTTTAAGGTAGGATGATTGAGTCTTATTTGTTCTCAACCAAAAAAAATGATCTTGTCAAGGACCACTTTCATTAAATTATAAAATCTGTTTAAAGGTAACTGGCCTTGATTCTACTTAGTAAGATGTGAAATCTAAAGTTTTAGATACAAGTTCAAAGTAATGACAAGATTATTGCGTCTAGAGCTGAAATGATTTCCCAAGTTAATCAAAATCATTGATACAAAATGTTGATGATTATTCCTGTAGCACAATGTGCTTATGCTGTTGACATGTGATGTGAGGAAGAAAACCCAAAATCATACATCCATGCTTAATATAGAGGACACGATTTGATTGCAAAATGACAGAAGAGCTTACCACAACAGCACAACGTCAGTACTTCAGCATCCTTACACAAAGTCTCCACTCCCACATTGACTGGCACATTGACCTTAGCCTTAAAGTATGCCTTCCGCTGGGCTGCCAGAGCCTGAGGCTCTCCGCTCATCTGCTGGCAAAAGTTCACCACATAATGCAAAACTGGGTACCTCCACCAGCAGATGAGCGGGGAGCTCTGGGCAGCACTGAAGGAAGCCTAACATCCTTCATCTGCACATACAGCCCACACTGTGGTGACACAAAGCTGGTTGAAAATTGGCATAGTTTTCCTTTTAACACTATCCTCACCACTGACCACTGCTCTGTCCAAAACAAACGAAGAAGAATATCTGCTGGAAACCGGAAGAAGTTGTAGTTTACAGAGATGTAGCAGTTTGTAAACGCCACGGAAATGCTGGCGCCGATGGAAAGGTTTATGGTTGACTCCGACGATTCCTGTTTCGATCTACATTGTGACTCCAATTTGGACGAAGAAGCAAACGAGTTTGGTGGGACGAAATGGGATCGTCATGACAGTGACGGATAGACAAGAAAAAATATACAAGATTATTAAAGAAAATTAAGCGAGCCTTATTTTAAGCAAGTGGCAACTGTCGAGGTTTAAAAATGAAACCATTACGGACGTGCCAAATACAGTTCAGTGAATGGCCAGTTGAGACTGGCTCCCCCGTTTTAAAATGCCCAACTTCAAAGCAGAACAAACATGTTAACAGTGTGGTTCAAAAGACAGTTTTGGTCTCTATAACTAATTTAAACATTCATGACAACTGCACAGGGGTTTACTTTTTATATAACTCACTCATTTAAAATTTGTCAAGACTTGAAGTTATTCATATTTTTGTTTGAGTGACAGGCAGTCTGCGAGGCGTCAACTGCCTGTCACTCAAGCGGCATGAGTCAGTTCCACCCGTCAGTCATCTGCAGCTGTACCCTCTCGTCAAAATTTGGTTACTTCTGGCTCCAAAAAAAAAGATGGTGATGGCCGAATTCCTGAACTAGAGTCTAGAAACCATTGGGTGACATCACAGTGGCTACACCCATATATAAAGTCAATGACTTTAAGACAGCATTGCTTCAAAAGAATTAATGTGTTTTTTAAGATATAAAGCTGAAGTGACAATACCTTCAAGTAGCTTTATCTTGAACCCCCAAAGTTTCATTGCTGATATTGCTGAGTCTTTGTACTCTATAGGATTACTTCGGAGTCAGACAGGGTTTATACTGGGCCGATTTTTACTTTCAAGAGCTCTTAACAAGTCATTTTGTGTACGTGTAGCTTGTGGATATGTTCACAAATTCAGTGCACTCACATGTCTGCACTGTGTGTTTTGCATCTGCATGCGTGTTTGGCAGGTACCAGCAGTTTAGCATTTAACACCTGTGTGCAGCGTCACCTCGGAGCCTCTCCGCTGCTCTCTACCTCCACAAGACGCCACTTTCTTCAACAGGCTGAAAATGGAGTTGACTCCAGCTGAGTCCCCCATGAGAGTACACACCGCGGGTCTGCTGGGAGTATATTTCAACACTCCACATGAATAATAGCAGCACTTTGTATTGAGGGAAATCTCTTTCTACCTCCCCCCCTTCATTCCCTTACCTCTCTCTGGCTCTCTCGAGACCTCGGCAGCTCACCGCAGGGGGACATTTCTTTAAAGTAAAGACGCTGACCTTTACAAATAGAGGTGGACCACGGCCAAGACTGCTGCTTGCTATCTGTGTATCACCATATGGGAAAGATGCATTTATGCCACAAATAGCTCGGGAGGCAGACTAAATGGGTTCACATGCTTTTTGTGTTTTTTCATCATCTTCTATTTTCCAGCCGTTTTCTGGAGAGTGGTGGGAATTGGCAAAGAAAGTTTGATGACACAGGCTCAAACTTTTCATAACGTAAACACCCGATGATGAAAAACACTCGAGCAGTGCTTTAAATTTATAAAAGGCCTTCTGCAGAGTGTGAAACTGAATGGCTTTGGTAGATATCTGCCTGATACCAAAGCTGCCGCTCAACAGGAAGGCAGCATCCTATTATTTCTGTGATATTAACTTTTCTGTTAATAAAAGCTGTGAATCTAGGTCTATGATTTTTTTCCCCAGTCTCTTTTAATCAGCCTTTCATTTTTCTTTCACATCAGAAACATTGCCCCTTTTTTATTCCTATGTTCACGTGTGTGACCTTTACCTTTTTCTACCCACAGATAAAAAAGCTTTACCTCTACATGCCAACAAGTCTTCGAGATGAAAGAGAAAAAAACTGTCGTGTAAATGCACAAAATGGACTGTCTGAAATCAGCCATAACCTCAGAAATAGGTCAAACTCGACAAATGTCTAAAGGTGCTTAGGAGTTAGAGCTGTACCCGACTCAGAATTATACCAATACAATCAGATGCGGCCATTTAATACAAACATTTGCGGATTCATTGTCTTCATTGAAATTTTGAAGTGATATAGTAAACAAGCTAACTGCGCTAACAACAGGTCAGACATGTGTTACAACATTTTTTGCCGACACTAGATATCAAACAAAAGCCAGAGACTGTATCATGTCAAGTTACTGTGAGCTGTAAATTCACCACTTCCAAGAAGAAGAGAGAGGATAATGTTGTCTAAGAGCCTTATGGTGCAAAGCCTCTCTTCCTCTGTGCCACTGCCTGTGTGTCCTCAGCTCCCTGTACCAAAGAGTAGCTTGAAAGTGAAGAGCGCTCAGTCCGAAGGAAAATCTGAAAACACAAGCATCCCCAGAGGTTCTCTGGTCAGCAGTGACTAGCAACACACACAAAAACAACAGCAGCTGCTCAACTTGAAGCTATCTCTGTCAACTGAGGGGTCCCTGACTCTGACTTGACTCGGGGGGGGGGGGGTCAGCCTAGTCTTAGTAGATCTTACGATAAGCCTCTCTCAATACACTGGATGCAAAGTTCTAACTTGCGTCCTCAGAATGCTTGATTTGCTTTTGGTAGAACAATCAGTTGACATAACCAGTTCAGCTAAGCTCTGGTGTCTGGTGATTACACTTCAACTTAAAAAAACATTTCACTGCTAAAAAGACGGCTTTTTGATAAAAATTGGATGCCTATGCAGTAGAAAAACACAGATACTTTTAAATTAATATGGTGCTACAGAAACTGAGAAAAAGGACACTTTTGTGTAAGAGAGAGAAAACCTGCAACTACCAAGATGCACTGCGCTACACCAGACCAATAAATGCTCCTGCTAGTGGGTGACATAATGCGAACATGTCCGTTTGTAACAATGGCAGCCAGCTGGCAAGAAACAATGTCACCCTCTTACAGTTCCAGTAAGGTAAAACATGTTTCTGAAGACATTCAAGGCGAGAAACAAGAAACTCCCGACCTCCAGAAATGTTTGCTGTTAAAGCTAAACACAGCACTGAAAATGTTTCTACAAACACTGTAGTTGAAAAATACTAAATAGAGTAATATAATCTTGATGTGTCTTCGGTCAGCACTGCCTAGTTTTACAGTTTGATTAGATTTCGGTCCGAGTTTGAGGGTGGTTTCTGTCTCTTGATCTGCTTCTCTACTCTTTGTGTCCGTGTTGGCGGCATGGGTGATGGGCAATACGAAAATGCAAAAGTGCAGCTTGTAGTTGAAGCAACAGCCCCAGAGCCAGTGAAACTCTGGTTCTGTCGGAGTTCTCTTAGAGGGCGAGTAGGGATATCTAGGTGCTGGTTGGTTGGAGGGGACCCCAGTTTATTTCCATTTTAACACTAAACCATTTGTGTTAACATGTATAATTCTAACTCTATGATAAGGCTTTTCTGGGGGAAAAAAAAGACAGCATTCAACTGTGCTGATCATAAGATACAATCAACAAATACACCTGTGACCTACTCTTTTGTTTTCATTCATATAAGTTGGTTAATTTTTATGTAAGTGTGCCAGGATCAGTACATAGCCAAAGTACACAGAGGCAACATGACTGAACAATATTTAACTGTGCAATAAAAACAACTCAAGATTCGGTTTAGTGACATAGGCATCATGGGCCACCAAGACCATCCCCAACTGACCACCAACGTCGTTACACCCTGGTGTTTGGTTGAAGTTTGTAACGTTGGGTGACCAAGATTAGTCAGGACCAATTTGAGGTAGAATACTGATGACAGATGATGCTAATATGTTTTTGGTATTAAATATGGTTGTTAAGTAACCAAAATTTAAAGTCTTGCAAAGGTCTCACACTAACATCATCTTGACGTAGAATAACTACATTTAGTTGTAAGGTATGGCAAACAAAACCCAACATCTGCAAATGTCATCCTGCTAACGTCCACACAACCTGATTCTGACGTTGTTTAACATTTAAAATATCAACGTCAATGTAACGTCTTTCTGACGTTACATTGACGTCCAGTTCAAGCAGGATTGAATCCTCTCATTAGCATGAATGTGCTCAAAGAGTTTCACAGCATGAGCACAGCACATTAGATTTTCATATTTCTGATATGTCTGTAAAAAGTTTGGCCTGAAAGTCTTTTTAAAGTAAAAGTCAGGGACCTGCTAACATTAGGATTTATCTTCTATAGGTCATCAATGTCCATAACAAACTGTTTTTGTGATCATTTTTCAAAGACCAAAGAGTTGGTCAAGGGGAAACTGTGACATGGCAGTGGTGCAAAACGAAAGGTCAGCAGGTCACAAGAGACATTCAAAGTCACTCCCCAGGGACCATAAATACACCAAATGCCTTGATAGTCTGACATGTATTTGTCAAGAATCATCGCTCCAGCACCAGACAAAACTTTCAGCCACCTCTGTGAAGAAAGTAAGTCATAGTCTGTTTCATTCGTCTGTACAGCGCTGTGGATAATGATGACTTTTACTGCTACTAGCGTTGCAACAGAGACAGTATCCTCCATCGCTGGAGACATAACGTCAATGATGCTCTCAGCTTTCCTTTTTTTTTTCTTTCTCTCTCTCTCTCTCTCCTTCTCTTTTCAACCCCAGAACACAGAGAGCTATTTAGATATTTATTGCACTTTTAAAATTCTCATACAGGCAGACGACTGTAACATGCTTCCAAATGAATACATTTAATCTTTAAAAGAAAAAGCTGCATACTTTTAAACACTTTTCTTTCCTTTTTCTGTTTGGTCAGAAAGTGACTTTAATATAGATAAGTTATCTTAACTGCCAGTTATGTTTCATATAGCTAGTTAGTGGACTGCGGACATGAGATGGTTTGGCTGAAGTACACCGGAGTGAGCCTTAAACCATTACTGCTACAAACCCTTTTCTATTTATTGAATTCATAATTAGTGTCTTGATTTGATTCAGTATTAATTCTTGATTAAAAACTAAGATCTGAAACCGAATTCAATCATGAGATTCCAACCCCAACTGACCGCTGAGGGATTGATATCTGAGCATTAGGAATATGTCACAGATTAAAGAGATACAACACCTGATGTAATGTGGGACATATAAATGGTAAATGTAACATTTCATTAATTATCAGCTCAATGTTTTACACTTGCTTTGTTGATATTATATGACTTGTTCTGATTGGTTTGACTATTTTGCATATGCGCAAGAATACAATGCTCCAAAACCGCAGAGCAAAGCTGCGAAGTTAACATTCATAGATCTGTATTTGAAAAAACAGTACACATAGATATAGAAACTAAATACTTCATAGATGGGTTTCTGTGCAACGTCATCACAAAGACTGAGCTCCAAAGAGCCAAACTCCAAAGAGATGACTATTTATATTTGGAAGGGGGGATCACATCACTCTGCTAAAAAAAGAAAGAGATTATGGTTCCAGGCCTTTAAAAAGGGTGGACCAGGGTCCTGTGTGCAGTGCACTACCTAAGCATCCAATGTAATTGGTGCCACCCATCTCCACACTGTCAGAGATGTTGCTAGCTAGCTGTGTCATGTGTTTCATGTCTTGTACACTTGGTTTACAGTAGCTGACAATATTCTTTTAAATGTGGCAGGTTGTAAAGTTGCCTTAGTTTAGTCACACTAACATTAAGACCATGCTGGTGATATGAAATACATTTACATGCACAAAATATTCCGGGATTTTCCCTTATTTCAAAAAAAGAGAATGTTCCTGATTACATTACTGATGAAAATGATGATTTCACTGATATTTCTGTTGACATGCAGCCCTCCATACTCCGATTAACGTGCCCTAACATCAGCATTTCCCACATCTAAATCGGCCCAATAAAGCAATATCCCACAAGTGGGAGTGCTGATGTGCTGTGTATCAGATACTTGGCCTGCGGCCTTGCGCCTACAACCAAACCCAACCCAGTTAAACTATGGGACGAACATGGTACACAGTAGTCTCTACCACTATCATAAAAACACCAAATGAGAGAAATCGTTTTGAAGTATAGTATTCATTCCTCCAGTAGAGTTCCAGAGACTTGTACAATCAATACCAAGGTGCATTATAGCTGATCTGGCAGCACAAGGTGGCCCAACACCTTACTAAGACACTTCATATTGGTTTTTCTTTTTATTTGTCACCCATCTGGTAGTCTAAACTGAATTGAAAAGAATAACATGGCATTTCAGTTTTTTTATATTTCCTTCAATGTAAACAAAAGTGCTTATTTTTGTATCAAAGGCAAAAATGGCACTTTAAGAAATAGAATACGTTAGGCTTTATGTGAGATGAAATCACATTTGAAAATAGTTTAGAGGTATAAAATATGTGACCAGAAGTTGATCTCTATTTATTTTCCATCCACACACACACACACACACACACACACACACACACACACACACTAGAGTGTAGTTTGGGTCTTATATTTCGGCCGGAGAGAACCCAACAGGCATGTTTTATGTCAACACCCAAACCCGACAAGTAAATGTAAGCTGAAGCACTCGGTTTGTGTCGCCGTGTCACACAGCTGTAGCTACCGAACAGTAGGGCCGTCTTATTTATTTATCTTAACACTATATGTTCACTAAAAGGAACTTGTAGCACCATGTCAAGTAGATCAAACTCGACCCGAACATCATTTGTAAATATTTGTCTGAACCTGGCCTGAGCTGTTAGGTTCCGTCCAGCTCAGGTCAGGTGTACACACACACACACATAGACACAGACAAAAGCAGTGACTGGTGCTTGTTACCTGCCAACCGGAGCTGCCAACCACCCTGCAGTCTGTGCCTTTTTTTTGGTATGGTAATATCCAGACAGGAAGCAGAGGAGAGTGGAGAGGAGAAGAGAAAGGAGACAAACAGCTCACTTCAAAGAGACACCCACTTCTCTTTCCTTGACCTCCACTTTTATCTGCATATGTCTGAGATATTTCTCTCTTTCTCCTCATAAACATCACACTTATCCTTCACATCACACACTCGAATTGTGTTACGTATTTACCCATTTCAATTTGTCTTTACACTCCTCTTAACTCAATCCATATTCTTGATTCTCAACCAATTAACTCCCGTTTCTCTTTTTCCAGTTGTTAGAAATAAGAGAATGGACGCACACATTCAATGATCCCGTCTTTCTCTCAGGGGAAGGAGGGATAGAAGATAGTGGGCGCCTCTCCAGGGTGTCCTTTGGATGAGGTTGCACCACCTGGACTCTCAGCACTTCACAGGAGACAGACAGACACATAGGCAGACATACAAAAACTGGGAGGAATAGGCCAGCTGGTGTGTGTGTGTTTATGTGTGTGAGTTATGAGATATGCAGAGCTCCTCATGCCATTCCCAGTGGGTTTCCTATCACAACACATTACACACTTTCTACCTCTCACCTCCTTCTAAATCCATCTCTCTCGTACACACACACACACACACACACACACACACACACTTCACTGCAGAGTACAACACCAAACCACACACACAGACAGACAATGCTCCATAGCTGAGTAACAGTCAGAGACAAAGTGCAGTGGGAGGTTTGGATGCTGTCCCAGTGTTTATTGGGGAGAAGGCCAGTGGTGGAGTGATGCTGAGAGCCTTAGTGGACCCACTCTACCTCCCACATGACATCCTCTTAATGTTGTGCACGCAGAATGGGAAAGCTCAGTGGTTATACCTTGATGAAATGAAATTTAAAAGGGGCTACTTAAGAGTTTTGCTTTGGAAACGTATTAATTTCAGAAAACAAAATCCCTGACCCGAGGCTCATCACTGACAGGTGGAGGGATAATTCAATATCATCTTAAATGGACTTTCAGTGGTTTACAATCACAATTACATGATTGCTTTATTTCTGTTTTACAAAATGAGCCTGTGAAGATGAATGATAAGCTAACTGTACTCACAATCTAAAACACAGTTTAGCAATGTTAGCGAAAAGTTATTGGAAATATAATGCATCAGAGTGGAATACAGTTAATGGCACTAAACTAGAGCTGAACACATACAGTAGGCTGGGCTGATACAGACAATATTAGCTTCGATTATATTAGATCAGTGTACAGTATGTGTCAAAAGAATAATTTTAAGGTCATTTAAAAACAGCGTCCCTATGACACCAGTTATTAACCAGATGGCATGGCACTAACAAGTTTACTGTTTGACAGCAATATCTGATCACAATAAAATACATTAAAAAAATAGAGTTACTGCCTTGCTGTTTAATGCCTCTGCTAATCCCTAAAGTGTCAAAAACATGGATGTTTCAATGGCCATAAAAGCGTTTTTGCATAACATTATGATGTCACAGTGAAGCCAACCTTTGACCTTTTGGATATAAAAGGTCATTCATTTTTTTCTCCTACCATTAGGGGGGCACCCGCCCCCCCAACAACCCCCCCTCGCTCCCCCTGGAAGGTCAAGTTAATTTTATTACATTTTATTTTCTATATAGCGTCAGATCACAACAGAAGTCATTTAAGGTTACCTTTCCTATAGAACAGGTCTATAACTTGTCCTTTTATTAAACAAACTAAATAGCTTTATTTATTTACCTTATTTACACGACGGCATGTTATTTCTGGCTCTACATGACACAAGCGCACACACAGGTGAGCACACTAGAGCGTGGCTCGGGCCGCATTTTACTGACCGAACCCGACCCAAGTCCGAGACAATTATAAGCGAGCCCCTGCCGTTACTCACAGTCACAGCAAGGCACTGTACACACACTCAACTGGAGTGGAGCCTGTGTTGCGTTCAGGCGTTGTCACGTAAATAACAAATTCCAGCACTTGAAAAGGCCATAGCACAACACTGCAGTGTGTCAAGTGGGCCAACCTTGTACATGAATAAAACACTAATCGGTTTAACCGACTAATATTTCTGGTGCTGACTAGCGAGGTGGCGGACGTTTAATTGTTTAGGCGGCTAATCGTGCCCATTCCTACTTTGCATCATGGACAAAAGACTAATATAATAATTTCTACTGAAAATAAATGTAGTGGACTTGATGACAGAATGGCTCTCATTAAAGGACTACACAGGGAATTTGAGACACTCTGCAAAAGCCTGGAATTCAGTCAGGACCCAGAAGACACTCACTAGGAAACAAATCACTCCATAATCACTCTTCACACCCTGCTCACTTCTGTTATCATCACAAAACAAAGCCAAAAAAAGAGACTTTTCAGGACTTACAAGCACACAGCATGAGAGACATTTTTAGCTTTCACCAACAATCCCAAACAAACCCCAGGTGACCCCAAAAAATCAATACAGGAATTCATGACCGCACAGCTCAAACTACCCACAGAGACAGTCCGCAACATCACATTCCACCACACACACTGTCTGGGACTGAAGAACAACAGGAACCGACCACTGCCAATCAGATCCAAATTTGAGCGTTCAAAGAACTTGTTCAATGACAAGGCTAACAGCTCAAAGAAAAAGACTCAGCACACACACACAAACACACACACATACACACACATATATCAGCATTGATATCCATTGTCTCATAATAACCCTGGCAGTGGGTCAT
>JAPZEB010000002.1:8988009-8998988 GCA_029783705.1 Chaetodon striatus
GGATTCACTGGTCTGGCACTCACTGGGACGATTTCAGTCTTTAGACATGGATGGGGAAAGTGAGAGGATATGGATGGATGATTGTACTCTCGAAACAGAGCTTCGCATCTTCCTGGCTCGCTGCAGGAAGGGATTTCTGACAGTAAAGTCTGCAAAGTAAAGGCTTATTATCATATTCTTTCTTATCTTTGTCAATGTCCTCATCAGTATCACTGTGGTAAAAAAAAAAGAAGAGAGGAAATCAAACAGAGGCAGTAGCTTTTGCTTTACCAGAATGCATAGAGTACAATAATATTTAAGTCTCATATGTGCTGCTTTTGATCTTTCAAGTTCTCTTGTGGTGACGTGCACTCGAGATAAACCTAAAACTTGTTAGAACTTTCAAATCCACAACTTTGAGGGTATATAGGGAAGGGGAATGGGAATGAAAACATCAGACGAGACAGATTTAGCAAAAAACATGTTTAATCTCTCCTTGATGCGTGTCTATTTACACGTAATAAATCTGCAAAATAGGAAAGAGCAGAATATTTACACGGGCGTGAAACAGCCAAAACCTGTCACAGCAGCTTCAAGTCTGAAACTCTTAAAAAGGTATCAGAATTCATAAAGTATTAAAACTCTTTAAGATATTTTTTTTTCTTTCTACCTCTCTCTTCTTTAATCTGTGTGTGAAGGCTTTTTACGTCCTATGCTCCTTCTCTGAAATGTACTTTAATCAAAGTGAACTCAGCAGGTGAGGACGCTGGAGAGAACTGGAGGGATGAGAAACTTACTAAAACTTGAGCGCTGCTGTTGGGGGGGATCAAAAGGGGCACACGAGGGGAAGTATTAAGGTTGAGAGTTGGTGTGTCTATGGTTCTGAGGTGATGTCGTGTTGGAGGGTGCAGCCCATACTGAAAAATAAGTACATTTGAGAAACACTTCAGAATAGATTTATAGATGGCTTTCAGAATATACAAATAATTGGTGTGGGTTCCTGATATTTTTTTTACTTTGAAAAATATTAATATTTTTGGAAAATGTTCTCTTTCACTTAATGAGTTGAATGAGAAAACTGATTGACTCTAATGTCTGTATGCTAAATTTGAAGCTAGAGCTAGCATATGGTTAGCTGTGCTTGGCTGAAGGACTCGATGCAATGGTAAAAGCTAGCTTGGCTTTTCTTCAAAAGTAACACAAACAAGATGTAATGTGTTAATAGCTTAGTAGCATTTGTAGTTACATTTTTTAACTTCAGAAAAGCTAAGCTTACTGTTTTACCCTGCTTCCAGTCTTAATGCTAAGCTAAGCTAACTGTATCCTGGCTCCAGCTTCACACTGAATGGACAGACATGAGAGTGGTATCAAACTTCTCTTAAACTCTCAGCAAGAACGCCAATAGGCACTTTTACATTTTTAAGAAATGGGCTAATTCACTTTGTTTATGAGGGTGAGATAATAACAATATCAGTTTTATGTCCGCATGTTAGGTGCAGAGCTGGAGTCAGGAAGTAGCTAGCTTAGTTCAGCTTAGCATAAAAACTGAAGCAAAGTGAAAAAGTGAACGTATCAATAACCTGATAGCTTACATGAACAAAAAAGGGGGGAAAATATAATATAAGATTACAGGGGAAGGTACATGTCGCAGCTTTTTGTTCACACTCACTGTGTGAAGCGTACAGCTGCTCCAGCATGTTACTCCCCAACAGGATCTCACAGAGATACATAAAATGGCCATGACCTCTTTACACCACATTATATGGTGGTAACACTAAATGTGTTAAATTACGTGGTGGCATTGTTGGGTTTAGTCACCAAAACTGCTTGGTTTGGTTTGAAAAAAGATTGCATTTTAGTTAAAATAACTATATTTGTTACATACAGGGCATAAGTATGTCATGTAATGTGACATAACTACGTAATGAATGCAAATATGATAAGTTAAAAGAAGTCATTGACTTTTAGTTTCACACAGGGCATTAACAGCGGTCTTTTGAGTTAAAGTCCTGTGTTTGTTTGACCCATCAACCACTAAACCTCCTCCTTCCTCGCTCTTTATCCTACTTATGGGGTCATAACATTAACCCACACTCATTGGGTGATGTTGTTGAATCAGAGAATGTGTGTCCATCACGACAAAAGATCAATTGATCTTCCAATGGCATTGTTTAGGTGATGCCGTGATGCCATGTAGAGAGGTCGTGGTCATTTCATGTATTTCTGTGAGACTAGGCTGTACCCTCCATAAAACCACAAAAGGTTTGTACATTATTATGTAAAGGTTAAATAAATGAGATGTAATTTGTTCACTGCCCCAGCTTTGGAGGTGTCTGTAATCGCAGCCTAGCTCTTTCCTTTTTCATGCTAAGCTAGGCTAAACACGTCTTGACATTAGACTGGTATCAACTTCTCATCTCATTCTCATAAAGAAAGCAAATGAGCATATTTCATAGAATATTGTACTACTCTCATTCTTGAAAACACATGTTGAATGATTGTTTTTAACATGTACTCTATATTTAAATATATTTCTTTGTCCATTTTTTTGACATGTACCTTAACTCACACCCTTTAAGTATATGAAAAAATACATAATTTTCAGTATGGGAAGAAGCTGACAAGGCACAGTGAACAGATCTGCGTCGGTCAATCGCCAAGAGAATCTCTCCCTCCACCTCTCTCCTTCTCTCACTCCACCCTCCTCCTCCTCCCTCCTTCATCACTGTCTTTTTCTGTGTGGAAGTCGAGCGGCACAGATGTAACAGAATGGAAAATGAGGCAGTTCCATGGCCTTCAAAGCACTTCCTCTGCCTTGCCCAAGTCTTTTCATCTTTTACCCCAACAAGTGGTGAAGCACAAAACAAGAAGCAAAACTAAGAAACAAAAGCACCAGAAACCAAGTGGGCCTTCTCTCGCCATCTTGCTAAACTTTTTTTTTCTCTTTATACTCTACTAAACCTCATTACTATTTCCACATCACTAAAATCATCTTCACAAGTCTTCATTAAAAGAACAATTGAGCCAGTGAATAGAAGTCAAACATCACTACAGTGGTCCACATGCTCAGACTGTTTCAGTCATTCATTCAAATTGAACAGAATGTGTTCATGAATGCCTGTACATGGAAGTAACATCGCTTCAATTTCACCATTCATCGAGCATCAAGACAAACACCAAATACCTCCGATGATGGGGTATTTAAATGACTACAACGGAGTGCTAAAATCATTTTGTGGAAGAACTGAAAAGCAGGTGGATTGATGATAACCTCCTTTAACAGATCTGTTCTCCTGATGTGGATGAATGAAGCTTTGGTCAGCCGCCCTGTATGTTGTTTTACCCTGTGTAGATCAGTGGTTCAAGTATTGAAGCACATACAGTACGTTTCATTCTGTCGAGACGCATAGTTACTGTCAGATAAAAACACAGCATCTCAATGACAACTACAGGCTAATATCTAAAGATGTGGATATTTAAAGGGTTTCCTAAATGTATCAAGGGTAATGTACTTATTTTAAACTCAAGAACCTGGTATGTGTTCGGTTTGGGCACAGGTCTGGTAAGTATGTTTGAAAAAATAAGGATATGGATATAAGTAACATGTGTACTGTCGGCCATGTTGGTCTACAACTCTTGAGTGATGGCGTAGAAATGACGTCCCAACAGTAAGGAATATATATTGTTCACTTCTATGCGGATATAGCTGGGAAATATTGACTGATTACTTAAGCACTCTGATTCATTCTGAGACCAGCAGGTAACCACCACATGTGCAGTAGCTAACATCAGCTAACTGCTAACACGTAGCTACCACCTAGAAGTGCGGCATAGTGACTTAGATTGAAGGGACTGCTGCTCAAAGACACAATCCAAATGGGCTAAGGCATGAATTTATCACAAATGTAAATGACTGAAACTCACCAACTGCACCCAATGCAATAAAAACCAATTAGTTTTAAATCGTCCTTGACTGTGTATGTTCATCCTTGGCTTAACAGTTTTGCAGCAATGATGTAGGGCATGTTGGAGGGCTGTTTATTATATGTACTATTACAAGTATGCATTTCTGGGTTGGCACTTTACATTTACAACAAATCCTCCAGCATGTGAGGGTGCCATTAGACAACCTGATCCCAAGTGCTATATTGTAAGAAACTAGACTTGCTTGAGCTTCTCGAAGATGTTTCACTTCTCATCCAGTGTATTACAGAGCAGTAACACACTGAGGCAGATGCTTGTCCACCCTACGGACAAAAGAAAAGCAGAGTAATGTAGTGTATGCAGTCCAATGCAGCCAGGACTGCACAGGTTTATACATTGGGGAAACTAAATAACCACTCTACAAGCGCATGGCACAGCACAGGAGAGCCAGTTCCTCTGGTCAAGATTCAGCTATCCATTCACGTCTAAAGGAGAAGAAACACCCCTTCTGTTTACATCTTGGCCAGAGAACACAGATGGTCTGAAAGAAGTGTAAAAGAAGCCATCTACGTCAAACTGGAACGACCATTGTTAAACAGAGGAGGTGGCCTACAGCACCACTTATCACCAACCTACAATGCAGTGTTGGGATCCCTCCCCAGACAACTTCACACCCATTCATACCTGGACCCATCTAACCCTAATGACCCACATGTGACCTCAATGACGCTGATGGGGTTTTCACACTTGGTCCTTTTTAAGTGAACCAAACTCAGTCCTCTTAAAGTGCACCAAAAAGTGGACCAACAGAAAATGGACTCAGTTCTTTTTGTGTTCACATTGTTAGTTCATTTGAAAGAGTTCTCTCTCTGGTCCACATCAGCTCCGATGGGGCCTCGGTCCTCTCTGTTCACAATCAATGCAGTGTTTCATTGTCAGACAAAAGTACTCCTTGTCCACTGACTGTGCCGTCGTTACCTGTGGCCATAGTTCTGTTGTGTTTATTATGCAAACGTGTGATCTGTCTACGGCAAGCTACAGGGGGGCTACAATGCAGTACCAAAATGAAAAGCAGACCCAGAGCATTTTGTGTTCACAAAGCACAGGTTAAGTGAACCGCACCACGGACTTGAAGTGAACCGAACTCAGACCACCCCTTCAGAGGGGTCTGAGTTCTCTTGGAGTGTTCACATATGCACAAAAAATGCTGAGTCACCGCTCTGAGTCCCGTTAAAGGGCTGAAAAGGACCAAGTGTGAAAACACCCTAAAACTCAGAGCTCACATGTGACCACAATAACTCTATCATGGTTCACACCCACACAGGGTTTAAACCAGACTCCACACCAGTCCATTAGAACTGAAGAAATCTCATGGATGAAAAGCATTTTCAAGGAACTCAAGCAAGTCCAGTTGCCTACGATATAGCACTTAGGATTACCATGACCTGGATGACCGAGAATCTTAACCAACACACTGATATTTTTGTCTCCCAGTTATCTTGAAATTAGCCTGTTCTAGGAGCTCCTTGGTATCTGAGTAGTTACAGCACATGCCACATAAACGCAGTGTCCCGAGTTTGATTTTGTCCTTGGGACTCTCATCCAGTGCTCTCTTTCATTTCTATGCTGTCTTCTGACAAATAAAGGTGAATATGCCAAAATATATATGTAAAATTGTACAATTTAATCCACTTCACAAAACAGGATGTGGGCAGGTCTTATTGTAAAGGGATTCTTCATGTGCTTGAAAGTATTTTAGGAGTTTCCCCTTGATCCACTGGATTGTACTGAAGAGCAGCGGTCCCTGCAATCACAATGATCCATTGCCAAGACAAAACAACCCAAGAAAGTAACGTAAAGGTTGGAAATAACTGGCATCTTTTAGTTTCATCATCTCAAACTGCAGCCCCAACTGTCTGAGTATGAGGTCTTGGACAACCGGAAAGATAAGTCAGAGGCTTACAGTGACTTTTACCAAACAAGGCCTTTCACAATAGCCCCGGCCTGCAAGGTTCCGGATGCGTCTGCAAAGCTCTGCGCTATCTGAACTGGACTGAAACAGAGGACTCCAGTGTCAGCTGATAAAAGGCCTTTCCACTCTGTCACAGGGGAAATAAATCTGAGGGAAGCACTGTTGAAGAGGAAGAAAGAGAAAATGATTTTGAGGCGTCTGTAAGTGATTCCTTTGTTCGAAAAGGTGAATTTGACACATTTTAACCTCCTTTTTCATCACCTGCTTTTTATCTACTTGCTTTCGAACCAAACAAACAGTGATAACAACAGTCAGTAGAGGAGTCTTGACCTCATCCATCTGATCTGGTTGTGTCTGGTCTGGTGCTCTACGTTTCATAAGCTCTTGCAGGATGGATGACAACACAGTATACAGTACCCTGGTTTGTTTAACAGCTTTCAATCTGTTTTCTATATTTTCTAGCCTTTGTGTTAAGCCATTTTTACACTCATAGGAGGAAGGAATGTCTTGTTGATGAATGCACGTTTTTTTTAAGTACTGCAAGTTAATGTGGAGCAGCATGTACTGGAAAGAAAACATTTAAATTTTTTTTTTTACCCCTACAAAACCACAAAACGAAAAAAGAGAAAGGCCTTCAACTGGTACAAAAACATTTACAGAAATCAAGCTACATTTCATTTTCTTTTCATAAACCACATTCACATTTCAAAAGTGGAACCTGTAGCTTTACCTTCTTTACTGCAGATTAGAAAACAAGCCAAAAATTAGACAATACTGTTTCACCTTCTTCTGCACACCGACACTAGCCTTCATTTTGGAGGGCAAACCTCGTAAAAATTTACAGACAAGAGGAGAAGTCTAGAAAATAAGATCAAGAAGTTGTAGAGCACTGTGTGCCAGGATTCAACTGTTCAAATGACTGCCTAGTGCCTCTATAGTTATCTGCTACCACAGCATGAGGCTGGCTTCCTCTGGAGTGACTTTTGTGTCATCTAAATCAGCTGACGAGGCTTCGATGTATTTGGTTTCTCTAAAACAAACACAAAAGCACTGTAGGTCGGTTGGCTCACAGACATCACTTGTCGCTTTACTACCTTTAGAGCCAAAGATGTAGCACACAACGGTCCCCAAAGACCTCATGAGATATAGAAACTGTCTGTAATATTTATATATATTTTTTGCCATTTACCTATTTTTTAACTCTCACTTTCAGTCACTAAGCATGACAACATTTTCATCATAGCACATTTCATCTAACGAAAAGAAGTCTCTTTGCACTAAACGACATTCAAAGTAAAACATGGCACAGGACGACTTTTTCCTTGTGTTTTCATAATTTTTCTTCTTGGAAATATCAAATCCTCTTCTCAAACTTATCTTTTGTACATTAAAATGGAAAACATTTTTTTCAACTTTTCATTTGTTTTAAAAACAAAAGGTTTGTATTTATATATCTATATATATATATTCATATATCCTCTTCTCTCTTTTGATTTAGCTTTGTTGTGCAAATTCAGCAGTAACACAAGTGGCACAGCACTGGGGAGAGTAGGCGGGTGGGGGAAAAAAAAGAATCAAATGCGATAAGAAATCAAATGCAGAGTTATGAAACTGAAAAAGTCCTTTGTTAAACTACAGTGGGATTCTTGTTGATAGAGAGTTGGAGAGTCAGTACTGGAGGAAGAGTTTCCCTGCAAAGTCTATCCTCCTGGTTGCCCTGCGTGTGTTGCCAAGCATCCACCCTGCTGCAGTGTCTCTGAACAACACATTGAATCCCTACCAGGTCCATGGCTGCTGCTCTGTAGTGGTCCCTGACCTCTGACCTCCCTATGGAGGACGGCAAAAGAAAAGAGTAATTCCTTCCAGGGATCAAGTATCACAATAATATATCCTGGATTTTTATTGGCTCTTAGTCTGAACGGTAGCCTTTCAGCTCTGTATCCAGCCAGATGAGTTTCTTGGTCACCAGTGTGCATGTACTGGTCCTGATTGTGGCCAAAGTACCCAAATGCTGCACCTGTAGGACTCAAGGTATGATGAGGGCCTTGATGAAAATTAACGCTCTCCTGAGCTGAGGTCCATATTGGCTGAGGCGGCGGGTGCGCTTGATTTGGTTGTTAAGGGCTGGGTTGGTGGCTCAGAGAAAAAAAGAAAAAAAAAAGAAGCCAACCCGGCCGGTGGCGGCCTTCGCTCCAAACTCTGCTGTCTCTCCAGTGTGCTGCTGCTGCTGGGTGCCTGTGTCCTTGCAGTCTTTTCTGCTGCTGTCCGTTGTTGTTTGTGAGGGTGATAACGACATACTTTAAACGTCGAGGGTCAAAATGTCACGGGTTGTCAGGGAAGGCGTGTTGGTTGACCAGTTCTCCCCTAGCCGAGGCGTGCGGTTGGCCGGTCCTCAGCTAGCCAGCGCCATGGTGTCGATGACCTGCTCCAGCTTGCCACGTAGCCGCTGTCTGCGCGACTGCTCATCCTTCTGTAACGCCGACAGGATCTGGACACAAATATGGAGGATGATTATACTACATCATCACACTTTCATCACTTATTTCAAGCCTGTAGCATGCAGCAAAGCACGCTGGGTGCTTCTCTCATGCTTCTTAACCCTAAAGGTGTTGGTGCAGATACACCAGCTCTTTGGCAGAAAAAGCGTTCTGATGCCGACTTCAGTTTCTCTGTTAGTGATTGCATTTCAAACTGATCCTGACAACATGGACAGGGTTTGGTGGGGCAGGTGTGAGGGTAAGCGGGATGTCTATAATGGCATGTTAATGGACACTGGAAGTGTGTACAGGAGTGTGTGTGTGTTTGTGTGTGTGTGTGTGTGTGTGTGTTGCCGTCCTATTTAGTGTGATATGAACAAGGGAGGGAGGAGCTGCTACAGCCTGGGAAAAATACTGTATTTATGTGTGCATTTGTCTTTGTGGTGCATGTTTCTAGTTAATGTGAGTATGTGCATTAGCACGTGTATGTGAGCATGTTAAGCACGCCCATATATGTTTATGCCTGTGCGTGTATGTGTGTTTTTGTGCATGTAAGGTCAGGGCATGTGTTAGAGGCGATGGGGACCGTGCAGCTGCCTACATCTGGATAATAGGCTGTAATGAAGGGGAGCAGTTGGTTTGAATGGAGCCAGCTGCAACCAGCCAGCATAACTACTGTAATACTGTTGCTATGGAGGGAGGGGGAGGAGGAAAGAGAGGAAGAGGCTGAGGCAACTTATCTTTCACCACATAAAAGCACCATAAAGTTGGGAAAAATGAAGGCTGATGGGGACATACACTCTTAGAAATAAAGGGGCGAACTGGAGCCAAATAGGGTTCTTTGGCTTGTCCCAGCAGGACAACAATATTTGGTCACTGGTAGAGCCTTTTATAAAGGCTTTACATAGAACCCTTTCAGAGGGTTCTACCTATGACCCATCATGAAGGGTTATACCTCGAGCCATCTGTGAAAGGGTACACCCAGAACCCTCTCTGGGGATTTCATCCAGAGCTTTTCCACCTTATAAAGGTGCTAGGAACTCACCCATATCCCTTTTCCACCAGCATGGAACATATTTCATTAGAGTTCCCGTACCTAATTTTGAACCATTCAGAGCATTATGGACATAAATAAATTGATTCAGAACCTGTATACGTTGGTTCTCAGCTGTAACCCCAAAATAGAAGGCTTTCCTTGACCTCAAGTGTGAAACGTGACAGCAACAGCAGGCATGTCAGGTTCTACATGCTGGAAAGAGAGGATGAGTACGGCAACAATGCAGTGGTCTTATCAATAGTGGGTTCATGCTTGTGTTGGGGTAAAAACAAAAATCTGTAGTAACACAACAAAAGTTTGCAGGTAATGAATGTAATCCACGATTTTGCTAATACTGTATATGTCTGTTCTGCATTGCGCAACAGCCTTCGTTGATGACACATCCTTGATAACCTTCCAGGTTCCAAGAATCCTGAACAGGATCAGTTCAAGAACCAGAGATCATTTGGTGGTAAAGGGGTACTAGAGGATCCTTCTCAGATCCCAAAAATATTTTGAGGGTTTCATCAAGCATCCAACCAGAGGGTTTTACCCAGAACTTTTGAGAATTTGAGGGAAGGATACTTTAACACCTGAACTCTTTCCTCAGAAAAGGGTTCTTTGGACAAAAATAGCTCTTAAAGTAATGGCTTGCCCCACTATGAACCCTTTAGGTTCTTTAGAAACAAATGGTTCATGGTAGTCCTTCAGGTCTAACTATTTTAGAAACCATGTTTCTAAGAGTGTATGGAAGACTATAAGGAACCACAGGAAGAGGGTAAATGTTGAAGGTGGGATATAAAGCACTGGGACTTAAGGGAGCAGGATGAAAAAGAATAGAAAGGACAAAGGGAAATAACCAGCACCTCTAATTAACATGTTATATCTTGGTTAATTAATCTTTCAAATACAACATGATTATCATGAGCTTATCTGCTAACCAATTTCTAGACCAGTGCAAGGATTTCCAAGAGTCTTGTTGTCACCGTGGGGTTGCCAGGCAACCAGCTGAAACTGCAGAAGGTCAATGTGGCCAAGCCAGGAAATTAAAATCACAATTGTTGGTCTTCCACTTTGGTTTTTATAGGACAGATATGAAAGAGATATGGTGGAAAATCTGATGCCCCCTGGGGCTGTTTCTTGAACTACAGATTGTGCTTCCACATTTTTGTGTGCCTGCAGCCACCACAGACGCAGTGAGTATAGAAGCTGATCAAGAGAGGGCCGCCACTTCCTGTCTCTCTCTAAAACTCAGATCAAAAGGTAAAACTAGGCAGTGCTGATCAAATGTAAACCAAGATTCTCATACTGTGTTGTCTATTTCTTGCCTAAAATGTTTTCTGCAACATATTTTAGTGCACTGTTAGGCTGTAATATTGTTTGTAGACAGGAAGTGGGCACCATACTGTTTCCTGTACTGTGAAAACTGGAGGCTGAACTCAGAAGTGCTGATAAAATATGAACCAGGAGTCTGTTAGTACGTGGCCTGTTTCTCACCTAAAAAATTTTCAGTTACATATTTTAACTTACCTTTAAAATATGGCCAGCCGCCATTTTGTTGGTCAGACAAGCAACTCGCATTAGTTCACCC
>JAPZEB010000002.1:9016349-9037095 GCA_029783705.1 Chaetodon striatus
GTGCAGACTTCCATCTGTGTCACCGGTAATGAGGAAATACAGTGAGTGCTGGATGGAGCAGTGAGTGACAACAACCCTGCCCATATTTAAGAGTACTGTTTACGCTGGAAACGCTAGGGCCTAGGTACCATGTCTGAGGGGTTACTTTTGGTTCCAAAGGTACCATGCTGAAATTGTTTGGTGGAAACAGGGCTTATGTGGTCCCTTTAGGGGTTGATTTTATGTAGGAATGATTGTTAGAGTGAGTTAGGTTAATCTACATTTTACAAGTACAAAGTAAAAGGAATGTATTCAGTTCAGTGGTAGGTTTATAGACTTTAAACATCAGAAATGTCTGAATGAAAATCTTTCAGCTCATTGTTGTGGTTTTATAGCCCGCAACTTTACTGTTTTCTCATCACATCGGTCAACCCCATTTCCAGTGCTGTTTCAAGCAAAAACTGCCCAGCACTAAAAGGCATACAGACAAAGTTAGCTACGAAATAGTTAACGTGGAGAATTCACAGCAAAACACCCAGAAAATTCCCCTGGGATTTACCAGAGACAGAACCAGCTAAAAGGAGAGTAAATATTGGAAGTATATTCACCAGGTGGATACAAACACGACTCCAAATTAATGTTTATATTGCACCATGTCTGCAGGATATGTAAATGAGCAAAGGGTGATAATAATAATTAATGCAGGTCTATTTAAACTTTTAATTAATAGATTGTGGTCCCTGTCTATATTGCACCTTCAGCTGTTTGCCCTTTGCTAAATACATTAAGTAATTTTCTCTTCTAGAACAAAACATAAAAACAAACTAATTAATTGACCCTGAATTACAAGACGATGCCACGTTCACTTCAATAGGTAATGTCCTTTTGTCAAAACATAAATAAACAGAAAATTGAGAGTAGCAGGAGTAGTGTACAGTTGAACTGAGTATTCAAGACAAATTTATTGTATGTAGCTGTTCGTATAAGTCCGCCTCTGGACCACAAGCTTAACCATATGGATTTGAGTGAACAATTGAATATGAGGAGTACGCACGTACAGTGGTGTGTGTCTTACCCAGGTCCATATCAGAAGCCTTGGGCCTCTGTGAGTAGGGGCTGCCTTTGTACACAGCATCGAGCAGCTTCTCTTTGACCTGAGTGATGGTGTCACAGTTCAGACACTTGACTGTCACCTCTTGGGCATTCTCATTCTCTGGGTTTACACAGTGCAACGTCTGGTGGGCAAACAAGGGGAAACAGAGGGAAACAGAAACAGACAAAGAAAATTAAGGCTCAAGCAGAGACACTGTGAGAACACTTCAAACCGATTGTTTGGATGCATTTGAATGTACATGACAGCATTTTCACACCAAGTTTGTATCGCAGCAGCCATTTTAAAACCTGGACATTTTCCTAGTCTGTTCATTTTGTTTGGGGCTATAATAACCCAGCATTCGCACATGAGTGCAGACCAAAACAACCGAATCAGACCCTGCCGACAAGTAGGTTTGTCTGTTACATTCCAATCCAAACCTGGAGTGCTTTGTTTGGAGGGACAACGTGATTAATGCTGGGTTGTAGTTGTGCCGGTTCACGGCCAGATCACGTTCTCCCTCCAAACACAACTGATGCTGAAGTGCCATGTTTACTCTGGAGGAAATCCTGCCCCACAGCAGACTTCTGACCAATTAAGCAAACGGTGGCCGCCACATTTCAGCTGCCGATTAGTTAAGAGCTTGCTTTAAAATTGTCATTGTCAAATGTGACTGAAGCTTAACAGCTCATCAAGTGATTCAGACCACAGCAGACGAGCCTCAAGACACAATAAGTTTACTGACCAGTGTTTTGTAGTCAATCTGCTGCCTGATGAGCTTGTCCTCACTGAGGGAGTAGCGGGCTTCTCCTGTGATGGCGTCGATGGGTCCCTTCTCCATCTGCTGCTTGATGGCACAGTAAAGCATGAACAGAGGCTCCCCGGCACACTCCTGGTGAGGGAGAGGACAGAAAGAGATGAGTTGCCAGCAGTTCAACTGAAGAGCGAATATCTTTTTCTGAGATTCTTTCATCTGAATAATTGTTTGAGGCCTTGTTTGAGGGAGCAGTGTCCAGTAATTCAGGACAAAAAGCAAAGATTAGAGAAATAACGGCAATTTTACAGTGGCGTGCAGTCATTTTTTTCTCATCATTGCACAGCCCCTGAGAGGGGTTAAAACACTTAATAACACAGTGATTTAACTCAAAACCAGTTCATGAAAGCATTAATATCTGCTACTCTGACAGCTCTGGGGGATATCTGAGGCTGTTGCAAATTAGTGTCAGGGACGCGAGAGTTTTAGATTTAGCGTTTACTGAGACTACAGATGTAAATACTGTAAGCTCAGTCTTGGTTCATCTGATTTGCACAGAGTGTCATTAAATAAGGTCTAATTACGGGCTGTTTTGACGTGTGTCGAGCATGTCTGGGAAGTAATGAAGAGTAGAGAAGAAAACTGTTTTCTCCTGCTTAACTCAGAATACTGGTTAAAGAGAAAAGTTTTTTGGAAGTGTGCATTCAGAATTGCATTAATGAATGAATGACTTTAAGCAGCTTATGATACAAAATAATACAACATATCACTGGCTGCTTTAGTCACATTGCACTGTACTGCAGCTGTGAAATACTAAAAGCCAGGAAAATAAAGGCAGAGGAGGGTACTGAGTTAAAATTGTGTGGAAACTAACATGTTGTTGCACCACTGATTGTTATGCTGAGCTCAGCAGCACACATGTGACATGTTTCCCTCTCACTGACTGTTATGACTCGGTTATAGTCGCCCACCCTCCTTATGCAACAATGAAACAGTGCCGCAGGTATTAACACCTTCTTTTCCAAGACTGCATTTCAGGTGCAACTTTCTCTGCTGCAATTTCCAGTGATGAATGCAGCTTTTTGTGTTGATTTTCATTTCCTTCTCCCGTATTGTGTGCCTCTACAGGCATGCCTTAAAATATATACTGCATGAGACAAAACATAGATTCTACTGTCTTTCTTGGCATGTAAAAAGGGCAGTTGTTAGATAACGTGGTGGTAAGGTCCAAAAGTAGGCAGGTTTCTATTCCAATCAAACACAAGACTGCCTACAAAAGGAGACTAATGGGTTACATGTGTTGATGCAGTGTTAAGTTTGATTATTATTATGTCTTTTGAGAGTTAAATATTACACTTAATCATATTAAGTGTTCTCTTTTCAGCATGTATTTTACTCATGGTTTGATATTTTCTGATCCATCTCATGACCATTCCTAAAATCCTGTGCTGTTTTGGAGGTTTCAGCAACAAAACATGTTTTAAACACCTGAAAAACAGTAAAGTCACCTAAAAAAATAGCAGCTGTCCACCTAATTGGCCTAGATACAAATATATACCATACTAATATAAATACTACTTTAAGTGTACACAGTATTTAGACTGTTTTCACCACTGTACCTTACTGTCATACAGCGATTTCCAACAGGGAACTGAAGCCATTCTATCATTCTTCAAAGCCAGACTCCATTAAGAAAAATAGCGATTTAATGTTGCTGTAGACAAGAACTGCTGGATTACCACTGCCATGATCAGTTAGTTTGTTTGTGTTATTGTGTGACTTTAGCATTAAAAGGGTTAGTTCTGATTCATCAAAGTCACACAATAACACAACTACTTGTCACTAATCGAGGCAGCAGTAGACCAGCAGCTCCCATATTCAGCAAGCTAAAATTACTGTTTTTCTCAATGGAGTCTGGTGGCTTTAATGAGAGAATAGATGGGAATTTAAAGCTGTTAACAGCTTCCCCATCGGAACAGGCTGTCGGATGGAAAGGTAAAGCAGTGAGAATATTCTCAATATAGCGCACACTTAAACTGGTATTGATCTTTTTAGGTGGGACTATTTTTAGGTGGCTAAAATACATTGTGCTGCTATTCCCTGTACATAGAGGTACAGCAGCAAAGCTTCCGTGTCTGCTCCTGCCTGCTTCTCTAAACTGGAGACACGCCAACCGTTGTCTACTGACTATGGATAAGTACCTCCTACAACCTCAATTCAAAAAATCAGAACTCTCCCCTGAAATGTAATATAGTATAAAACTTATATTAATCTTTCCAGTTGCTCCCATGGCCTAGGTCTCAGAGTTTATGCGACCAGACACAGATGTTATAAATATGTTTCCCATTCTTCCCTCCATCAAAGACACTTGCCAATCAATAGTGTCATAAGTCATCACTCAGGCCCGAGGAAAAACACTCACGACTGAAGTAGCAGCGGTTTAGAGGGGAGAGAGAGGACACCATCACGGCCAATACTCATCCTGACGAGAGCTTAATGATCGACCGTGCAGTGCTCAGGGAGATACTTCAGACTGTGTGTGAGTCTGTGTTGGAGATGCATGAGGTCCAGATGAGAACAGGGGAAAGTACTTATTTATCTTTCTCACCTTCAAGCACACTCTACAACTCACTTTTTCTTTCTAACACACACGCGTTCCTCCTTTTTTTCACCCTTTCTTCATAGAGTCACACCACAAGCAGCACCATCAGCTTTCCAAACGTTTTATGGGGGAGAAAATGCACTTCATGTGTTTGTTAGACGTCAAGGACACACACAGTGTGGTGGTCGGAAACACTGAATGCAAACAACTTTTGTTTATTTACAAGAAAACATTTTTGAGGTTAGAAAAGTGGTTGCAAAGCTGGGGTTCAGGACCCCCGACGGAGCTATTAAATATTTCTTTAGTCTTTGCTTTTTTTTTCCCATCAATAACTGGAAAAATTTACCTCACTAAAAATGCTAGTAACAGTTACAATTAATATTTAAATATTAACAATGGAACACCAATAACCTTTATCCAACTCTGCAGTTTCCCTCAGGTCTGTGGGGTTTATCCAATCCCATTTCTTATGTTTACCCCTCGTTTTCGAGTGCTTCTATTCAGGTTGGAAGAGAGTTATAAGTGGTAATGGTTTAAATCCTTCCCTATAAAATGTGACAACCCTTAAGACCCTGATACGTCATCAGTTTCGCCATTGTCATTGATGGTGTTTACATAAACAGATGCGACTATGGCGATAATTGCATTATCACATTGCCAGTTGTCATTTATCTAATGTACATGGAAAAGCATGCAACTTGGTCACAACATAAGTTTCATGCTGTCACTCAACTGAACAAATCATCAAATTAAAAAGAGCACTTCATTACCTGGCCACTAGCGGTGCTCTGTTGGCTAATGTTAGCAACCCGTACTCCTACCCTGCCAATCTGCACTGATATTAGAGGAGCGGTAACAAGTGCAGCAATTTCACTGCTAGACCTAAGTTAAATTTTGGGCGTCATATCGCATCAAAACGGGGGGGATGCGATGTGGAAATATGTCAAAATGCTTAGCTGTCATGCACAAATCAGCAATAACAATGTAATGTTAGCTAGCTACCTAGCTAACTGCAGAGATATTAGCATTCTACTAGCATTTTTTTTTGTTATGCTTATTGGTAGATAACTCCCATCCTCTCTTTTGTCAGTTTGACCTCTTGAGCTGCAGCAGGCGCTATAGAGTCTCTCTGGCAACTACAAATGTATTTAACGGCCATCAGTATCCTTCACTCAACAAAGTTACTGGTGAGTTTTAAACCAAAGTCAGACAATGAGCTGATTTAATGTGTTTTGTTAAGACTGTATATGCTCGTCTTACTGACTATTTGTTTGCTGTTTACAGTGCTGTCTTTTGTGTTTGGCAAGTCGAAGGCATATTTTCACTCCTGGGGGACAATAAAGATTTATTCTATTCTATTCTGTTCTTTAAAGAAAATGACAGAGGGTAAAAGCTACATGGTGAGGACAAGTAGTATTGTGTGTTTCGGCTCACTTTGGTTTACTGACCATATTGTCATAGGTTCATTCTCAGTGCTCTTATAGTGTGGTTTTTTTACCAAAAGCTGTAAAAATCAACTGTGTGAGATCTGCCCTCTTCTCATTGGCAGACAAAGTTAGCTACTAGCTTGGGAACACAGCGGGGCACATAGCAGCTAAAGAGACAGATATTTCCCTGAGGAGTTATATGATTATATTATATATGGATTATATAAGCAACGGCTTGCTAAGAAGTTCACTGTATCAACTTCAGAGGTAATCCAAGTCGCCCAAGTAGCCATAAAAAAACGACGAAGAGTTATTACAGGTTTAAATAAAGCAAGAAAGGAAGAAAAACCGAGAGTTGCTCCTTCTTTTAACATCTGAAAGTCTCTTAAATTATTGAAATAAAACAATTTGAGATGGAGGAATCACTCTTTGTGGCACAAATCAGTGACATTTACAATCTATGATGAAGATATCTGGTATCTTTGAGATGAAGAATGTTGTTGTTACTGTTGTCAAGATGTTCTGTTTCCATTGTGTCTACATAATGTTTACTTTGCTGTACACATAATGCCTCTCTGGGGATATCTAAGTTTTCTAAGTCTTATTCTGAGTTCTTTGTCTTTATCTGTTCACTCTGTTTATCCCTCCACACCCCTCCTTTATCTCTTCCACTTATCTCACCATCTGAGCTGCACTGTGCGACCACATGTCCGACTACTTACAAACTAATGTTCCCAATGTTCTGGACAAAATGACAAAAACAACATCTGAGGAACTTGCACTAAAAATCACACAGCTAAAGTGATGTTTTCTTACTTTTGTATGACACAATTTTCCTGCCATTCCTTTTCATTTGCCCCTCATGACCCTGTTCAACCAAAAACCTTTCTGCGACCAACGTCTCTTTTTTAGTTTCACCCTTTCTCTATCATCACTTGAAACCTTTCTCCTCCTCCTTCCTCTTCCCTCCTTTTACATCCCTTACATAACCCTGCCTTTTTCCCTTATCTCCTACCTCCTTCTCCTTCATCTCCTTCCTGCCTCTCCTCCCCTTTCCCTCTTCCTTCCCCTTTCCCTCTCCTCCTCTCAGTTCCTAATTCGCATGTACCCCTCTATTCTTTCTCTCTCTCCCATCAACCTCTAACACCCACCTCTCACCCCTTCCTCTCCTCCTTCCTGCTTCTCCTGCCAAACATTCCCATCTCTATACCTCTCCCCATCCACCGGCGTACGCTGAAAAAGCTCGTTAGCTTCTGAGCCAATTAAGTGGTCAGCTGCTAACGAGACGGAGCGAGCATGTATTACGCTGTTGTGCTTTTGCTTCTGCTTTTGCCTTCCTCGCTCGGCCACTGCATGCTTGTCTGTGAAATTTGCCTTTGCTCCATATAGTTAGGGCTCCTTAATTGTATGCAGACATTTACATTTCAGGGATATAATGATGTGTGTTGCCGTGCAGAGGGAGGAGTAGCCTCAGATTTCTACATCGCTATCAATCAGTGAAAATCAGCGTACAATGCACAGGGACATTTACTGTTTTCTCGTTAAAGAAAAAGAAAAGTTAACAGGTTTTAGGTAATGGCTCGAGTGTATTTGAGCACAAAATGAACACATACGCTAAAAAAATGCTATGTATACAATACAATAATAAAAACGAGAGTATTACAATCAATTTACTGCCATTTTCTACATAGATCCCCTCTAAAAGTACTCAAGTCCTTGCATTTTTGTGACTATAATATCATGTTGCACACATTAGGATTATAATGGCATACAATGACAACCTCACAATTTATAGTTAGAGTTTTAAGAGGAGAAGGAACCACTGAGGAGGGAGCAAGAAACACCAAGAAAATAAATTCTGACTGGACTGGCTTCCTTAAAGTGAGAGACAGGATGAGGGGAGGGATGAGGGGAAAAGAGGGGGCGAGTGAGGACAGCGTGAGCGACATCGCACCCCCTGGTGAGGCAAATGACCTTAAGGCAGAGAGGAGACTGACAGCGGAATAATGACAACAGAAACTACAGAGATGAAAGAGAGATCAGAGGAAGAGGAGATGTGAGCTAAAAGAACGACATAAAGATCAGTGAGGAGGACGTGTCGGCTACAGGAGTGAAATTATGAGAGCGGAGAGGATCTGTGGAGTGAAGAAAAAAAGAAAAAGGACATTAAAACAGCAGACAAGAGAAGGAACGCAGGCTGCTGGGAGGCTTTGATGGTCTACTGTTTGTATACTGCGCTGGTAAAGCAAGAAAATATGCGGCTGAAAAACCCTTTTAATAACCACAGTGAGATAAATGCACCAAGCAAATAATATAAGCCAGATGCATTTAATAAAACCCTGGAACACACAGGCAGTATACACACATTTAAAACCACTGCACCATATAAATCCACTCAAGATGATGACTGTTGTTTTAAAGATAAAGCAAACAGAACGAATAAGGATGTCATGCCTTGTTGTTGGGCTTACCTTGAGGAACTTATACAAGAGGAATGTAAACCAGTTGGTCAGCATCTTCTCTGCGACAGACTCCGTCCTGAGACACACAGGAAAAAGGGACATTCAAAGAGAAAAGCTTTATTAGCGAGTGACACGAGTATGAAAACAAGTAGGAAGCTTTTTGGAAAGATCTACATAATTTTGCTCTAATTACAGGGGAATAGATGTGGTCGATTTCCAGAGGAAGCTCATTAAAAGGACTGCTCCATTTAAACTGGTGGTTACCAGCCTACAGCTCATGACCCGTTAAATCAGAGTGGTGACCGCAGTGTGAACATGAGACATGGGTAGTGTCATTTAACGGATTTTCAAGAGGAAAAAGTAGCAAGGGTTTTTTCTTTTTCTTTTTTTTTTGTTTTAAAACAAACGAGCAAAAAGTGGAAAAAACAACTTAGTATACTCCTTCATTACATTGGATCATTTATTACATTGTTAAGTTGATCTGCTGGTTACTTTTGATTTTCTGAGGAAACAACCCTGATTTAAAGGAATAGTTTGACCAAAAATAAAATAAATTGTACATAGTACCTTCCAAGACTTTCTACAACCCCAGAAAAAAAAAAAACTTTCTATCAAATGCTGTTAAGAGAGTGGAGCTCCTGAAAAATGAAAACCTATCGCTGCAAACACACTTTGACGGAGGCCAAATTAAAAAACACAGCAAAAAAAGGTTATAAATGGTCTGAAAAACTTTCTGAATATTCCTGAGATGCATTATCCAAGTGTTGTGTTTTCGTGGGTTCATGGAAATCACTGAATTAATTTAATTAATTATTGTTTTATTTGATAAACAAAGCATTTTGTTGTTTGTTTAACTATCCTGCTTGGTTTAGCAATAGTTTAATGAAAATAAAATATATTTATATTTACATATTGTAACCTTTTTTGCTGTCTTTTGTTTGGAGTCTGTCAAAGTCTGTTTGCACTGATGTGCTTTTATTTTTCGGGAATTCCGCTCTCCTTCATGCTATTTGGTAGAAAACTTTTTGTGGGATCATGGAGAGCATCGGGAGGTGACTACTATAACAAATTAAAACCATTTTTGGGGTGAACTTTTTCTTTAACTCCGCATGTCGCAAACAAAAAACAAAAAAAAACACAACCCCGATGCATTTTAACGCATTCTGGGAAGTCTGCTGTAATGCTAAGCCTCTTTTCTTAGAGACCTCATGTGACGGTTTCATGAACGCGCTGCAGTATGTCCCAGTCGAAAGACCTCATATTAAACCAACTCTGCACCAACTGAGTTCTGAAAATCGTTCGGAATATAAATCGACTTAGGTTTAGTTAAGCTTCAACTAAAAGAAATTTACATTAAAAGAATATTTAATCCGCCAAAAGATCATATGTATATCAATTACTCGCCCTGTGTGACTCTGAATTCGTAAAGAAAACATTGTGTTTCTCACATGACTCCATGAGAAATGAGAAAATCCAAAAACAGCAAAAATTCTTGATGAACTAAAGTAAAAGGGGGTCTGGGTTTTTAAAAACCGCAAAACTGTATCAAAAAGTCTATTTACAAAGTTTCACACAACTAGTGCAGTAAAATCTAAGTCTCAAATATCCAGTTGTATCCTCAATACTTCCTGAACACATGAATTTCACTATTTAAAGTACCTCTGCAGAAAGACAGTTTATATGAAAGTGTTTCAAATGGTAAGGTTTTAGCACAAATGCATATGTTTGGGAAGTCCTTAGGATACAGCTGGATAAATAAGAGTTGGATTATACTACACAAGTTGTGTGAGAGTTTGTGAACTACTGTTTTAAATAGCTTTGTACCCAAATTCAGTGCAACATGAGCAGAGTAACTGATATATAAACAATCATTTTGTGGGTAAATTATTCTTCTAAATTAAAGATTATAGATAAGTTGATTCCACTAAATTGTGTTGTGTTTTACAGCATAGTCTCTTTGTTTCTTCCTCACCTCCTAAGCAGCAGCTTGGGATGGTTTTTGCTCTCCAGGTTTCTGTCTATCAGGTCGGACAGCAGCTGTTTCAGGACTCCGGTGGCATACTCCATCTCCCCCTGCAGGGCCGTCATGATCAGAGATGCCACATTGCCTCGGTCCCGCATTGAAAATGACCTGCAAATACATTGAAATGCTATTATAAACATTCTATATTAATATTTCACTATAGCTTTATGCAGCTTTTGTTGAGTCACATCTGAAGCTGTTCCACAAGATACATGTGATCCATTAACCGAATAACAGCTCATTTAAATATTAATGTGCATTTAATCTTAATCAAATGGTGTCTAACTCTGTTTTGCCATAAACCATTTGGCTAAGTGCTTCAGGGTAATTTTAGAGCTGCTAAAATGTTTTTACTCTGTTTATCAATTTGCCTCTTCTGTCCTAATCAAAGAGCACAGCACAGCCTTTCATGTCATATTTGTAAAATTAAACAGGTGATAAAAGCACATTTTCCAAAGCCCCCCCTTCCCCCCAACAGAGCGTTTTTTATTAGTCAGTTTTTCAAAATGTACGACGATGTTTATTCCTAAGAAAAAAATAAACACTTTAATTTCATCAAAATGAAGCACCAAGCATAGAGTACTGCATTTACACAATTCTATTCCCATGGCTGCAAATATCATCTGGGTAAAGCTTTAATTTTGCCTTAATATATTTATTTTTCAAAACTGGAAGACACTGTTTTTTATATAGAAGAAATCCCTTTTGGAAAAAACTAATTTACCAACAACAAAACTAATTTACTTAAGGAAACAAACAACAAAATGTATATCTTGAAAAATAAATGAATAAAGATACACCTCTGCGCCTCCAGGGTTCGTATGAACGTCAACAGGAAGTGCTTCTTCGTCAGCAGCTGGCCAAACAGTGTCAGTGCTTTCTCAACATTCGCCTGGACCTGCAGAGAGACAGAGAGACAAACGAGTCACAACAGAGGAAATATCAGCGTGTAGAGCAATTTTCTGTATACAAACATTTCTGTTTTTTATTGAGGGGCATGATTTTTTGTGTCACTGGAAAAAACTGCCCTTTACAATCCTCAGTTTTCCAAAAGAACTCATAACATTAAGGTTATGTAAAAGCAGGATTTTGTGACATCGCAACTACCTTGGAAGGCAGCTGCAGTTCAGTATGCAGCTTGCTCAAGTGTGATGTTGAAACTTGAAGCCTCAAGGCTACACAAACTGAGAATGGACTTTTAAAAAAGTAAGTTACATCTTATGTCCTGTAGTTAAACTTTTGAAATTAAAAATACATATACATTCACATATTGTACGATAGATAATTACACTTACTTAGCAGGAGAGCCATATCTGACATAATTGATTATTCAAATACTGCTAATTTCATTAACAAAAACTGTGATGAAAAATGTCTTCTGACTAAGACAACATGTTGATGAGCAGAAAATAGATCATGGACAATAAAAATGACCACAAAATGTAAGTTCTGTTTTTGTTGACAGGGAAAGACTGGGCAAAAATGTTAGTGGTGGGCTATCTGACCTTCAAAATTCATGACATTTTTCCTAAAAATTGTGTGTCTAATCTGTAAAATAAAAATGATGTCACTGTGTGAAATGGTTGACGATGATGTCTCAAACCGACAGCAAGTTAATGACAACAACATGGTGGCTTCTACGCAAAAAGGGTGTGGTCAGCAAAAAAGAATAGATCTTTGGATCAATTTAGTTATAAATTCAGCAGAAAAGAACACTTGGCTGCTCTCACTAAAAAAATGACCACAGGGTCGACTGTTAAGGCAGCTTATTACGACCCACAGGAGCAGCGGAGGAAGTGATGTGATGTAGCAGAAAAAGCAACAAAGTTTGTGTAATGTTGTACAAATATTGAAGAGGCCCATACAGGGTGGTCAGAAGGGGTGGTCGATTAGTCAAACAAACACAGGACCTTTACCCAGGAGACCGGCGTCAACATTGACTTCTTTAAATAACAGCGTACCCTAGTATGTGTAGCATGCTACGAAAGTGATGTATGCGATTGTGCGCGACATAAGTTTCCTTGACCAAAACACATATTTTGTTGCCTTAACTTAACTAAGTAGTTTTGGAGCATTCATGATGTTGAGGCTATATTTAAAATAGGGATGGTAAAATAAGTCGGTTTGGAGTTCAGTGGGAATCGACCTATTCTGTCTTTCAGGTATGAGAGAGCGTTCAAAACACAGTCCACTGTATATCGGGAGATGGAGGAACGCCCCATGGCTACAAACTAGCCGGGGAGAATGTAATAAACCTGAGGAGACACTTAAAGGCACACCACCTGCTAATGATGTCACAGTGAGTTAGCTAATTGTAAAACAGCATAAGCTTAAGTTGCAAATGAGCTGATAGTCATCTATAGAGAGCTCCCTATATAGTGGGTAGTTTGAATATTCAAGGACTCCCATGAGGAACTTTTGTGAGCAAAAAAAGCCAACACACAAGATGAAAAAATCAGATATTAAAACTCACTTTGAATGAAGAGATATTCTCAACAAAATCTGTCAGCAGACTTTTGTTTTTTTCGGTATATCATGAGCTGAGATTGGCTTGTAAACAGTGAGGTTAGACTGATTGGCTACTCTCTCTCCCGCTGCACTGCTGTGTGCTGCTTTCTGAGTGTTTCTCCGCCGTCGCTCTCCAAATGATTTTAGCAGACAATCTGACATAATTGTCTTCTTGACATCAGGGGGTGGATGGGTCATAGCATCCTCCAGCTGAATATCGATAAGACGAGAGTTTTAATCATCAGTCCTGACTGAGTTGCACGCACACTTCAGCAGTCTGGGCTCCCTGTGTACTCATACTTGGTCTTTGTTTATGACTTTAGGTTTTAATCTTTCAGGTCTTAAATAAAATCCTGACTTCTCCAGTCACTTTCAGCACTTTGCTGAGTCAGTTATATTACTTGAAAGCCCTTAACTGAATCTTTTAATAACGCTTCAATGGCCGGCTGTCACTGGGAACTCTGGACATTTTTAGAAAGTTCCTTGAAACACAGAAAAAAGCCAAAGTCTAATCAGACTGGCCTGAACCGGCCCAGCATGGGAGAGATTCCTCTGCCAAACAGAGAAGGGACGAAAGAGATGGAGGGGAGGGAAGAAGCGCCGAGGCATGGCAGGATTGTGTGTGTGTCAGGCTTGGTGACAGAGGTGCACCCTGCTTGTTCCACTGGCTGGCACCTGTCACTACTCATCAACAACACACTAAACCCCCTAAAGACACCTCTCTTGTCGCTCAGTCGCTCCGTCTTCCTCACCGCTCTAATTCTCTTCCTCGCACTTATTGTTGACTGTTTCACATCATTGGTCTTTCTCCCATTTTAATTTCTCCTGCTCTTTGTCTTTGTGTGTCTCTCTAACACATACACACACACACAAACACACATCATTTCCACCTCTCTCCCCCTCTCTCTGTATTGTCATCCTTTTGTAACACTGTAACATCTATTCTTTCTTCCTCCAATGTGCCATAATAAAGTGTCTGGGCCTCTCTCTAAAGTGCTAAATGAGATTCTCAGGCCTCCAGGGTGGATACTGAGAGTGATGTGTGTGTGTGCGTGTGTGAAAAGAGAGAGTGAGAGCAAGAAAGAGAGACAGATGGAGATGCATGTACGTACTGCACAGGCAGAGTCTTTACCGAATTTCAAAGAGAGAGCTAGAATCTGCAAAGCTGTGAATGTGTGTGTACATGCTCTGCGTGCAGTGTGTGTGTGTGTGTGTGTGTGTGTGAGAGAGAGAGAAAGAGGGAGTATAACTGGCGTGTAGTGTGGCTGTCTAGCTTAGGGAAGAGAGCAGTCACACAGAGCAATAAAGCTAGGAGCGTTGGTTTACACAGGCCATTGGATTACACCGGCAACCCCTGGGGGAAATACAGAGGGACGGGGAAGGAAGTCTAGACATAACTATAAAATACGTAAGATCCCTTTACCTCTGCCTGGCTGACACCTCAAATTAAAGGTGGACTGTATTTGTATCGGGGGACATCTTTTTTTTCACAGCGTCATGTTTCTAGTCCTCATTTTGATTTGCCAAAAAAAGACAGAATGTGATATTTTAAGACGTCTCAGGCTGACTGGTTAATAAAACCTGCTGGGCATATTCATGCGAAACATTAAGCATGACTTGCTTTTTCAAAATTAGTGAGCAAGAGCTTTGACTGAATTGTGCATGACAAAGATGTAAAGCTTTTTCTAAGTTATAAATATAGCAGTTTAGGGCAGGGCTGGGTTCAGATCGACAGTTCCAGGGCTGCATCTAACAATTATCTTCATTGTTGATAATCTTACACTTATCAATCGATAAGTTGTTTGGTCTATAAACTGTCAGAAAATGGTAAGAAATGTAGATCAGTGTTTCTGAAAGTCCAGGATGACACCCTTATACGTCTTGTTTTGTCTACAACCCAAAGATGTTCAGTTTACTGTCATAGAGCAATAAAGACACTGGAAAATATTCACATTTCAAAAGCTGTAATTAGAGAATTTGGGCTTTTAAAAATAAATTACTCAACTAAATTACCAATTCATCAACTCTCAAATTAGTCAGCAATAATTTAATAGTTGAAAACTAGTTGAGTAATCAACTTATCATTGCAGCTCTTGTTCAAGTGCAGCACAAAATCTATGTGTGTTGCGCTTCCATTCTAGTGAACCTCTCCTCCCTTTATGAACCATAATTTACAGTGTACAAAACACTTGGTAGCAGCTCAAAGCTCCGTTTTGAGACTGTATCTAATTAACATGATTTCCGTTACGACTGCAATGACACTTTTGGCTGATGTCTTGTTAAGTGTCGTCTGCTAACTGGTGTCTGTACTTGGCCAGTGGTTGGTTTTTCATGAAAAGAAACTCCACTCTACACCAAGGTGTGGATGGGATGTTTTGTAACTCAAAGGACCAACAGAGTGGTGACTCTTCTCTTGACAAATGTTCTACCTGATAACGGTTAATTAAAGCTGAAAGAATGAGGATGGTCACTTTTTCATAAAGTCATGTTTGAACACATTTGGACTAACACATAATTTACTCAAATTAATTCAGTCTCAACTCATACTGTGCATGCCCCAGGCGTTGTCCTACTCTTCAGTAATGTCTATATCAGGGGTGCCAAATTCATTTTTAAGTCTGTAGTGGGCCTGACCAGTAAAACCATTGCATAATATGCTATAAATATTCCAAATTTGTCCCTTTGTTTTTGTTAAAAGAAGGACATTTTAAAAATGCTAATCCATTTACAAAACAGATGACAAACAGCCTGTGATGTGTTCAGAGGAATATATGCATTTAAATACATTTCCCCTCCTGTGTCATTATCCTGACATCACCACACCAAACTACAGTGAAAGAAAAGAACTGTATTCTGGTCAGGGTGGAAAAGCCTCTGAAGCAGTATTTTACATAAAGAAAGCTACTCAATGTTTAACTATTGAAACCTGGCACCTCTTAGCCTTCACAAGTGCATCGCTACAAGAGTGCAAGGTCATCCAGTGGGCCGGATTGGACACTTTGGCGGGCTGCTTCTGGCCCCTGTGCCGTGTGTTTGACACCCCTGGTCTATTTGATTCCCTGTGTGGTGTGATACAACTGCACTACGTGCCTTGACATTGTGGTGTTACTTGAAATTAAAAGTCCTGGCTCCAGTTCTGTCATTACCCTAAAAATATTCAACAGTGGGCCGCATATCCCTGCATACAAATCTTGCTATCTTATTGGTGACGACCTTTTTATGAGCTTCTGGCGAGGCCCCTGAGGATGAGCGTGGTAAATAATAGGCAGTCAGACGAGGAGTAGAGTTCACATTGCACATCATATCAATATTTAAATTTAAAACCTTAAAAACAGGTAGTAGAATAATAAGATGTAAAAAGAAGGCCAAATCTCTTTCACACATTTAATCAACATTTTATCTTATGCTCCTGTCTTATTTTCAGGTTGTATTGTCAGGTTGTGAACATTCATGACACTACAGGTGAAAACTGAAGTGTTTCTGGTGTCTCAGACAATAAAAAGTGACTGCAGAATTTATATTTTATTTCTTATTAATACTAAAAGCTTAAAGTAGTGATATTCAATGATAAAATGCTATTAAATTATGTCACAAAACTTGATGTGTGGTAAATCAAATGTCGGCTGAGAATTTCTAACTTTGCTGCATTCTTCCAGATTGTGCATTATCAGTCGTTTTAGCTATATTAGTTATGGCGTTAAAGTCTCGGCTGGAAACCACAATGGGCTTTTTTCTATATCCAAGGATATTACTGTTGTATTTAAGTAATCACTACTGCTCCTTCCAGCCAAAAATAAGAGAGGATGAATCACGAAGAATGAATCAAAAAAAGAAGACATGGCAGCTATGAGACCGCCCAGAGGGCATTTTTTTCCCTCTTCTTCTAGGAATATAAATCCACTGTCTGGATTAGAACGATTAAACGAAGCTGTAAAAGGTCAAACAAATTATTCCTTGACTCCAAAAAGTCAGTGCTCCAATCAAAGTCAATGGAGCAGCACCAGATTCTACATCTTAATGATACTGCTGATTACAAACTTGGCTCCCTGGTTTCCAGCTTCGGAGGAGAGTAGTTTATGTTGACACGCTATTGATTGTACTTCCCTTGGTCTCAGCGGTAAAATGTCTTTATAAATCGGGTGCACTATCTCCATTCAGCTGTGCTGGCAAGGTGGTTGCATGTACTGGCTTAATTAATAACTTAACAGTGATGTATAATGCAAGTAAGAATCCTAGTAACCCTGAATCTTATTTCCCCCTCTCAGCTCTAATCCCTCTTCCTTCATCATTTGCTTCATCTCTGCTATGCACTCTCCTTTTAGATCTCTTTATCTTCTTGTATGTCTTATGTAACATTTTTTTCATTCAATCCTCACTTTAAAACATTACGTCCCTACATCAAGAGAATATGGTGAGCGTCTTTCCCATAAGATCAAATTAATGATGATACCGAGGCTCTTGAAAAGTCATTTGCATTCATTGTGACAAGATGAATCCATCAACACGTAAGTAAAGTATAGGTTATATGATTGCTCTTGCCTCACAGCTCAGACTTTTGAAGAGGTCTGTCTTTGATGAAACCTGTCATGGAATAATGACTACAAGGGTATTAAGCAGTAAAGCTCAGGGGACATTTTCACGCCATTAAATCCAAATGTCACTACTTTTTCTACCTGATGTTAGTTTATGAGTGCAAAGGATTAGTTCTTGTTTCTACTGGTATGAGTTATTTATAGTGAGTTTTGTTTTAGTTTTAGGTGCGGTTGGTGGTGTACTGACCCGTACCTCCATCTCCTTGAGCACAGGGTGGTCTTCAATGCCTGGGAACAGGACTCTCATCGCATAAGTCCGATAGTCCAGGAAGGGAATCCCAGCTCCGTCCAGCTCCTGGGTCAGCTCATGGATGTCTGTCTGAAGCTCAGCAAAAGCTACGAAAAATGGACAAAGGGAGAAGGTGACAAGATGAGGGATGGTTACCAGACAAACAAATGCAACTATACATAATACTGAGTTGTGGAATGACATTAATCATAGACACTGCCATTTGATTTTAATTGTGTGAATTTGTCAATTCCGTAATTCATCTAAAAGATCTGCGAGCAGACCCTGGACTACAATGCATTATTGATGAGATGGTCCATTTTATGGGGACTGACTACTGTTCTGATGGCTCATAATACCGAATCCCAAATAGTCCGAAAAATGTTCCATTGGACCAAAAGCCTACTGTCTTGAAAACAAATGCACATTGCTCCTACTGGCAATTTCTCTGATGACACATCACTGGACCTTCCAGCTGTGGCAAAGGCATGACCCTGCTCTAACTTAGCTCTGCCTGTGATTGCCTTTGTTGGTTGGGTTGGTTAGGTTTAGGCACAAGGACTAAAGGATAGGGTAAGCATATCAGGCTGAGCCAATCAGAGGCAGAGTAGGGCAGGTCATGTCTCTGCCAATGTAGGAAGGATTCTGCACAACAATTCATGTGGTTCTATTTGGGAGGTGGTAGTTCGCAGCAATGCACATTTGTTTTCAGGATACCAGGCAGTCAGATAAGTGGCCTTTCAGTCCATCAAGATTTTTTGGACTATTGGGGCTTTGAGCATATTAGCTGTCAGAACAGCTGCAGGGCATCCAATTCACAAATCATGTCTATTTCTAAAGGTTCGGCCACAACAGTATTTAACACGGCAAAACAACGCAATCATTGGGGCTGAGTAAATTCAACATTGGTGAACTCTGACACAAGAACTCACCCTGTTTACTAATAGCAAATTGTCTTTAGAGAGCAGCCCATTAAGGGAGCCGAGGGAACAGAATCAGCAATTCCATTCATTTTAGTAGAGAACACGTTAGAAATGTAATTTCTTCACAAATTTGCTTCTAGTTTTAAGTTTTCTTGGCATACATACATCCTGCGATAACACTTTTGCTCTATGCAAAATTTAGAGACTATGAGTTGTCTGGACACGGTTCTAAACATGGAGGTGGCTGAGCTAGTGGCTAGCAGCTCAAGGTGCTAACTACATAAACAGTGCTTAACAGAGCTAAAAGTGTTAACCCGGGGGACACTGGAGGGAAGGCACTATGCCTCTTCACAGCTGCCATCGCATTGTCAGCTGGAACTGTTGTGTGAGCACAGTGCAAAGCGGTGGCGATAAGGTAGCCAGTGGGATATACACATGCACTAACAAGCGTGTTATGTATGGCCAGACAGGCTCACGACAACAAACCACAGAGCAGCTCAGATTACAACACACACAGAGGGAGCATGACTTCATTCTCTGCTCAGGACTTCATTATTCCACTTTATCTTTAATTTGCCAATAGCGTTTGCTGCTGTATTAATGTCTTGAATGTCCCATACAGAACCTTTAAGAGAAAAAAGACAGGACTGAAAACGTAGTGAACTGAATTTAGTCCTGAGTATCTTAGCCTCAACAAATTCAATCTTTGCTTGTCCAAAAAGAGCCAAACATAATGAAATAAAAAGGGGAAGCTAGCTCCGGGAGAGAGAAGCAGAACCAGCAGACAGAAAACAAAGTTCCTGGAAAGGAAAGTCAATTAATTGCATGAGTGGATAATTATTAAGAGAGCGACGGATGAGTTTTCATGCATAATTTCTCCCAGCTGTTATTGGACTGTTTGGTTCACAAGAGAGATGGAGAGGAGAGGAAGCAAAGAAGATAAAGGGAAGGAAAAAAAGAGTCGTGAGAAAAAAAGAAAAGATTGGGAGGTAAAGAAATGAGGGTGACGGGGGAAAGGAAATTCAGGGGACATAAGTGATTAGGACAAAAACAAAGAAGAGAGAAAGAGAGATCAGCAGGTAAAGGTCAGAAAATGTGACGTAAAACATAAAAAGGAAAAAAGAGGCAGAGCAGAAGAAGCAGAACAGGAGATAGAGGCAGGAAAAAAGAAGCGAGCAAAGAAAAAGCTTCTATTTTTGTTCCATTCCTTGTCATCTAAACGCTCATATTATCTTCTGTCATTAACCAAACTCTTAGTTAATGCTCAAACTGTAAATTGTTCAGCTTTAAAAGGGCCTAGCAATATGTAAGACAGAAAAAGTACAATTATGGTTTCTGACTTACTGAAATGTCTGTTAAAAATTACATCATAATGCTTCAAACATAGTTAAAAGTGAGACTATAACCTTGGCTGAACTGAAGCCACTGTGGCCATGAGCAGTTGAAAAATATTGAATTTGTTCTCTGAAGATTCTTCTTTGAGTATATTGCAAAAACATCATAGGACGGAAAACAACCACACAGGGTTACAGCAATATCAATCTAAAGTTTGCTAAAACAAACAAACATTAGCCATAACAAGCTTCTGGTGATACCAGATTATACATCATTGTTAAATTATTCCTGAGCGTACATGTTATCTCTTATGAATTCAATTTTTCATTATAGAAAGGAGACTGAGTTGTTTCTTCTTTCAAAAGTGACACCGTCTTCCTTTAAAGGCCCTGCACCAAGCTGACAGTAAGCAGTCGGTCAATGTTGGGTTGTAGGTGAGCGTCTGTTGCCCTAGTCTTTGCGGCCCTGCACCATTTGCCCCAGTCAGCCCTTGTAAGCCTTTATAGGCTTTTATTTACTTATTCAGCACATTAAATCAACGCCAAAACAAACTTGTTTCATTTTTCATTTTCATTTTATATTAGGCGGCATGGTGGTAGAGTGGAGTTTAGCATTGTCGCCTCACAGGAAGAGGGTTCAAACTCAGAGTGGGGGTTCGAACTCCAGGAGGCTCTCTCGGCCGTGTTTGCATGTTCTCTCTGTGTCAGCGCGGGCTTTCACCGGGTACTCCGGCTTTCTCCCAAGTCCAAAGACATGCAGGTTAACTGGTGACTCTAAATTTTCCATAGGTGTGAATGTGAGTGTGAATGGTTGTCTGTC
>JAPZEB010000002.1:9067770-9081644 GCA_029783705.1 Chaetodon striatus
AAGCTCAGGTTGCCATTGTTTTTTTTTATTTTTTATTTTTATATAGGTTGCCATTGTTTTGTTAACTGCTCAGTGACTCCTGGGTAAGGCAGTTAATCTCATAGGGATTTATCTCCCAAACTACTGGCCTTTTCTCACAAACAATAACTCGGATCATTTTAATTTGTATACCCTGAGAAAGAGGACAACCTGATGAATGAGCAGTGTGAAATTTGTGTCTGTAACGTCAAAAATGTGAGCATGGTCGCAGGTTAGAAAACTGGCACGATCTGCTGTTCCCCAGAGATTTCTGGTTTCACTTAACATGGAGTTAACTGCGTCAGTTGGTGGAGTTTCTCTCACTTTCAGGCTCACTGTGCCAAGTGTGTATGTCTGTTTGCTTCCACAGCAAAATTGTTTGAAGGAGCACAAATTTTTATTCCATTTTGACAAAAAATAATGTATGTAGAGTGAAAATTGGGGGTATGATAGTGAGTTAAAGAGAAATGTTTAAGAAGCTCTCTGCACTCTGACAGTTGAGTCCGCCATTCTAGCTCTTTCCGCCTAAGACACACCGATGTAAAAACCTGAGATGGGCATTTTTACCAAACTCCAAACAAGTCTGATTATTTCCAAAAGTTTGAATGGGTTTTGAAAGTTGGATACAGGCCAGAATGATGGGGAACATTTTAAAGTTTGATTGGAGTTTCTATGTGAATGTGTCAATGAGAAGATAAGAGTTGAAAATGCTTGAAAAAACCTTTTGTAAATTTGTGTCAATGTGTTTGAATGTTCCTCCAATCCGTTTGAATGGGGAAAAATGTTCTAAAAACGCTGAATATTTTGTAATGTATGAATGTCATGAATAAGAAAAATACAAGCAATCCATTCCTAATTTGAGCTGAATATTTTGATGTTTGAATGAAATTTGTATGTTGAAAAATGTGGAGTGAGTTACATGGGAATCATGATTATAAAGACTTTCAAAATTCCGAAGCTGTAGAATACGTGGGCTGTGAATGCACTGACATTCATACCTAACAATAACACTATATTCCGAATGGTGTTGCCACTCTTCTACAGTATTTATTATATATTAAAAGAAATGTGTTGCATTTAGTGAAGGAAGGACGACAAGGATGTAGAAAGAATTCATGTGAAGTCGTGTTTAATGAAGTTTATACATTCTCTGTTTGGTGCACTGACAAGGATCAACAGCACCAGTCATCAACACTGGGGGAGGGATGTGTCTGTGCGTGTGTGTGCGTGTGTGTGTGTGTGTGTGTGTGTGTGCGCATGTCCCATAGGCAAAATAACATTTTCAATTGCAGTCCCCAGTAGCTACACTATCTAATATGTATTTAGCACAGTTGAGTGGTGGCTGCTTTTCTGGGCCATGACTTCACAGGAGCGATGCATGTGTATGTGTGCGCTTGTGTGTGCTTGTGTGTGTGTATACACTTTAATGTAGTGTTGCACACTCTATTGTGCCTCTATATGCCATGGTAGTCACACAGAGAGGGAGAGAGTGTGTGTGAGAGAGACAGAATTTACAATATTCACCCTCCCAAGTCCCTCAGCTTGTAACCATAGCAACCCCATTCACAAAGAACACATGGCCCAGCAACCTTCACAAGATGCCACAAACACAGTCACACAGTTAGGGTGTGACAGATAAAGACAGCGCCGAGCTGAGCGAACAGTCGTGGTGGAGTGGAATCTCTTGGATTACTGCGTGGAGGCTGCAGCGCAGGAACGAGTGCTGTGACATCAAAGCTAGCATACAGTTGCTTCAATAGAGATTAGCTATGAGAGGCTAATCCATGCAGTTGACAAGTGTGCAACTGTGGTGATACTTTGGATTTTTTCATGCACTAGATTAGGGAAAGCCTGTGTAAGTGCAGACAAAAAGATACAGTGTGTCTGCAAGCAACAAGCGTGCACACACACTTAAACACAAGCATGCATGATCCCCCATTCCTCCCCCTAACACACTAACATAAAACATCCTAACCTGACACACTGATTACATGCTTACATATGCATGTAATATCTGTAGGATAAAGACACAGAGCGTGTTTATGTATGCACATATTTATCTTTATCTATTCATGTTCGTATTATCTACACTACCTTCAGTCATAATTATGAATTTGTTTTACTATCTTAAGTACTCTTTTTTCTGTCTTATTCTTATCTAAATTTTATTCTCCTCTGTTGTGATGTTCCAATTTCCCCATAGGGATGATTAAAATTTAATTTAGATTGGTTAAAAAAAAGCTTCCTTACTTTTTGAAGTAGCAGGGCTGCGGTCCTATGCTGACAGACACGTAGCTGCCTGCATTAAGGTAGCTTCCCTCAATGGTGACCCGGGTGCCCCCGGAGATGGGCCCCTGAGATGGCTGGATACGGGTGAAGTACGGAGTCTGGAGGTGAGAGAAAAACATATACACAATATTACAGAGGTGTTCTTCTCAGAACTTTAAAAACAAAAGTTCTTAAGACATCAGGGACAACAGAATTTGCATTTAAATAGTGAAACAAAAAATGACATGTGACTGTTTCGTTATGATTCAATCAATGATGTCACCTTGTTTTGATCTGTGATTTCAATTGACCATTGTAACTTTTAAAGTGACAGAAAGCAGTGATGAGATGCTTCAAACAAAAGAATCCAATCATGTGGTACACAATGGAGATGCAAAGAAAAGAATAAAGTAAATGACATAAAAACAAGTCTATAATATAAATAAAATGTGTGTTTTTTAATAGGCAATATTGGCAAACTCAACAAAGGCTATACAACCAACATTTAAAAGGCTTGCCAACAAAGTACTGAGTGAAAGCTGCAAAAATGACAGGAATGTAAAATAACGGAATACAAAGTCCTTTTTTGTGGAGGTGTCACCTGCAAGCCTATACACCAACTGCTGCTACAGATGTGCCCAACATATTACAAATGACACAGTGATCCTCTGTGTAAACTGCTAGCTGCTGACCAAAAGAAACAATCTGCAGTAATGTTAAAACGAAATACTAGAAATCAACCAAAGAGTTGGTGCCATAGTTTGACTGTTCTTGAAGCTGTTAGAGATGTTTTATCAAAGCAGGGTCTCTTTGACTCATCATGACCTGTGTCTCAATTCAGGGGTTGCAGCCTTAGAAGGACGCTGCCTTCGCGGCCAACATCGGCTGCATCCTTTGAAGACCGCATCAGCCAAACCTAATGGTATCTGAAATGGGATGGTCTGGTCTGTGAGGGATTTCCTAATTGCCCCACCAGTTGTTCTTACCTGGTTACCTAGCAACCAACTGTGCTTGATGAGAGCAGATACCTACCAACGTTGATTAGAATCACTAGTGTCACATACGTTTGTCTGTTATTTGAACATAACTTTAAGGTTTGAAGGCCTCTTGCACTTAATAACATTTGTGTTGTTAGCAATTTGAGTGAGTTTAAACATTCAAAAGTGTAATCTGACGCAACTGCTGCCAGTTATGTGTCAGACGCCATAATAAAAACAACCCAATCGTCACCAGCTCGCAGCAAATCTTGGGAAAGGCTGGGCCATGAAGGATTCATCTGTTGCATCCTCCAAATTCTGGGGCAGAAGGCTGCATTCTTGGCCGCATTTGAAGAAGCCTTCGAAATAGGACAGGTTGCGCCAATGATGCAACTGGTCTTCAAATGCAGCCCTCAAAGGCTGTAGCCCCTGAATTGAGACACAGCTATGGTCCATAGAGAACAGCTTATCTAACCATCGACCCTTGGTACGATGCTTACCACAAAGGTGAATGGCCTGGGCGACAGGGCTCTGTAGTCGTTGACGCAGTCTCTCACACACACCTCAACCTGAGCTTCTTGGACCCTGTAGCCGGTAGCGTCATTCAGCAGACACACTATTCTGTAAATGGAGAGTTGAAGGGATGGATAGAGAAAAAGAAAGGGTAGGAAGCCAGAGCTTAGTTATTCTACTCTCATACTTATATGACAACCAAAGTTTTATATCAAAATCTCTGACATTGTATCAAATGCTGCTTTAAACTAATGTTTATTTATTAAACATACATTTCATTCATAGCTCAGTCCAGTCACCAGAAGAAAATGTTCACATTGTAAGTTTTTGCACATCCAAATACATTACATTTGCATGTTTACAGCGTTTCAAAAGTGACATAGAACATAAACTGACTTTGTCATCGGGAGGTGGAGGGAATGGGGGAAGACAAGGTACCTGAGCAAGACGCCTGCCAACCTGCAGAACACTGAGACCAACAAACAACAAAACTGGTTGTGATTTAACAGGTCACTACTACGTTTCCTGCCAGCAGCAGTGTGCCCCCAAAGTGGGTACTACGCTTCATAATAATATCTTTTCTAACCATAACCAAGTGGTTTTTGTGCCTAAACTCAAGCACACATTAACCACAGTGTTGTTTTAGCATAAAGTTACAACGTACTATCCACTACATCATAGATCACTTATCAGTGGTTTGCAGAAACGTACAATGCCAACAATTTTCCTGGCGACTGGGTTGCACAGCATGTGTTAGTCAAGAAAAAGATGGAATTTAGGGTCAATCACATGACCACAGTAACCTTTAATGCACTGTACACAGCACCAAATATATCTGACATGAAAGATTTGAATACATGTTTCAAGAGGAGTGACACAAAGAATAAAGGGAGCAGGAAGAAGCTGACTAGTAGGAAGGAGGAAATATAAAAAGTACATCCTAGATATGTTTGGAGTGCTGCATGAATGTTGGGAGTAATGTGTAAAATAAGTGATGTGTGTGTAATATTTGAATAGAGATGCCCTCTATCTCAACATGCATCATTTCCTGACTAACTGCACAAGAGAGAGATTGTTTGATCTGCGTGAACCCAATTCCTCAGCCGTGTAGGACCCTGCAGAGGAGTAAATGTCAGGATGAGAAAAATAAAGGAAAGAGCATATGTAGGGAGTAATGGATAGGAACAATGGATGGAATTTACAGACATGCGCAAAAAAGAAAAAAATAAACTAATATAACTATCTTTCCAGCTGCTGAATGAGGCTGCATGGATACCTTCACAAAGACGTGCTCCGGTTGACATTTTTTTCCGTTTGATTGATCAGGACGAAAGAGGTACTGGTTGCCTTTGGTGTGTGTGCCCTAAGATCTGTGGGAGTGTGTGTATGTTTCTGAGACATGCTACTGCTGCCTGTGTCTGTCAGTGCATTCATCTGTGTTTTGGTGCCATTTTCACACTTTGTGACCGTCTTTCTGCGCAAGTGGGTGTGTGTGTTTGAGTATTGTGTGTGACAATGCTTGTGAGTGTGTCCTCTGTTCCTTAACTTACCTCTCTGCGCTCACGTACTCCTCCTCAATAGCTACACAGGGTACCTTGCCCAGCCTGACACCCATCTGGATGTCTCTGAACTGCAGACCCAGGTTCTCCCCCAGGATGGTCACCCGAGTTCCCCCTTGGCGAGGCCCCGTCTCAGGGAACAACTGGAACAACAAGGTGACAACAGAGGTCAGAATGGATGGATTAAGGAGAGAAGGAGACTGAAGAAGAAATGAGACAAAAGAGCAGGAATATGTCAAGGTGAAGATGAAGGAAAAACTGACAATATATCATAGTCACATGTATATACAGACACAAACTTACATTAAGACGCATATGTATTCACAATTTTTCAATGATGTCCCCATTAAACTAGTTTTAAGTCTGAAAATGGTTCCCAAACACAGCACAGATGACCCCAAACACACACAGGCATACACACGCCATACAGAATGGGACCATATCAGGTGGTTTAAGTTTTAATGAAGAAAAATCACCCTCTTGGCTTTGAAAAACACCGAAAATGAGATAAAGAGAGGACAAAATAACAGAACCACACAGGCACTAACCAAAGGCATCATCTTGGGGGTTTAATTGAAACTTATTACGCTGGCTTGGCTCCGTCGACGCGGCTGTGGCAGTGTAACGCTCAGTCGCGCCGCCGAACCATAATGTGATTTATCTAGCCAGATTATGGCGCGTAACGGGGACAGGTGTGGTGTGACAAAACAAATATGGTGACTGATGGACGGTGGTTGTCACAAACACGCACACATACACTACAGCGAGGACACGCACACCCAAACCTAATCCCTAACAAGCATCATGAGGTAATTATGTGTAATCTGTCTGTTGCCCTGTTCTCCTGCAGTGCTTGGCTGAGCAGACAGAGCAGTGTGGAAATGCGAACCCAGGCGCCTGCAGTATGGAGGCATAGTGGTATTATTAAACCACAATAGCACCAAACAGTAGACCTTGACAAATGGTGATTTCAACATCGTGGATGAGTTTGGGGAATGAACAGTTTGTGTTGTCACATGAGATCTAACTCTAAACTTTTATGCAGAGAAGGTCAGCTGAGATCCGAACCCTCTGTGCACCACTCTTTAACAACCAAAAGCAAAACTGTCAGCTACTAAACAGCACCACTGCAGCAGCTGGAGGTTAAATGCCTTGCTCAATGACACTTCCTCTGCAGTCACTGACAGTGGAAGAAGCAACACCTATTAACATTTTCCACTGAAAGGTGACCAGATGGTTTGCATATACAGCCTTTAGTCTATTGCATTGCCGAAATATATGGATTCATTCATGGATCATTCTCCCCAGAAATATAATTAAGAGAGAGAAAATTGAGAAAATCAAAGCTTAAGTGGAAAATGAAAATAAATAAATAAATAAATAAAATTCAATTCAATTAGAAACATTAAACTGAACTTTTAAGAGATTATATTGAAAATGACAATGGAAAATTATAAAAGAAATGTAGATTATAAAAAATTAAAATGGAAAATAATGAAAATTGAAGGGCTTAAACATAAATGTACAAATTATGAGCTATGTCTGAATGCCAGTAGCAACAAACTCAGTAAGTAAAAGAAAAGATTTAAGAAGTTAAAAGTTCTGTATGCAACATACAGAGCATTAATGTAATGCTAGCAAAGCACTATTTGCTATGTAAATATATAATGGACTAACGGGGTCCTGAGCAGAGAATAAAGTCATGCTACATCTGTGAGTGTTGTAATCCGAGCTTCTCTGTGGTTTGTTTTGGTAAGCCAGTCTGGCCGCGTGGGCATTTTTATGCATGTGTGCAAGCTCATCATTGCCGTTTTGCTCTGTGCTCATACATTGATTACTGCTGATACTGCAGTGGCATCATTGCTAGGGATGCACCGATCCGATATCTGGATTGAATTTTGGCCCCAGTGTCATCAAAATAGATGGATCGTGTATCAGAAAATGCAACCAATACCTGAGCGATCCTTTCCCTTTAAATCTATTGTGATGCGAGCTACGTCATACGTCAGCAGCAGCACGTGTGCCACATGCCGCAAGAGTTGATTAGCCTACTTAGGCAAGCACAAATGAAGCGAGGAAGAAAAACTGCTGTGTGGAGGTATTTCACACTGGACACTCCAAGGTATATAGCTTTTTCAGTCAACCATGGTATCAGATTGATATCGGGTATCGGCCAATACTCAAAACCACAGCATCGGGATCGGTATTGAAAATGAAAAAGCTGGATCGGTGCATCTCTAGTCATTGCAGAACTGTAGTGCCCACTCTCAGGAGCAACTTAGGGGGATAAAAAATGAAGATGAGTAAATGCCAAAAACTGCAGCTCCTCAAATGGCCACTTGAGGCTGGCTCCAAAAGCAAGTCAATCCCCAGTTGCCTCCATGTTAAAATGCCCAGCTGAAATAAACATGTTTACAACCTGGTACAAAAAATGGTTTAGGTCTTTATAGCTTAATTCCTCCTTTGAGACAACTGTACATGGGTGAATTTTTATACAACTCACCTGTTAAAATTTTATAAGGGCTTAAAGTTATGAATAATTAAAAGTAGAGCCACTTTGAAGGACAGGCTGTCTGTGAGGCGTCACCACCATCAATGAGTCAGATCCACCTCGAGCTCCTTCACAGCTTCATCATCTTGTTCAAATTCTGTGTCCAAAAATCTAACATGGTGACAGCGAAAATGTGAGTCCACAAAGTGGGTGATGTCATAGTGGCTACATCCATTATCTGGCTATCACTGTCAGCTCTGTCAGCACTGTTGCTGTTGTTCAGCACTGTTCATAAGTTAGCACTGTTAGCTGACTAGCTGCCAGCTCGGCCACCGTCCAGTCCATTCCAGACCAGACCAGACCAGACCAGACAACTCATAGGCTCTGAATTTTGAAAAAAAAAAACCTTTAAGAGGCTAAAATCACATAAAAATACACATGGATACTTATTTCTTTTTTTAAGATTAAATATATCAAGCACCAAATGATTTTTGTAAATGAGCTAAATCTTTAATTTGCCAGTGAGCCACCAAATAATAAAATGACAGACTGCCCAATAAACCACATTTTGGAAGCTTTTACCTTTGGCAGCATCATGCTGTGACAGACATTACTTTAGATATGCAAAGACAGATCACCAAGCAATATCAGAAATCTGATAATCATTTCAAGGTCTGAACGAATGAAGTGTTGAGGTTTGAAAACTAATACCTTACAAATATTCTATCAAACAACATGGAAACTGTAGTGAACTGAATTCAGAGACGAAGAGGGAGACAGAGCGAGAGCAGTCTGGCCGGGGATAGCGCTGGCTGCAATTTGGAAGCTGACTCACGTTGGAACCTCAGGCGCCAGCAGAGCTTCAGTACTTTGGTTCCACAAGCACAATAGCTGGTAAACACTGACCAGAGCGAGTAGCCATCAAGCTCTAGGGTACGATATGGACAACAGATGTCAGGGTGTGGAAATGGGGCTTCGGATGGTTTTTTGGAAGAATGAAGCCATGATACCGCAAAACACAATATCAGCTAGCCACCAAGCCCTGGGATATAAACACTGGCAGAGCCACAGACAGACAGAAAGGCAGCAGAGGAAGAGAAAGAAGTGTGCTGCTGGAGGGGATTACTTCCATCATTTGAGGGGGGCAAGAAAGTGGGGGGCAGGGGTTGCAGTACTATTACACCATGAACAACATCTTAGGGTAAGTATCCTACATATTCTTTATGTTAGAACAGTTTTGAAGGGAGCACATTTCATTTAACTGGGGATGTTTCTCAGTCATAGGGTTACCTGGTCCCATACAATGATTTAGATGAAAGGTATACAAGAGTTGTAAACTATATTTAAAGGTATACTAGATAATGTTTGTAACCACATCATTCAAAGTAGTCCCATCTTCCCTACACTGCTTGTACGTGATCTGTCTACAGCAAGCCTGGATGACTACAATACAATAGCAAAAGGCAAAGAGGACCCAGAGTTTTTTGTGTTCACAAGGCACAGGCTAAATAAACTGCACCGGGGACTGAAGGCGAACCGAACTCAGACCACCTTGGGAGGTGTTCAGTTCACTTCAGAGGGGTCTGAGTTCACTTGGAGTGTTCACATTTGCTCAAGTGTGAAAACACCCTAAGGACCTAAAGCCCAAACCTCACCATCGCACTGTTATTGGTTGGGGACTACATGCCCAGAAACATCCCAAATACAGCAAAAATAATAAGAAATGCAGGTGAAAGGCAAATTCTTTGCAGATAAATACACTGCCACAAATCTCTTGTTGGTAATACGCGATGACTTCGATGGATTACCTTTGTATGAGTCTATACATTGTGTTTTAGGAACATCCTAGTACACCTTTAGAACTCAGACCAGTGATACCCCATTGACTGAATATTTTACCAAACAAAACTAGCCTTCCTAGTGACTATCCATCCATCCTTTCCCATATTTTTGAGAAGACAGGTAAGGTTGTGATAGCTGGAGCACATTTTGTGCAAGCTGCCTTCACATGCATCCAGCAGTGCTATCATGATGGAATCTCAGCATCTCTCAAAACGTTTGAGAAAGAGGAGGCACCGAGAAGAAAATGACAGTGCTGGGTCCAACCAACCAAAAATAGGGCTGTCGACCAAACGCAGATGCCTTACATACTTCATGGAACAAGGAGAGTTAAGTAAGCAATAACATTGCCTCTAATAGGCCACTTTATGATCTCTTGCTATGTATCTGAAACATGATCTTTGTGGTACATAATGTGGAGCCAGACCGCTACACCTCCTAGCTACCATAATAGAATGTGTACCATTCTATTATTTCTGTGATATCTGAGAGTGGATTTCCACTGGAACCTCAGAAACTCTTGGAAGTTTAAAAGTATGGCACCACATAACAAGATAACCAGCACTCGCTGAGCCTGTGGGCATGCAGGCAGACGCCACAGTGTGGAAATGGAACCTCAGGCAGCTTATGGACTCATGTTGCAGTGATTTGACACAACACTACCACATTCACAAGCACATAACCACCACTCTCTGGGGAATGTAAAGTACAGGCGCCCCTAAGCTGAAGATGAACCTCAGGCGGTTTTGGGAGGATAGTGATCTCATACAACACAACCACACTTCAAACACTAACTTACAAGATGTAGGATGTAAATGCGAAATGATAATTGTTCCTCATGAGCAGCCAAACTGAACTAGAACTCAACTGACACAAGGATCACAGAGGATCATAGATGCATACTAACACAATCTCTGCCTGCTACTGGCCACTGAACCCTGAAGCTGATCAGCTGGCAGCCTTGACTGAATGGCAATTTTGTTACTGCATTCTGTCTTAGCTGTTTTGTTTGGAGGGAGGATATCACTAATGACTTACTGTACGTATCCTGCTGCTCTGACGTCATTTTCAGTCAACACTAAATCTACATTAGCCAGCACAGGTGGCATAAGTTAAGCAATTTTGTGGAGAACCGCAGTCAAAATTGAGAATGCATGTTGTCTAGGCAAAGATGGATAAAGAAAATTACCATGTCCATTGTTTCCCAGTATTAAAACACCTAAGAGCTAGAGAAGAAGTTTGGTTTTATATTGGTGTAGTCTATGGAGGCAAAAAGCTTTGGAAGTAGCAATAAATCCAATACATTTTTTTTTTATCTTTGACATATTTTTCTTCCTGTGTTGGCCACTTCTTTTGAATACCACTGACCAGGAATCCAATAGAGGTAAAGTAGTATGGCGTCGCTCTGTGGCGGTGTGGCCTTTATAAGGCTGTCCTAACCACAGAGTAGCCACATCAAGTCACCAGCATTACAGCAGCGGTTTCCTAGTAGTCTGTCATCTAGACTGTACACACATTGTGTGGGTGTATGTGTGAGTGTAACATGGTAATCTTGCTGTGGTCTGAGCGGTAACCAAAAGCACATGAGCCATGGAAGGCCCAGCAGCTGTTAAAAACTGGGAGAGTTGTTTATGTGGTCAGGAAAGTAGTTTGGGAATTCTGCTAAGGCAGTCTAAGCAAACGGGGAGTACGGGAAATACAATTTGCAACAGTGTTTTTTTTTTTCTTCTTTTAATTTCCTGGGAACACTGCCTCAAACAAACAATCTATAAGTTATCTACAGTTATTAGGTGTTTGGAAACTGTAATATTATTAAAGAGTTCATGTTTTTGTTGCGATCAACTCAGGTTATTTTAATGTGTTGAGAGACTTGGTTGCTGGTGGACAGTAAAACATCATAGTCATTATTAACACAAAAGACTAATAAACCCAGTTTATCTTCAATAATTACGTCCTCAATCTAACTCAAACCGACTTAGTTGGTGCTGTATGTCCAATTTATGGTCTGTTTCCATAATCAGGTCTGATGAAGAAATGTAAGCATCTCATTTTTACATAATCAGCGTTGGATGATTGAACATAGCTGATGTACTTTTTTCCTTTGATTGTTTCAATTAGCTTGTTCAAGTCAACACAATGACTGTTAAGTGAATAGCACATGTTTCCGTACTCATAATGGCTGCTCTACTTGATAAATAAAATCCTCCTGGAAGGTAATATAAACTAAACAGGGCAAAATGAATCCATGAATCAAGAGAATGGAGACATCTGCTATTGATATTCAAAATGTATTTCATTTTAGCTTTCATAACTCTTTAGACATTTATTACTCCCAGTCTTGCTCTACTTGTACTATTATCATAATATAAAAAACACATCAGTCTACCTTCTCCTTCTCATGCCCTTGTATGCACACAAATACACACCCAGTTGCATGCACAACGCACTCTTTTGTTCATAAATGTAGATTTTTTTTCTATTTGTGAGTGCATGTATTTACAAACACATATAGTTGCATGGATCATCAGTTTGTGACTGTACACAATCACTGTGCCAGACACACAGCATTAAATAGTAGCACCAAGTTGTGTGGGAATCAGGGGAACTGCACAACACCACCTTTTCCGTCTGCCTTCTTCACCCACACATTCAGCCCAGTCACCAGAGGAAAGTGTTGCCATTGTACGTTTCTGCAAACAAATGATATTCTACAATTGAATGTTTCCTATGTATCACGACTACTACTACTACTTCATTTTCCCTTACACATTTAGGTAACTCTGATGTTAGTAGCATTACCAGCTCTGTAAGATCAAGAATGAGAAACTCAGAATTTCACTATTAAAATCCAACACTATGGTCTGAATCAATGGCGTGACATTAAATTTATGACTGAACATGTATCAAGAGAAAAAACATATAAACAAAAAAGATGTGTTCAAAAATGGTCAAAAGATCTAGAAAAAGTCTGCTTTCTAATGATATTTAGCTAATATGTGCTAAGCTGACAACTGAGAGAAAGGAAATTAAGTCTTAAATGAGAATTATTGCTCTTAAAAGAAATGAGAATAGATAAAACCAAATGGGAATACTCACACAGATAATTCCATTAATATCAACATAATCATCCGATTCATGTTCATTTAAGATGGAGTCAAGCATAATATCTCATCCTTTTTTTTTTTTACATATTTTGTACCTGCTATGGAAGAAATTCGTTTTCATTTTGTAACAGCAGAGGATTGAGCAAGGCTAATTTTCTTAATTACTTGACCAATAGTCGCTGAAAGTCAAAGGAAATAAAATCCAAAAGAAAAGCACAAAGATAAAAAACATGAATTCATCTAACATCTGAAAAACGCTGGATTTTGACCCTGAAAGCCTTCTGAATACATCAATGCACAGAGAGACAGTGACATACAGAAGTGAACATACCTAAAAGACAGTTCAAAAAGGAGCCAAACCACAACAAACCTCTACGTGCCTCTGTCTCCAGAGTACCAGTTTGATGTAACAGTGAGTAATAATACCATTTCTGTGCCAAGGGCAGGCACAAGGTCCCAACAAGTGTGTGTTTTAATAGCAACACATTAAAATGGAGCAGCTTTCATTCTCGGTTCAGGACACGTAGGGCTTTCGTGACCACGGGGGCTTCGACAAAGAGAGCTGACGCAACGTCCTATCAAGGTTTACCAGCCTTGGATCTCCGCAGGTGACTTTACACTCTTCAAGAGTTGACGAGATTATGATGTGGTGCTCAAAGAAGCCGCGCTGCTTTCCTTTGCAGGTGATTTTAGAACTGCAACATTGGAGGGAGTTTTGATTAAAAGAGTTTCTTTTGGTTGTTGCCGACTGTGGATCTTGCATGTTTTTACCTTTATTTCCTACCAGTGGTGACATTCTTGAATAACTCTATGTCAAATTGGGCTCCCTTGGCTTTACAGCCTCAAAAATATATTTACATTTACATGGACACGACACAGTCTTAAACGTGTTTGTAATCCTAAATGGTTACTTAAATTTCAAAATGTCTATATAGCAGATGTCATTAAAAATTCAAAACAAAATCCAACCCATAGCAAAGAACTGAAAAACCTTTTTTTTTTTTTTTTTTTTTTAAAATGGATCATAAAAAAAGGAGAAGAAGGCCATGGGAAGGCCATTGATAACTGCAAAATCTGGCATCATATGCTAGGTTTTCTACATCAT
>JAPZEB010000002.1:9081744-9094136 GCA_029783705.1 Chaetodon striatus
CCGATCTGCATGTAAACATAGTGAGTCACTAACCGACAGCTACTTGACAGAGACAGCAAACCAGCTCAGTGTCATGGCCAAATGCAAGTATAATGCTGATTTTTTTTTTTTCCCCCCACAATTAACAACTCTACAAGCAGGACATAATTATTCACACAGTTTCGGAAAGCAAGACTATAGGTCCATCCAGTGGTGAAAGAAGCACTCAGATAATTACTCAAAGTAGAATTAGTAATATAAGGGTGTTAAAAAAGTTACAAGTACAATCAGCAAAATACACCTTGTGTGTGTGTGGTGTGTTTGTATGCATAGCTAAAAGTGTGTCTCATTTTGTATTTTATAGGCCCATCATATGTCTTCTAATTCAAATACTGATCAACAAAGTACCCAGAGATTGCCGCTGTCATACCTTGGAATAAAAAGTGCAATAGTTTCATGTAAAATGCAGTATCAAGAAGGATAAAATGGAAATACTCAAGCAGAGTACCTCAAAAGTGAAGTTGTACACAATACATAATGTAAATGTATTTAGCTGCTTTACACCATCAGGTCCAAATGCAACATTTGAATGGTGGATAAACTGAATGTGCAAATCCATTCATTTATTTCAATCTGACAGAATAGTCGATTTTACCGTGAAGGACACAGTGTCTAGACCTCATCTGGACCTCATCTGAATGTATGAGCATTCTTGTGTTGTGCTTTTTCCGTGTTCAAAGGGCATTTTGATGTGTTTTCAAACCTCAAATTTTACAATAATACACCAGATGCTGTTAATGACAGCGGCAGACAGGTGTTTGTTTTGGAAGCAAGCTGTACTTTTGACCACAGTTTGGTGGAGGCGTTCTTCACTGAGATAACAAAGTATCAGCCTTCAGCTGATGTCTTATAACGATATCTGGAGGCTGTATGTGTGTCTGTCAATTTGTCAGTCAAGGCAATGTCCATATGTTGGTGGTGAGGGATGTTCAATAAAAAAATAAAAAAAAAACAGAACATACTCACAAGGTGATACTCCGCCTCTGCAATCATTGGCAGTCACCAATCTACAGTGTGGCTGTGTATCATTAAGGTACGACAGTGCAGACAGAAACTTGTGTTGTTCATTATTCCTGATCTGCTTTCAACACGACTGTAAATAAAAGTATTAAAATGTTTGTGTATGTGTGTGGCCCGCTGTCTCTGTGCCACCAATTACCCTTAAAAAATACAAACCAAAGAGAAGTGGTTACCTTTGAGAACAGTGTTTGAACTGCAGTGAGAAACCCACTGCAGCTGCTTTTATAAAAGCTTTTGACTGTAGACTCAGCTTTTGATGAGGAAAGGTAACTAAGTGCACATGTTGTTTGATGAATTCAAATGCAAGCAAAGCATTTTCTTCATAATGTAGCAATAGCCTGGAGGTCAGCGGATTAATCAACTGGACATTTGAATGCAAAAGTCTGTGACTGAGAGAATGCAGCCACTTCCTGTACCCGTTTCAAATTAAAGCCCTTGTTTCAATTAAAGACTGTCTAGTGTTTCATACACAGTCCAGCCATAGACTTGTCTTGTTTTTTATGTTTTATGAATCATGGACAAAGTATTTTGAGTATTCTGAACACACTAAAGATTACTCCACTCTAAAGTATTTTGTTACTATGTACATTTGATTTTTTTCAGCCATGTCAAATACCAATTACAAATACTAACAAGGTTACTGAAACACATTTCAAATGCAAGCAAGGGAGATACAGTCCGTCTCTAATCAACGCTTTGCATGAAGGCTCCATACATAAAGTCAAGGTAATGTCACTGTGCACCTCAGGTTGACTTTGAGGTTAAATAATTGCTAGAAAAATAATAATTTCCCCCACCTAGATGTTCAATTCCAGATTTATATATTTATTTACGTATATATTACTTTGAGTTTCATACACAGTGATCTAGATATATTTTTTTATTTATCATATGTTTATTTCTCTGACTGATATGGTCAGTTCAGCAGTGATCTAGCCTCTAATGAAGGCAAAGATTGATTGGGGGGGCTCAGAAGGTAGAGCGGGTCATCCACTACTGGGAGGATCAGCGGTACGATCCCCGGCTCCTCCAGACTGCATTTCGATGTATCCTTGAGCAAGATACTGAACCCAAAAAGTTTCTTAAAAAAAATAAATAAATAAATAAAAAAGAGTAGCAGGTGGCACCTTGCATGGTAGCCTCAGCCACCAGTGTATGAATGTATGTGAATGGGTGAATCTGACTTGTAGTGTAAAAAGCCCTTTTAGTGGTTGGAAGACCAGACAGCCGCTACACAAGTGCAGAGCCGTTACCATTAGGGGGATTAAAAATCGTCTGATTAATCGGCCACAAGCCTTCTCCTGCTCAAAACTAAATCTATTGTCAAACAACCTCTGATTAGCCCTGAGACAAAGGCAACGTCAAAGACTCAAGCAAAAACATGTAATGTATATGATCCTGAAGTAAACTTTGTATTTAGTGAATATACCTGTTATTTACAATAACAACAAATAGCTGTATTACATTGAAACCATCCATACAAAACTCACCACCTGAGCTTGAATGGTGGCTCTAAAAAGTCTGCAGCTTGTTCATTAATGAAGGATCCAATCAACAGATTTTATCACTTAAAATGAATCATTAGCTGCAATCCTGATTTACTGCACAGCATATTTGGTTATATTAAATTTCCTGCATGTCTATTTGACAATGTCTTATCAAAACTAGGAATTTAACCCTGCTGTGCTTGTTATGTAAGTGTACATAATATATTTAGTTTACACCCTATAAAGGCCCTTTTGGCAAGTCATGAGACAACAGCCTGTACAGTTAGATACCTGCACAGTGTGGCTCTAACAACTATGAATAGATTCACCCAGTGAAATGTCTGGTCCACAACACTTATATTTGCAGAAGGAGCCACAATATTATTACAGTATCATATCTAAAACATTGCAGCCTACTTAAAGCTTCATCTACCAATATTTCTTGACATTTGATGTAATGACTAAATATATAAAGAAACATAATTTAAAGAAATATGATTCATCAGAGCTGATTTTATACACAGATTTACAATATCCATGATTCTACTATACATTACAGTTAACTTCACCTGACTATCATGTGCAAATAAATACACCATCATACAATTCATCTGATATCTTAACAGTTTCACAGACAGACTGACAGATAGACAGACAGACAGACAGATAGACAGATTGATTGATTGATGGCATATGTGCTCGGTGAACCTTCACGTCTGAGATTACTCACTATGCAGCTGCACAAGACGATCATTTTGAGAGAGGGAAGACAGGCACACTCAAAGTCTCATGAATTTGTCCATCCCCTCCTCTGCTCTTCACTCTTCCTTGATATTGTATCTGTGCAGGCAGTTGCCATAGAAACATAACTTTATTATCCAACTACCCTTTACTACCTAGTGGGAAATATCTTTGTCCACTTACATTCTAATTATGTTTGTATGAATACTAAGCTGGCTCTTGAATAACTACAAGGTGTCAGACAGCAATATCACAACTTCTCATAAAACTACAACTAACAAAAAAAAAACAAAAAAAAACTGTGTAATGTGTGTGCGCGTGTGTTTATATGAGAAGATGCTTGTGTTGTTGCTGCCTATTCCCTTGAGAGTTTATCATTTTGATTTTACCCCATTGTACTTATTTTTGTAATTTGATTGAGCTTCTATTTTCACCACGCAGACAAGCCTGGGTGCTGGTGCTTTGGTGTTTCTGAGCATTGCAACCATTTCTCACCTGGAGCAACAAATAGAAAAGTGTGAATAAACAACATTAAGATAACACCAGGAGCTGCACTGGTGAAATTTGTTATTTCTTTCTCATAATCCAACCGTCTAAATCAACAGCTACACAGAGACTGTTATCTATCGAGTATGGTGGCCCCGAAGGACAAAACACATACAGTGTTGAAAGCACAAACAGTAACAAGAATGCACTCCAATCTAAAAGTGCTGCAAATAAGCAAAACACAAACAACAGACGTGTGCAGGAAAAAAGCAGACACATGGAGGAGGGGAGTGATGGACATAAGTTGACCTAGAAGCAGCAGAAATGTTTCCCATTAAGGTTCATTGACAGGCGGTAAGAAGAAAGAAGACCAAGCAAGGGGAGCCAGATGTACTCGGACATCCCAAGAGGGCAGCAGAAGGCTTCTAACTTCTGAAAATTCAACTTCTGCTGCCATGTTCTCTCCAGGCAGCACTGCTCTCTGCACTGCTCGGCTATTTTGCCGTCTCCTCACTACAACGGTGCGAATGTGATGATAACATTTTATTCCTACGGAGAAATATTTTTCTAAGAGTGTACCATCTCAGAGTGTTGTGCCAGGGAATATGAGGAAGATCTCTGTGCTACATTCATGGCAGGTGTGTGTGTTGAAGTCCAAACACTTTCATTGGAAATTGATGGCTCAGCGAGAGACAGGCTAGGTTTTGATCAAAGAGCAGCAACTGACATCTCAACATATGCTGGATGAATTATTAAAAATACAAGTGACCCCTTGTGAAGAAATAAATTGCTGCTCCTCCTGCATCCGCATATGCAATATGTAAGCTCTGGAAGCAAAGTGGAGGTTATTTTTTATTAGCTTAAATCAGAATGGCAGCCTGTCACTCCAAGCTGATGTGCCATGCAGGGCTGAAGCTTGGCTCTACATCTGTAAAGATGTGCTACCGCTCACTTACTGAGGGTAGGGAGGCGTTTCAGCACAGATCGTTAGTGTGGGATAAATGAGCAAACACATTTGTATTAGAGATGGAGCTCACGAAATTTAAATGATTACAACGGGGTTGATTAAATGATGGTTAAATTGATAAATAGTGAATTAAATAACAAGGTTGACTAAAATATAATTGAAATTATAAATGTGCTCTTAAATTTGGCTCGTTTTAATAAAGACAACAAAATTAACAGATTTAAGCAGACATGAATTGATGAAGCAAACAGACTTGATTTGATAAACCTCTTTATAATTCATCACAACTCGAGACTCTTCACTCTTCATTCAAGTCTGTACGAAGATTGCTTATTGTTTCACATGTACAGCGGCAAATATCTCAATCCTAAGCAACATCGAGTGACACTTAACTACAGTTTTCTGATTTTGCACCTGGGGTGAAGTGGCAAAAATGTTATTAGTGTGCCAACCTGTTGCCTTGCCTTCAGTTTGAATGACCGCACTGAGGCAGCACTGATCAGCTTTTACTGTAGCTCTATCACTTATGTTTTACGTCAATTGATTGTCACATCTTAAACAGCTTCAAAACATTTGTGAAGAACATGCAGGCTCACAGCAGTTGGAAAGGAATGATCCAACAATGTGGGAAAGTGATAACTGAAAGATAGAGGTCTAACAGATCACTGAGGAGTTGTAGGAATGGTCTGTGTTCCATATATTGATTGGTGTTGGTCTTAAATGTTGATTGATAGATTCTGTGCAGAGTTGTCATAAACAATAAATATGTATTTCTCAAATTGACTTTTTCATATCACGTAAACACAATAAGGACATTTTTGTCTTTCATATTCTTACATCTATTTTTTTTTTTTTTTTTTTTTTTTTAAATGGATCATAAAAAAAGGAGAAGAAGGCCATGGGAGGGCCATTGATAACTGCAAAATCTGGCATCATATGCTAGGTTTTCTACATCATAATAAAAATCTAAATTGGGAGAAATTCTGTTTGGTTCCAACAGTTTAAGGATGTTTTTTGACGATGCTGTATAGAAGTAGTAAAACCGGCTACAATTTAATATATGTGACTGTACCTGTGGTGTATATGGAAATGGTACTGATGTATGTGCTGTGTGGCTGGGTTTCTGCTTGTGATATTTTATCTGACCATGGGAAAGAGATCTGAGCCCATCCTGGATTGCATCAACTGCCAATGTAGCATCATACTCCATGTTTTGAGCACTGGCTCATGAAAAATGCTGTCCGCATCATGTGATCTGGTCTACAAGGTTGAAGTCTTCTGTGATTTAAAAACATGCGCTTATTCCACCTGAAAAGAAGCCAGAGCTCTCTCTCTACCTACCTCCCAACCAATCCTCATTAACCAGCAGAAAAAGTACTAAAAGTAGCTTAAAAGTTCTCATTGAATATGCAGTGGGTGGTGGAATCTATGTTTATGTATCCATACCGAGAAATGTGCACACACACTTACCTTTGTGATCTTTGGGTGGGTGCAGCGGCTGTTTCCAGAAGTGGCGTGCATCCAGCCTCCGCCTTCAGCCAGCTGCAGCGGGAGGTGGGAATTTCCTCCACTGGTACACTCCTGCCTGAGGGAGCACTTCCTGTCCTGGACGCACCAGCCACATTCAAACCTGGGGTCGGCCTTCAGGCACATACCACAGCTGTCTCGCAATGCTCTGCACTTGTACAGGTGGGCTGGCAGGAAGACAGAGAGAGTGGGAGAGAGACAGATTTGATGTGACTGAAGCTGGAGTCACACACACATTCCTCAGTCACAGGGAGAAAAGCAGTTTTTCATGGTGCACGTTATATAACTTGTTAGCTAACCAGTTAATGAGAACAGTGTGTAAGAGAACTTGAATTCAACCAGGCTAGCTAACTAGCTAGCTAACCCAACTTATTTTGCACTACTTTTTCCACTTAGCAAGAGTGCTAGAGTTCATTTAGAGACAAAGAAATATTGAATATAGATATACAGAAATATAACAGAGGTTTGTGTAATTTTTTTAAGCTTTTCAGAGGGAGTTGTTAAAATAATCCCTAAAAACAAACTGTAAGCTAGTGAAGCAGAAGCTAATCAAGTGCAGGTGGATGGTAGCTTGCTTCAGTCTTACCTTGCACTCTTTTAGCATCCCATTTCCTTTCTCTGTTGGCATTTTCTCACTCTAACTAGTGCGTCTGAAAAGCTAAGACACAATATTGGGGTTTCCTGTCCATATTTAAAGGTAAAATGATTTTATATTTTAATTTTCAGGCTTCCTTTGGACAGAGCCAGACTAATTGTTTCTTCCTGTTTCCAGTTTTTGTGCCAGGCTAAGCTAACTACAGTAGTTGCTAGCGTCATTTTTTTTTTTTTTTTCCAAATTCATACATCCAATATATTTTGAATATTTTGATACTGATGCTCTATTGCTTTTTTAAAACTAGGCACATTGTATGACCCTGAGCCGGGGAACCCACTGGTTGTCCTGGTTGTTGCTGATTTGTTAACGTAAATTGTTGTTACCGTAATTTTGTTACTGTAATTTGAAGCAGTCTCTGGCACAAGAATTTCTGAATCGGAAAAAGAAAGTTCTATTAAAGTAAATTGAACTGTATTGTAACTGTGGTGAAGAGGGGCACACTGAACAAACTGAAAGTTATCATGGACAATAGCAGACACCCTCTCCACAACCTCCTGGTACGACAGAGGAGCAGCAGCAGCAGTCGGCTCATCTCACTGTGTCGCAGAACATAACACTTTAGAAGATCCTTCGTTCCCACGGCAATTAGACTGTTTAACAACTCTTGAATCCAGTCACACACATCACATTAGCCACAACTGGCTGGACTGTAAAATGGACAATTTTATCCTAATTTACTTAATCTATATTTCTGCACTCATTTTATTGGATTTTTGGAGTTTCCCTTTGGGATAAGTAAAGTTTGTTTTATTCTATTGTATTCTTCTATTCATGAGCCAGTAATTCTTGCATAACCCACGTAGCAGGAGTAAACAAGGAAGCAGTCCTGAGTGGTCTTGTAAGGAGGCAGGTTGTGGTGGTGGATGGGTTACAAAACCGCAGACTTTCCTACTGAACTTATCCCAGGAGACACGCATTTGCAACGGTGTGAATTTTAAGTGAACTTTGAGTCATTTTATGGTATGTCATCTCCATGGTCCTTTACCTAACCTAACCTTAGTAACTTTACTTGCCTTATGTTTCTTATGTAACTGTATGTTAAAGACATAAGGTCATTGGTGGGGCACTAATTTGTAGGATATCGTATATCTGTTCTGTGAAGATATCTTGCATATTTAGCTTATTAAAACGGCGCAGATCTCGTCATTTAACTCTCACAAGAAAGAAGCACATTTCACAAAATAATTAACAATTGCATGTAGGCCTCGAGTTGTATTTATCTTGCTGCGCAGAATATTTGAATCATGTTTCAGCTTTTGATCAAAACATATTTTTCTAAGGCATGCTGGAGTAGGATGTTTATTAACTTGATATAATTTAAATGCATGAACTTGGGCTGCTTTATTGTGGAAACGTTACATTTAGCATACTGCTTGAGAAATATTATTCTGATTAACATAAAGTGCTGTAAGTTGTTCATTTGAAAGGAAAGCTAGGGTGGCAAGAAGAAAGTCAAAAAAGTAATCAGGAGTTTGTGTCTTTGAGCTTGAGAGAGAGAGGGGGAACGGCATAAATGAATGTTAATCACCCGCATAACACCTAAAACCTACAGTAGGTGATTATTACCACTACGAGGCTGTGACGATGAGAAAATAACTGTTTCCGAAGATAAATAGAGGGAGAAAAAAATGAACAAGCAACCTGGAAGGATATTACAGAAATTAATTCAACAGGTAATGTCTGCTAATGCCAATAGGGAATTGATAATTTGTTGTGTAAAAAACCATTCCCTCAACTCTGCAGAGTGGAAAAAGTCATTAAAAGTAAAAAAAAAAAAAAAAAAAAAAAAAGAATGAATAAATAGATAAATAAATAATTAAAACCTCAAACACCTGAGAAGAGAGGAGAGGGAGATGAAAGGCAGCAAGGAGGAGGGGGAGGATAAATTTTAGCTGCGCTTGTTAACAAAACAGCAACACGAATTGTTATGAATTTTAAGATGGTGAGGCCCCGCGAGGCCGAGAGAATCCGAGAGACAGATAGAGTCAGAGAGAGTGAGAGAGGTTGAGAGAAAAAAGACGAAAAGAGACCTGAAACAACAGAGGATCTATGTAAGTGGAGAAAATAGCAAACACAAATAGAGGAGAGGAAGTCACATGCAAACAAGACAGGAAAAAAAAGTACAGGTGAATGGATAGTTTTTTGTTTGTTTTGGTACCATTTACCTTCTGTTAATCTTTATCATAATTATCTCCGTTGATACTACAATGCTAAAACCTGCAAGCAGGTTTGTTTGCTGTCACACCAGTTAAACGGATTTGAAATGAACTGAAGTGGAAAAACAGTTAAAAAAAAAAAAAAAGGCAGTAGAGCATGTAAGAATCTACTCCTCCTCCTTCTCCTCCTCCTCCTCCTCCTCCTCCTCCTCCACAGCAGACAGACGGCGGCTGGACTTCAAAGCGAGCTTCTTTTGCATCCATCTGCCCGCCTCGGCCCTCCGCTCGGGCCTAATCTGATTAGCCACGGCTCAGCTTAAAAGTAGCGCGACGCTAATTAATCTGAACCAAATGAATGATTTAATTAACATTAACATCTCCACTTTACACCGGGGCAAAGCTGGGCCAGCGCCGAGCAGCTCGGCCTCAGACGGATAATACAGCTCCAATTCAGAAAGAAAAAGACAGGGATGGAGCTGAGAGGGATTAATAGAGGATGGAGAGAAAAAGGAGGAGAAGGTCTTTATGAGATTTGTATGAGTGAGGACAGTTTTATAATGCATGTTTTTAAGGAGTTTTAGACCTTTAACACTAAGCATTGCATTATTTAATAGGTATTGTGTGAGGCTTTAGCACAATCATTTATCTGTGGGGGTTTGATAGGATTGTTAATTCAAATTTATTGCTCATCCATAACCTGTCCAGCTGTTTCACTTTAACTGTGTCTTCAGCTTATTGTGAGGAACACACCACCAGTTTTGGGTGTTGCCTGCATAAATTCTCTGCCACCTACAAAGTCAAGTAGCAAACACCGCTTACTCATAGTCAGAACAACAGGGACAAACTTGTCAAGTTCGCACACAAGCGCCACCAACATCATTGGATTTCACACTCCCAAATTGTCAGTGTCATCACCGTCACATGCAAAGCACTCACTATGGCACATCCCTGGGGTGTGTTTCAAGAGTTAGCTGGATAACTCTGCCGTAAAACAATACTCATATCTGGGGCATGGAGTGATGTCAAAAGACCTGTTATAGGTTTTATTATCCAGATAACTACAATCCTGCTTTTTGGTCCAAGCTTCTGAACTGCCAAAATGGAACCTAAGGACCCATTTATTAGATATAAAGATGGAGACGGGCGGAGCCTTCTGTCTGTACTCTGTGTTCATTTAGTCAGTATTTGTGCATGTTTTCTGAAAGCTTACAGATACGGACGAAATTGAACATTCTCCGTCCTCATGTTGGGATGTATATAATAGCCTCACAGACAACCACTGTTTACAACGCTACCTCCGATTCAAGGGACAATATTACGACCTCCTCCACTGTCGCCTCGCTTGTTGTTGAAAACTTTTTACTTTGCCCTCCATTGCCATCTATTAGCTGTATCTATACCAACCTAAAGGCAGCATGGGAGTACAAGGGCAGTGAGGCTTACATTGTCTGAAACGGAAGTATCCATTTCTGTACGTAAAGTGAGTACAAATGAGCCTTAAGATCACGTTTAACACTATTGATCTTGGAGGAAAAGTAACAGTTGTTTGTAACAGGCCGATTGCTTGGCCTCCTGTATTACAGCTTGCAGCTTTCTTGAGAGCCGCTCATCCAAACAAATTCACACTTTACACTGTGCTTCCTTCGGTCCTGAGAAATATACCTCTCTACATGGCTGCGTCTGCTAGCAATTAAAGCTGGGTACCATTCATATTTGCGCTGGTACCGATACCAGACTCTGAAACTATTGTGGCAGATTGGGATTTTGGATGGTTGGGACGGTGACCGAGGGGCCGCAGAGGTTCGATGGCAATCCATTGCTGGCTCCCAGGCTTTGAGCTGCTTCACATCACTTCTGCCTCTAAACCTGGCGTTCCCATCAAAATGCGATCTCATTTACTGAAATCTGGCACTGATGGATATAGCATGAATCAAGACTCGGTAGTGACGATGCAATTTAGTTAATACCTTTAAAACTACAGAGTTTGGTACATAGCCCCACTAGCAATGCTGGGGTAAGTCAATCATTTGGGTGCTAAAGCTCACACAAACATTTAATGGCCTCAGTGAAGTCGAAGCTTGGCTATTTCCAGCAACAAAAGCGTTCATTTCGAAAGTTACATTGGTGATGCTTGAAATATTTTAAATATGTGTGCTACAATGTGACATATACTGTTTCTCCAGTCTCTCTTTCTTCCTCTGTTTTATATCCCATACATCTCCAGAGCTCTCACTACATACTGCACTTTCCTGGGTCCTCTGCAATACATCTTCCAAGTGTGAAGTTGGATCAAATGAAAGGTGGATGAGAAATTCAAAGGAAAGATGGACAGATTATTTTCATTTCAGTTAGATATCAAATTGGCAGATTACATTTACTTTAAGCTGATTGTTGGTTTACATATTATTAATAATCATGTTTACAAAAAGTTATCTTCTCTGTGGTCAGTCATTGCTTTATTTTAACTTGACATGCAGTCAGTTTCAGAGGCTCACAATGACAACGCCAAATGTTGTCTTGCAGGTGTAAAGTTTCACGCATTCATCATCGTGGTGAAGTTAGTTAAACCAAGTATTGTAAAGTATTTGACAAATACAAAAAAATCAGACCTGAGTTTGGCGCTAGAACATAAATGTCTGTACAAACCTCCATGGGAAACATTGAAGAGTTTGTGAGATATTTTAGACTGGACTGAAGAGGTGAACCAACATTGCCATCCATTCAACCACACCACTGAGCGTGGCTAGAATGATACATTGTTACTTTTGAGTTCTAGTAGGTGTTTATATTCATGGGAAAGGGGCAATCATGAAGTTATATGGACTGACATGAACTGCTTTCGGACAATTTGGGGGACCATCATCCTGAATCATCAACACCGCATGGTGCAGCGGAAGAAAAGTTTACAAGTAATTGCTAGTATTTACTTGGAAGCAGACTGAGACCAAACAACCTCGGTCAGGTTGTTTGAAGCTCGAGTTGGAATAACAACTTTCAATGTGAAAATACCACCAGAGTTGATTTAAAAACATTTGGTATAAAAGCACCTTCAGTAACTTATCCACATGAAGAACTTACAATTGAAACCAAACTTTCCACTAGTCCAAACAGAAATCTCCTTGTATCATTCGGCAATTTTGGATGGAGCATGATTAACTGTTGATGATGTCATTTCCGCATTTCAATGGAAGAGCACAGATTTTCTATATGCTGTTTTTAAAAAATCTGCAACATGGATTCGTGGGGCGGTATGGTGGTGTGGTGGTTAGCAATGTCGCCTCACAGCAAGATGGTTCCTGGTGCCCTTCTGTGCG
>JAPZEB010000002.1:9146129-9161942 GCA_029783705.1 Chaetodon striatus
TTACTATTGTCCTGCCTTGTTTCCTCCTGATGGCACTGGGCCGTTAAATGATAATGGTGACTGGCCATGTATTATGCTGATGTGAAAGGCCAGCTCTTTTCATCAGTGTCTGATGGCTGTCATTGACCAAGTGGAAGTTTTCCACAATTTTGGAGTGACACTGTGTTGCTACAGCTGATCTCCCCATTTATGACAACTGTACAGGGGGTTAATTTTTATATAAGTCACCCGTTTAAATGTTATCTGCACTCAAAGTTATGCATAATTAAGGGTATGGCCACTCTGCGTGACAAATGGGTGTCGTTCATTGACAAGTTGCATCCACGACCATGACATAACCCCAGATTCAGAGCTGTCCACAGGCGTAGCTGTTGCTGTCGCTATTTCAGTGTTTTTTAAGTTCATAAGCAGTAATCGGAACTTTCTGATTGCTTAAAAAAGTCTTTTTTTGTGTTTTATTGTACTAAATGACCCTCTAAGGAGTCACACAGGCCTATTAGTTTTATCTAGTAAGTGCATTTTGTTGTAATGGTTTTGAGACTGATTTTTGCTAGCAAAACTTGGCATTGGCACTAGTGGTATCACAGTTAACCATGGCTTGAAATGCACTGTGTTATCCAAGCTAGCAGCTGGCGTTCTGAGTAAATGAGTACAGTAGTCACATCCATTACTTTATGCAGCCTATTCTCTAGCTACTAGAGTAATTTATGTTATAGCTATATTTTGCAATAATGTTTTCAGTCTTTTACACTCTGACTATGCCTCGTTGCATAATGCCATCATATTTCGTTAAATTGGCAAATGAGAGCACTTAGCAACTTCCCAGCAGTTAACATTAGCATCACAGAAAAGTAAAGACGCTTTGAAGCCCTGAGAGGTCTTTATGTCAAAGTCTTAATAAGATAAGCTAAATCAACGATATGATTGAAAAACTATAAGATTCTGAACACTGTCTATTACCTGCCAGCTGCTGGCCACTTAAACTTTAAAACTACAGAGCTAGCTACCAACATTTCCCCAAAGACTCCCAACAGTTCCCTTTCCAACTCTTAAAACATCAAACTAATGCAAAGGAAGGCTTCTTTTAAGAAAAAAAAAAAACATTTGGCAGAGCATAAATAGTACAGCAGCAGCATGCAGAGAGCAGATAACATTATACAGACAACAGCAGTTTCAGTTTATAGTTTGGCCACCTCACCTAATTAACGTTAATTAGCCACAGCTGAGTGTTGTCCTAACAGTCAACAGCTTAAACAGCGTTCACCTCTGCAGCTCAGTCACACTGTAACATTAGATTCAAATCAAATTGCAGCTTTGATAGAAACAATTACTATTCATCTCTAACAACTACAAATATTATGGCATCAACTGACACACCATTGGAAATTAAATAAACAAGACTACAGACTATGATTAATAATTCCTTTCATCACCACATTTCAATAATGTATATAAAAAGGTATATGCCACTTCTCCAGTTGCTCCTTTCCTGCTCTTCTTTCTGAAATGCTCTCAAACCAGAGCTGAAAAGCCAATCAGTATTCCCATACTTAAATTAGGGATAATTCATTTCCAAGAAACACGACTGACGTGTTTTAGCCTCTCAAGCTTGGCTGCCCTTCTAGGTCTTGCATGGTTAGGAATCGATTTATTATTTCACTCACCACTAGTCCCTTTATTGCTCCAGATTTAATTAACTAATTGATTTGTAAAAAGCTTGAATACATTGAATAATGAATTAGCAAAGGTTGCATGCTGTTCTCTCCATTCTCCATTATAGAAGTTATTTGCTGGCCAATATTTTAGCACTATTGCTTTTGGGAAAGAACGGCAGTCACCTTCCCATTGATCAATGCTTTCCACAAGTCTGCATCTTGCCGGGTGTAGGGAACATGCAAAGAGAATTTTTCTAACTCCTTTCTTCCACTTCTAATTCCACTTCATTAACACTTACGCCGAGTTCACACTACAAAATTCAGCCCTTTTTTTCAGCTCACTGAGTTTTTGGAGCTCCCGACAATGGTCCAAATCAAAGGCAAAGTGGTTCTGGCTCTGCATTCCCAAGTCGGCACTTGAGGGCAACATGTGAACTGAAAAGATGGTGGAAAGTGGACCAGAGCACGCAATGTTTCTGTAAGTTATTAGTCTAATAACTTATACCAGGAGGTCTTTAATGTTTTTAGGTCAAGGACCCCTTAGCTGAAAGTGAGACAGAGCAGGGACCCCCTACTACATATACTGTATAAATCTGAGTTACATATTAAGTTGGGTCCAAAATAACAAGTTGGGTAGCCCAAAGTGCTGCTTGTAAACACATTTTTATAGCACATATAATACTAAGCTAGTAAATGTTTAATATTAAACTTACATGTGTAATGCACAGCGATTCCTTAAGATAACTGTACCTGAATGGCTAACTGTGACGCCCCTCTCACTGTCTTGCAGAATGCTCCAGCCTCATCAGGCAGTTGGCTTACATGGGAGGGTCATTTCCTTGACTAGGCTCACCTGGACTTCCAGGCTATAAATGCTGCCCCCTCTGTTCACTTGGTCTCTCCCTTCCTGCAGCTGACATCCGCCTGGTGTTATTGCTTTTGGTTTGCACCGTCAACACCTCCACGGCACACCTGACACACACCCATGCATGGCTTTCATGACTGACTTTGCTGACCTACACACGCCATCAGTTATTTAAGTTAATTTTACTTTAATAAATTCTGCTTGTTTTAAGTAAATCTCGTGTGTGGACTCCCTACTTGTCGCATTCACTGAGCCAGTTTGTGACACTAACTTACACAGATGTCTGACCCTAGTGCACAGACTTCAGGTCTTCTCTCATTTGTGCTTGCATGTAGCTGCTAAGTCAGCAGCAGTTGTAGCAGGGCTAGGTGCTTTAGCCTCACCCTCTGCACTTTTGCCTTGTGAAGTCTCATGCTAGCTGGGTTACAAAACAATCCATTGTGGCTCACAAGAATGGCCTTACACTTGAAATTGTACCGCTAATCTGCCAATATATTTCAATAGTACATAACAGTTAGCTAACTAGTTTGCGTCACTGTTATTAGGGTTGCCACATTTGATTTGTGAAAAACTGCGACATCTGTTTGAACCATATATGCAAATATAATATGTTAACAATTGTAGGACTCCAATTGCCTCTCTTACCGCTATTTGTCCTGACGTACAGCCGACCTGATAGCACTCAGATATAACTGTTGCTCTCCTCTGTTACCATTTATGGATATGAGCTCCACTAACTACACCTGACCATTTACTGAAGTAATAAGAAATGTTATTAATGTATTAGTAACATGAGTATGTGGGGTTTACACATGACAAAAACAGGAGCGCATAATTTCCATTCAGTGTTTAATGGGTTGAAGAGACTGGTTGCCATGGACACAGACGCACAGATCGAGTATGTTAGTGGTGGAAAATGATGACTGATCGGTCAAAAACCTTACAGAAACCTACAAACTGTTTTTGTCAAGTAGTTTCAGAGCAATCCAAGCTTTTGATGCAAGCAGTGCATAACTGTGCAAAACAGTGTCAAAACTGACGTTAGACATCTTTATCATGACTGTAGGAAACAAGTGTCCCACACTCTGGCTCCATATGCATTTCTTTTATTTTGATGACATTTGGGCCTTTGGGCCTTCTTCGAGATCAACAAGAGGGCCCAAAGGCCTGAACGTCATCAAAATAAGGGAAATGTATATGGAGCCAGAGTATGTGGCACTTGCTTTCTAAAATCAGGTCTATTGCCAGTGATCAGCACCTCATTGTAATTTTTGGTATGCTTTACTTTTATATGAGGCCTCTTAATTATCCCAACAGCAGCAGAAGACATGAAAGCAGCCTAACAGTGACATCTGGTCAGTCAGGGGCTTTCAAAATAAAATAATCTCCGCACTCTAATGTGTCAGTTTTGATTTGTAAAGCTTTCGCAATACGGCAGGGAATACAGTCGCTTCCTAACTGCACAAAATAATGTGAAATAGCTGGAAAGCCTAACGAAGACAGCGACAGCTCTTGCAGCAGTTGTTAGGTGATAAGGTAAACTTTCATATTTCTGCTACCAATTAAAAAGAGGTATAGGCACATGGCCAAATGTTGCTGTGTTCTACTCATTTTCACCAGTTCATAGACATGAGATCAGATATCTAAATGTAAGAGGAAAAAACAGAAGAGCAGTAGAAGAATCTGTTTTTTTGATTGCAAAGTTATTCTTCAATATTCATATCAAAGTGTATTTTTAGACTTATTTTAACTTAAATGATCAAATAATAATTTGGCAACCCCCCTGCAGTATGTCTAAGGAACCCCTAGGGGTCGTGGACCCTCTCTTGAAGACAAAGGACCTACACGTTACGCAGCTTCGTCACTTTTTGATATTTTCTAGTAAGAACTCAATCAGTCATGTAGTGTGAAAACCACAACGACTTCCAAGATTCCCCATTACAAAACAGCAAGTTGTGTTCTGTGAACAGTACAGCAGTCTCTCAATTCTGAAAGTCCTTTAGTTTGAACTTAGCTTTAGCAGCAAATTCTTAATATTGAAATTTGGAAAAAAAACTTACGATTGATGGACGCTGCAGTTGTAGAAGATAAAGTCCACGCTGACAAACTTCTTCCCCGTCTCCTTTGACTTCAGATACAGCTTTATGACACGTTGGTCACCTACGAGGAGTCACAAAAGACAACGTAATCAGTGCTTTTTTATTTCAACAGTGTTCCAATATTTCTTTAGTGAATAACTAATAGTATCATATACAGCGCATATATAGAGAATCTGTTTCATGAACCCAAAATCATGCTCAAGCCCAGGCAGTGTGTTCTGAAATGTTAACAGCCTCATTTTAGGTGTTACTTGTCAATTCCTACATAGCTGACATTTTGGAGCAGCACTGCTTCTGCTGCAGAGTAAGCACAGCCTGGAGCTGAATCAATAGGATTTCGTAGAGAAGTTCCTCGGTGGAGGAAACGGTTCAGCGATCCACATTTGTGGGTTTTGTCCAGTAAGTTTGTGAATCAGCAGTTTCTTATTTTGATAATCGCAAACAAATGAGTGCAGTTAAAGAGAAGAATGACTCGTGTTTCTCACAGTTGAATGAACAGGCCGAATGGAGCAAACTATTTGTATTTGTGCAGCATCAAACAAAACCGTTCAACCGAGAAGCCCAGAATGAAGTTGTCATCTTCTCTTCAGAACAAAAGTTTGTTGGGCCTCCAAAATGTCAGTAAACAGTTTGTTTTCAGAAAGTGCAACTTCCAAACACCAAGGGAATAAAACAAAGCATGTCAAGGGTTGACAGCTGTGGTAGCAGGACTAATTTACTGTGGAAGATTCATCGCGTCCAACATAAATAAGATAAATAGTAATGTGAATAAATTATTTGGGAACTCTTCATGACTGTGGTGTTGTTACTGCCCTGTAAGCTCAACAACTGCAACGGGATTTAGCCAGTTAGCACGAGTAACAACAATATCAAAGTAATTCTAAATCAACTATCTAACACACAGAGAACTAACATATCCTTGCTGTCTGTTTTATTCATCTAGCTTAACAACCAGGCTGCATATGTTACCAACCTTGCTGGCTAACTAGCTAACCAACAAGGCAAAGCTTAAAAGATAAAGAGGTTTGTTACTGAGTTTGTTTACTGTGTTGCGGCCCTCTGTTGGTTCATTCAGCATTGTTGTTGGGTTAGCTTACAGGAGCTAACTGGCTAAACAACACCACCGTCACATAATGAAAAGTGTCATTATGAAATAAATCTTGACATAAAATAAAAGTTCATTGGGGACAACGCCAATACAAAATAAAAAATTTAAAGAATGCTAATTAAATATGTGTCATAAGATAAAAATGTTGTTATCCTTGAAATATATTATGAATGACATTTAATATTAATTAACTGAGCATATACAATTTTCTTAAATTGTTGGTCCATTCTTATATTTTACAATTTATTCCTATGATTATTTCATAAGAATAAATATTTCATTATTTCTTTTTTTAATAGTGTAACATACTTTCAAGCTCCAGACAGATATTGCTGGTTATGAACTTTGACAAAATGAACACTTTCCTTCAGGTAGCCCCCAGAGCAATTTTGGAACCCACTGGCTATCAGTCTGACGAGGAATTAGCCTTTTGGGGGCAACAGGCAATATTTTGTGGGTTCCAATGAGGCTTGTGGATATCAGAGCCAAGACTTCCTCTTCCATGCACTGGTTACTGTTTACAGTCAGATTATCAGCTTGAGACATAAAATGGAGTTGGAGTTGAGAGACACCATCTGTTTTAAAAGCTAAATTTTCTTTAAACGATAGCCAGTAGGTTCGGAGATTGGATTTTGACCAATAAGTTCTGCCTCTTTTGCTCCTCACATGGACTGTTTACCTGCATGTGACCAAAGTCTGCTCAAACAAGACTGAGTGCAAACTACTCAGACTATGAACAGAAGCCAGAACACTTCGCATACCAAAATCTGCTGCCTATAGATTCTGTATACATATGCATTAATATGTTTATAGAGATTACCCTCAGAGAGCAAAATTAACAGAGTTTCAGTTACTATATTTCTATGATTCCTCATCTTTTGCAACCCCGAATTTTTGCTTATGTTGGGATATTTTTCCTTTTTACCTTGGTCTCGTGTGATGGGAGACACGTCTTTTGTAGAGGGTGACAGGCAGAAGATCCGTCCACCGTAGATGCGTCCTTCTGTCTCTACATAGTCCTCGAAGGAGCAGTTCACTCCGGCAGACAGACTGGGCACATTCTGCGTCTGAAGTGACAACTAGGAGAAGAAAAGAAAGCAGAAAAGCGACGAACAACATAAATTATAAATTTTCTACTGTCTCACAGCAGAAAATGCTGTTCAGATATGTGGCTTTTCAGCTCAAACTCAAAATGATGGACGGATAGCCAGTGATGAGAACAAGCTTTATTTAATCTAATTTCACATTCTATCTTTCTTTCTCTCCATCTCACATACACACACACACACACACACACACACACACACACACACACTCAGACCCATCTAAACACACATACACCGATAGGCTAACACTGTACCTGCACTTCTGACATGGTGACGGAGACAGTGTCAGGTTGGACAGAGAGTCGGACACACTGCTCCACTCTGGTAGTGAAGCGCTGAAGCTCCTCTGCTCGCTCACAGCGATCCTTTCTCGAACATCTAGAGGAGGATGATATACTACAGTCACAACTTCAAAAAACCCTTAAATATGATATATACCTCACAATAGTGTAGTATATACAGTCAAGAATAATTCTGTTTACTGATTGTGTAAAATAAGTAACATAACATTTAGTATCATGGGTCAAGGTATTTAGACAGAACGTGGCTTTGGTGTGAGCTGCTTCTAACATGGAAAAAAATCTCTTTCTGACAAAGTTGTTTACATTCAAAGTTGTTAGAAGTACACTGAATTAGTAATATACGATATTGATTGAACAACTTCACAATGTTAGATTTCTTTTAGTGGGTGAATGGAGATGAGTAGATTAGGGAGGTGCATATGAATAATGTATTCAGTTTAAAGCAGAGGTGTGGACCTGACTTGGACTTGACTTGACTTAACGAAATCAAAGACTTGAACTCAGCTTGGACTTTAACAACAATGACTGTTACTTTGCTTGGACTTGAGCCTTTTGATCTGAAATACATGATGACTTCTCCCAAGCCAAAAAATTAAAAAGTATGCTATTTAAAAAAGTTTCACGCAAGTCAATTAATTTTCCTTCATCATGTCACATTAACATTGTTATTCACAGCAAGTTAAAACTAATTCCCCAGATCCGCTTTGTTTGATCTAATCTGACAGCATCTATTCAAGGTGTATATGCTATCGCTTCCAAAAAAATATAAAATTTAAAAAGCATTTATAATTTTTGTAAATTCAATATATTATTCATTGGTTGTTAAAATGGCGTTCCATTTGGTGAAGAGCTCTTTATGACTCATTTAATACTAAACACTGAAAGTTTAGGATTAAGGGCTTGACTTGGGACTTGAGTGCAAAGCCTTGAGACTTTGTGACAAGCAAATCAATGATTTGGTTAAAGCAGTAACTGGAATACTGTGAGTTAGTGCTAATATGAGAACTTATTCAGCACTACTGTAAAGGACCGATAGGGTTTAGGAGAGACAGAACTTCAGTCTGGCTCTAAGAATGTTGACGTTTGGCACCCTGACAACAACACGTCTTTGCACTTGTATGGTGTAACCAGGGGTTGCATTAATCAAAATGTATCTGAGTTTAAGACCACTCATAATTCATTCGAAGGCTGTCTATAGCACAACAGTCAAACATAGAGCCCGGCATGCAAGCGGAGTGAAAAACAAATGGGGCATAGTGTTCGTTCAGACAGAGCACTGAAGTCGCACTTGCATTAGCTGATTGGCACCAGCTGCTCATTCATGCTTTACCATCAGCGGCTCATTCATCAGCTGCTCGGCTGTCAGCTGACTAGCAGTATCCAATCATATAGACACAGGTAAACATGGCTGCCTTTAAAACCGCACACTTCTCACTATTACTCTGACAACATGTTCATGTTTGCTAAGATTTTGGTATTGATGATCTACAAAGATTCAGTGTGCATGTACAGTTGTGTTCCTTGGATTCTCGGCAGAATCACTGCCGCATGATTTTTTGAGATCTTTCTCAAAGAGCAGAACCTTTCCCCTTAAGTCTAACTCTACAATTTGCTTCAAAGGGTCAATTCATTGACACAAGTGTCTCTGACTGATTTAGCAGAACAGGCTTCCAACCCACATTTTACTGACTAGAAAAGAAAATCCCAACTTGATGCTAACTGGAGTATAAAGGGGTCATTACGAGTCAAACCAAGTGCTTGTCAGAATATCCAACAGTATTTGAAGCCCCCTCCGCCCACAACTTTCCAAATTCCTTCCTATTTAGAATTAGTGCTGCTGTATCCGGCAACTTTTGAACCTTTCCAAAACTGACAACCCAACTAGCAAGACCACCTCACACAGTGAAAGTTTGACCTTCCCTCTCAAACTCCTTTTTTGCTCTTCACGGAGCTATTACATCAATTTTCCTGTGAACAAGTGAGTGCAACATTACTAATCCCTTTGCAGAAAGATGTACAGAAGTGCGTAGCATTGTCCCCAGTTGAGCAATTGTTGTGTGAAGCCACTGTCTATGATTGTTTGCCCCTCTGAGCGTGGCTGCTCTGAACAGCTATGAGTACTTTTGTCTTCAGATGTGGCAAGTTAATCATGAGCACACACAGCTCTGTTTATTTTTGCAAACTGAAAACCATTAACCCCCGTGGAAATCATTTTATTATAATTAGCTTTTATTTGCTTTTATTTTCACAGATAAAATAACAAATAATGAAGAAATAAGGCCCCCATGAAAACGTATTTAAAGTCTTGTGTGTGGTTTATACTAGGTGCATATGAGTAGAGAAAAAGTCCACTAGCCCCTTGGCTAGTTTATGCTATGGGAAATATCATAGGCTTATGCTAACAGTGTTAGCATAGCAAGGCTATTGCCATATTCCCCCTGCCAAGCCTCCTTTAACTGGCAGGTCACTGCCACCTTGCATCACTTCATCTGTCACTTTCCATGAAAGGAAAACGCCAACACTGAAACACAAAGTCAATTAAATTGTTATATCTGCACAATCAAGCTTTAAGTACCCCATGGAGCACACACTATTAAAGCTGTTCTCTTCTTACATATGAGTGTTTGCTGCCATCTCCAATGCCGTTCAACTGGCAGATGGGGAGTCTGAGTTCCTATTCGAGGTATGTGTAGTGTGTGATTGGACCTGTTGTATATGTATTAATTTCACCACCTGTTGGCAGCAGGTAAACATAACCTCAGCATTGAGCATTTCTGGAGTTGTGGATTAAGTGTTTGGAGCGGCAGATTGAGCGTTTGGACTTGCAGGAGGCAGGGTAAATCCTGCCTGTTGAGCTAGTTGCTGTCACATGTTTTATTGCCCACGCTATTCCAACATACGCTCCCTAAAAATGACCATATTCTTTATGATGTAGGTGTCCAGTGAGGCAGCTGGAGTTGTGTTCCAGTTGGCAGTGGTGTGACTACAAAAGAGGTAGGAAATGTAATTTGTGAAATCTGGTATTGAAGACCACTTTTGCCTTTTATTCATTTTTAATAAAGCTAGTGTTTTGCTTGCCTACAGTATTTCTTTTGCCTTCTTCTGTTTTATTCTTCTTTTTTATCTTGTCTTTTATGGTTTAGTGTATATATATTTAGCTTATTCTGTAGTTTTCATTTCTGTTAAATTTGTGAGACGAAGCCAGTGTGCCTGTTGATCCAAGGCATTTTAATGCTGTTTCTGTGCTCTTTTATTAAGTAATATTATCCATGCTGTACTTATGCTGTTGCTGGTCACTTGGTTTGCTGTGTACCTGCATGCAGATAAGTATCCCATGAGAATTAGGGGCATCCATTTGAAGTGAGAGTGTGTATTTGTGTGTGTGCATGATTTGAGGGGAGCATGTGGTGAAGTAGAATTGGACAAAGGGTAGTCCACATACAGTCAATCTGTTTTATTAATTAAACCATTTTTCTGTAGTTGTCGGTTAATCTCTCTTCTTTTTTCCCTTTAGCTGCCCAGAACAGCATGGTATCTTTGGACCATATTATTGCTGTCTTAAATCTGAGTATCTGGTTTTGCATTTTATTAAATTTCATAACAATAAAACAGATATTTCATAACCATTATTATTATTTTAAATACATTTTGTGCAATTGCACTCGAAGCCTTGTCTCTGTCTAACTTGTTTTACACCTACCTTTGTATTGACGTGTAGATGGTGGTAGCTTTAGGGGGATGCGGGTTAAGGGTAGTTTAACAGTGCCTTAACCTTCAGTTGGGTGGGTCACATTCAAATGTTGTATTCGTGTGGAAAGCGTGTCTAGTATGAAACACTTGTTTTGTCTGTGAACCTGTGAGGCATAACCACTGAAATGACTGCTTAACTACAACATAGTGAGCAATATATGCACTTACACATTATGTAGCACACACCAGCCACAGTGAGGGTCCCCTGATCCCAGGCAGGCTCCACAGGAGCTGTACTGCTCACAGCTCTCCACTGGTACACGGGTGACCTGGAAACAAGACACAAACAGGAACACACACCTGGTTAATACTGCACACGAACCCTGCACACACCACCTTCAAATAGCTTATAACATATAGGCCTGGTGTACGGAAGATCCACCGGAGGTGTCCTGTGCCTGGAACATGAGATTAAAGGAACAAGCCCACTGTGACTATCAGAGATAAACAGCTCTGGAGGTGCTGCTTACAACCCCACACTGCTGCATACAAGGCTAGCTAGAGGGGGAGAAGTGGAGGTTCAAACACATGTAAACACACACATGGGTTAAGATTACACCCTCTGACAAACACCTCTCTGTGATGTACTGTGTACTGCCCACAGTTCTGCAGAGCATCAGGAAACACAGATGCAAGTGAGCAGTTTACCTCAAGAGACAATGTACAGAATCTAGGAGAAGTAAAATGCTCACAACTGTCCACTGAAAACAATCAAAAACTGGAAAATGCCCTTTCAGATTAAAAACAGGCTGAGCCCTCAGGTCAGTTATTGACTTTCCGTCATGTATAAATTCATATGTGACAGATGAGCAACTGTGCATTTCCCTCCTGTACCGTTGTAATGTTTCCCAGGGAAATGTATTGAAAAGTTTCAATGGTATCACTCTGAAGAATCCCAATCACCTCTTTTTACTGGAAGTAAGAAAACTGTATTGCAAATAAACTGAACTGGATTGTAACAGACTAAAAACAAAAGAAAACCGGTCTGAGAGCCACTACTTAAAAGGGGCACTCTAAATTTTACACATTAAGCTCAGTTTACTTGTCATGAGACGTATGACTCATGTTGTAATGTCATCACTGTCTCTTGGGCTCTACGTATGGTATGATTCCTCACTTAGGTGTCGACCCATACGCTCTATTAGCAAGGGACGAGTATTACCTGAGGACCCTTTAGCAATATGTAATAAATGCCTGTGATCTTAATCACATGTGAATCGACCACAGAATTTCTGTGTGTGTATGTGGATGTTGTCATTTTGTATAAGGAATGGTACAGAACCTTGTCCAGTGCCTCTACTATCTGGGTTTTGTGACTATTTTCCTCTGCGACACGCTACAAAAACAAAACCTTGACATCACATCTGAGGGATAATGGTGGTAAATTCAAGTAAAATACAGACTTTCTTTATTCCATGCACATGCCCCGCATTGAACACAGATGTGGGAGGATAATTTCTAAATCACCTGGGGTCCCCTGGTAATTCTAGCGCTGTGCAAATAAGGCTTTAGTCAGTCATGGTGTTTTGTCGCAGGCGAGGCGCAGAGTGAAGTAGAGACAGAATGTTGCGTGGCTGGACATGAAACCTTCAGCTGTAGAAACACCTGTGTGACAGCTGACGTTAAAATCAAAATGGGTTCAATATAGCTCAGTTTAGCCAAAACTGATTGGCTAAAAATACCTTGATTGGCCCTGAAACCAATGTTTGAGATCGGATCGGGACATCCCTACTTGCAAGTCCTTCAAAATTATGGAGGTGCAATGCAAAAAAGAAATAAAAAAGCCAACATATTAAGTCTTTAAGGCCTTTTATGGAGCAATGAGCCCATTTGTCAGGTGGTTTTTACTTGACTTCACTTCCACACGATGTATAATATCACATCAAACTTCAGCTTTAATTGTAAATGTTTTCTATAAAATCTCCCTGCTGTCAAGCGGTACAAACCATCTAAATCATCGCTCAAAATGGTTATGCAGCCCTCAGATTGGAATTAAGCAAATCAAAAATACTTGATTTTTGTTTGTTTTTTCTGACACTAAACTATAAATTTCTGAACCAGCCCTCACCAGAACATAAAATGACTAAGTTTGCTTAATGCCTGTGAATCCCTTGCAAAGAATATGCTATTGTACATAATACTGTTAAGATAAGCATCAAGGGCTACTCCTTTTGTCCGCTAAATCTCTACCGGCTGCCATCTGTGTGTCTGCATGACTAAGATAAGATGAAACTTTAATGATCTCTTTGGGGATATCGGAGAACTTGGGTATTAACAAGGACATCAAACAGCGCTGTCCAAATTTACCTGCCTCTTAAACTGCAACCAAAGAAGTACACGAACATCAAGGGAGAGAGTGAGAGGAATTACCATTTGAGAAACCCATTTCCACAGATAGTTGTCTTTGCACTTGTCATTAAACAGACATGTTTTCTGCTGCTGCCTGCATTTTTACCATCCACCATCTGTCTGCACAATTATCAGAAAGAGTTAGCCTGAGTTTCACCCAGGTTGTAGAATACTCGAAAGTCGAGGAAGCATACCTGTGCGCATTCAAGTCTACTCTGCTCTCTCTTAATCTCAAAAATCACCTGTGTATCAGCATCCATGTGTTTCATCTCAACTTGCTGGAAGTAGTTTGCCGGTGACAGACGGATTGGCAGACAGGAAACTGCCTCAGGCAAACACACACACTTACACACACCAGTGAGAAAGTTACAATTTTGGTCCAAATTGAGAGTTTGAGACAAGTTTTCTGGGGCAGTTGTTAAATACTTAAACACATCACTGACCACCCAAGACACGTTCACACGCAGGAGCACGTGCACACGCACACACCTCCAGCTGCCTCAGTCAGGTGAAGTACGACATCAATAACACTGCAGAGGCAGGGGGCACACCAGGTGAGCTGGAAGGTGGTGAGGGTGAATTCTAATGGCAGCTGCAGGCGCAGCAGTGTAGAAACCTTCAAAGAGGAAACTCTGTCTTCATACACCGTTTTTTTTTTAACTTCTCAACCTTCAAACAGTAAATCTGACTCTTTTCATGTTTTCACGTCCTTTGACTGAACAACTGCTGCATGATTAATCAGACACAAATGCACATGTCGTTTTTAGGTCACTGTATACTTCAAATATGTTCTTCCATCAGATGATTCCTCTGCTGCACTCCTGCAGGGTGACATTTATTAATTGGTGATTGAATGCACAAGTATACCTGTTGCATTTCAAGTCTATAAGGACTGAAATATCTCAACAATAGGGGTGTAAGCAAACACAAAATTCACAGTTTGGTATGTACCTTGGTACATGTTATGAAATGTTTGTCATAAGGCTCTGACCCTTTCCAATTCCTTGTCTGCTTGTGCTCATTGACAGAGCAGGCACAACAGACTGACTAAGATGCGTATGTGAAGATACATTACAGCTGGGCTCAAGTACTTTGACCATATGCTTGAATTTACCGCTCTCTATGTTGTTACAGTGGCCTATATGCGGTAATTTGGTCACATATACAAAGCAATAAACACTCCATGCATAGGTTGCTTTGGCAGGGTCTGAATCTGCGGTGGAAGGCTGCCTGAATGCTGTGAGAAGGACTGAAGGACCGAAGTACTCGCGTTCCGGTCTGTTTTTTGTCTTGCTCCACAAATTGATTCCTGGGATAGCGAAGGCACGATCTGCTCTTATCTCCCTCTGACTGGCTAGTACTTGTTGCCTTTATTGATTGGATTGGTTAGGTTTAGGCAAGAGGAGTGAGATCGGTCAGTCGTGAGGTATGGATGTCAGGGTAAGCCAATCACCCTGCCCTACTCTACCAATAGGTACCAATAGGTAGAGTAGGGCAGGGTAGGGCAGATCAAGCCTGACTATTTTAGAAAACACCAACTTACTTTGGGTGATGCCATCATAAATGGAATGTTTGAATTGTTTCCACAGATATACCCGACTTCAGTTGAGCAATGTTGGCATACATTTAGACACAAACCCCTGTCCATTAGGGCTGTCACTTTTTAAAAAAATCAAGGTTGAAAGAAACAGCCTCATCTTTGTGCGTGACTTTGCGATCTACAGTGTAGAACCCATAATACTCCCACACACTGCTTCTCAGATGTTTTGGTGTGGTGATTGTCCGCTCAGGACAGCTTTGCTCGCTCCCTGACTCATGCTGTTGTGCAACCAGCAGGTCAGAGTTATGCAAAGAAAAAACTTGAAAAAACTTTCAGGCATTCATGGATCCCAGACGATATGTCATAGCGCATGTGTATGACAGGAAAATTACACAGGGTTCAGACTTTGTGGAGGATTTTCTGGCTGTGCAATTTGTGTAAATTGTGCCATTAAAATTCCTTTATTTCTTCTGTCTTTTTTGGTAGCTATGTTTATGTTCCTTATATGATATAATTTGTGGAGTTGCATCCAGAGACAGCTTTCATAACAGCACACCTCTCAACAAGATGCCAGTTATCCCTCCATTTCATCCTCAGACTGTACACCTCCTCCTTCCGTGTCACTCTGATGTACAGTTGGACACAATAGCTTATAGGAGATTCATAGCATGATAATAGTGACCTGTGTCTGATAACTATTATAATGCTACCATTACCAGGCACAGGCCTCTTACAGGACACCAAATAACAGCAAATTGCTGTCATTACTTACGCCCAGACAAATACCATGCTAGTAATACAGCCTATGTGATAGAGGCAGGAGGAAGGAAAAAAAAAACATGTCACGCTCAAGCACAATAGCCAGGGAGAGAAGTTTATTCAATGGGGCTTTGTGGTCGTGGGGCGGATGATGTATTCCAATGGAACAGTTCAATTATTGAGTTTTAGAAAACAGATAATGGCACGGGAAACGGGAGATGCTCAGCCAAAGACTCTTTGTCTTACTGAGGTGGCTGGGGAGCGTGTGTGTGTTTGTGTG
>JAPZEB010000002.1:9162250-9179806 GCA_029783705.1 Chaetodon striatus
AATAACAGCTACAAATGAGCCCCTCTCATTTGGGTCATGATAGAGAGGCTCTTAATTTGCCTAGTGGCAGATGAGAGGAGGGGGGTAGGGTGTGGAAGGAGGGGGGGTGGGGATGAGAGATGCAGGGAAGGATGGATGAGAAAGACACACAAATGTAATTGCGACTGATGTTTCATTCCACATATGGGGCCCGTGCGGTGCCAGCCAGTCGCAGCTATAGCCCCAGCTGTAATTGTCCATTCTGTATGATATGGGGGAGAATATAAGGCGCTATTACGACACAATAGGCTGATGGATGACTTATTCTGCCAGCCAGCTGTATTTTAAGACGTACAAATACACGTGTAGCGCAGATATGAAATTTGTGGTATGCGCATTCTGATGGCGTGGTTACACATAAAGATGGTCTACACGTGTGAGTTAATAAAGTATATGAGCTTCCACACGTGGATATAAATTACAAATCAATGAAAACAAGGGCCACATTAAAATAAACACACTCTGGATAAAAGAGCTGCAGTATGAATACACATACACACTGGTGCATAATGAAGACAAGCCAGATCGAAAAAACAAAACAAAACAACAACAAAAAAAAAAAATATATATTTTCCCTTTGGTTTATTCTATTTATTTATTTGTTTGTCTCTCCAATTTCCTTCCTTTCTCCTGCTCTCTATGCCTCTGCCTGTCTTTCTGTTCTGTTCTCATCTGTCATGAATTTGGCTGGACACACCGAAAAACACGGCAAATGAGGCCATAGATCACAAGTAGACACCGACAGACACAACCTTGGAGGAAAGAGACAGAGAGGAGAGAAACTGAAGAAAAATACAGAGCGGATCTCCCCATCATTAACCTTTAAAAGTACATTCTTGTTTTCATAAGCTCTCTAATCACCGTTGGGTATTCGCCACATCCCAGCAATAAATGCACGATGGGAAACTTGAGCAGTTTCATACACAGACGCTGTGTGGAAACCCAACACGACTTTGACAGCGTATATGATCAGCAAAACCTAAACAGTGATACCCTTCAGCTTGTTTCTCTTTGTCATCTTTACCTTTTGTGTGACTATTGCACAAGCCCTGTAATAAGGAGACGGCCAATTGCTGTGTGTAACATTACTGTGCTGCATCAAGCTAGCATTACATAGGGAAATCTAGAGTTTAAAACCCCAGTGGGCATGATTTCATGCAAACACGCACCCTTAAAATCAGTGACTACAAAAAGTGTTCCCTTTACATTAAAGAAGAAGCCCTTAAGTGACACTTTGCATGACATTATTACCTTCATTCTCTGCTCACCTCAAGGAAAATTAAGGGGATGGTTCTTAAGGGGGAAATCTTATTTGCTTTCTTGCCGTTCTGTCTGTTGAATATGACACTACAGCAGCAGACAGTTAGCTTAGCTCAGCATAAAGCTTTGAAACAGAGAGAAACAGCTTAAGTGGTTTAAGTAGTGAGTTTTAGAAGTGACAGAAGTCGGACTTTGTTAACTTTGTATAGAACCAGGGTAGCCATGTCCCCATGTTTAGAATTTTTATGCTAAGCTAACCATTTGGGTGCCATGCCATTGTTCCAACTTATTCTGAAACCCCAACAGTCTTAAAAATGTCCAACTGAACCCAAAGCCTATATGTCCAACAGCCCATTATGCTGAAAACAAACACCCATTGCTCAAAAGGTCCAAAACTACACACTTTCCCTGAAGTGAGAAATATTCAAGGCCTGTAATCAGTCGGCTCTGCTGCAAATTCACTACTATGGTGAAGGCATGACGCACCTTACTCTGCCCCAGATTGGCTTACCCTGATATCTCATGTCAAAGTTGTCATAACAGCGCTTTGGCAGTAACTTTTGCGTCAGACACTCACAAAAGAAAAAGTCCTATCACACTGCATGATACATCGCCGGGCACCATCAGTGTAAAACAGTGTCTGATGTTGTCAGGGGGTAACATGGCTGCACTGCACAACAACGTAAATTGAGGTGCTAAAAAGTTTCAGTATGGTGGACAGGAGGGGTGGTAGATGGGTCCATCATTCACCAGCTTTGGCGCGAGAGGCCAACGTTTGCTTCCTGTACGGATGTAAAGCCAAAACCTGTACTTTTTTCAAACCCCACCTCCTGCTTTTGTTGCCTGAACCTAACCACATGCAATTGTTGGCTGAACGCAACCATGTGTGTTCGTTGTTGATGGGACAAAACGTGAATTTGGTGTGTTGTACAGACAGTCATTTATTTTCAACGAGACTATACACAAACTGTGCATTTCCTGTGAAAACCTAAGTGTATTTTGAAATGACACAATGCATGTATCAGTAGAAGTTCACCTAGCGTCCCTGAACATCAACAACAGACGCACCTGGGCTACCTTGCATGTTATATGTCAACGTGGAAAGTCCATGACCAATCAGCGATATGTGAAGAGATCAGAGTGAGAATGTACTGGGTATTCTTACCCTAACCAAAATCACTCCTTGTGATTAAACCTTATTAATGCAACCAACGAAGGCAATGAGTACCTGCCAATCAGAGGCAGAGTAGGACAGGTCATGCCTTTGCCATACTAGGAATTAAAATCAGATTATCTGCTTGGGGGAGTGTGTATTTTCTGAGCAATAGGCCTTTGTGGCAATGGCTGTTTCTTTTTCGAGATATTGGGCTTTTGGTCCAATGGGACATTTTTTGGACTTTGGGGTTTCGGAATAATGAGCCGTCAGAACAATGGGCAGTCCCCACCATCTGCTGGCTGTAGCTACATATTCAAAGCAAAGATATGAGGCGGTATGGGAATAATTATCATCAAACGCTTGCCAAGAAAGTGAAAAAGTGCTTTTGCCAAAACTATTCCATTAAAGTTGCATACAAAATTGTTTTCTTAACTGCAGAGATGTATGTGATGTATGGTACTTGGCTCCTAAAAATCTGCACATGCATTCAAATGCAATTATATACACAAAAATGTACACCAATACACCACAAGTACTTCTCAACTCTCTCACTCTCATAAACACACACACACACACACACACACTAAGTCACTCTGTTTAGTTCTTTCCTAAATCAACTTTAGCCCATTTCCTTCTTCAAACCCAAGTCACGCCGTTCCTCTCAACCACATTAAGACATCTCTCTCTTTCTCTCACTGTCTGTCTCCTTGACCGTCTCACAAATCACATTCTGATCAGCCGATCACTCATCTCTCTGCCTTGACAGACAGCTGCAGTGTTTGTGTGTGTGTGTGCATTTGTTTGTAAGTTAGAAAAAGGCGAGGACTCTGGCAGACATCAAGCCATCCAAAAAATGCACATTTTTAAAAAGTGTATCAAACTATCTTATATTGTCATTTCTTTGATTTTTTGACTGTAAGTATGTGATTAATATAATGATAACAGAATGAAATATGACATTTACAATACCATTAGGAGTTATTTTAGGTTTTAGTCATCTTACTTCTGTGTTATGTGTCTTTGAAATAACAATAAAATGCAAATACAATTGGTTTTGAAATTCCATGCTAATTGCCTCAACTGCACTTTGTGGTGAAGCAGTGTCATGTGCACTTCCTCATTTTTTTCAGTTGATTACAACCATGAGGAAACAAAACTCATATCCAGCTCTAAAACCCTCACAAGAAAACCTCAAAACACATCCAACAGGCTCCACACAGACTGCTAATGAGCACAGGAGCGACTGCTATCAACACTTCTAGCAGCACTTCCTCTGCTGTTGTCAGCTTAAGAAACAGAAAAGGCTTGGCATAGTTTTCTTCATTCTTTCAGAGTGGCTGTTTACATCTGCTTTGGAGCCACTACTCATGTTTGAATGTGCGAAAAAAATGAATGTTTAAATAAAGTCTGTTTGTTGATGCCACTGGATAAATCCACAAGATGCTCAGAGGTCAGTGAAAGTCAAGTATTAAACTTGAACTTTAGATAGCAGCAGCCCTGAAGGACTTTAAATACCTTGCTCAGAGACACTTTGGCAATGATATTCACAGTTGTCCCCTGCCTGAAATGACAGTGTCTTTAAGCAATAGTTTTACCCACCCCGTCACTAATTTCAACTCACCCACGCAAAAACAGCTGCTGCTAAGACATGCCGTTCCAAAACTCAACTCACCAATTAGCTAACAGGGCCTAAGGGCACTTCCAGTAGATTTCTGTATCCTCGCCTCATTATTTTCCCTGTCCCTGTCTTCACTTACATTTTTTAGCAACTTCAGAGTTGGACAAACACCAAAGAAACTGCTTAAAAAGGAGCGCACGGCAGTCTTTTCTCCCTGACCTCCAAGTGCAGTAAATGCTGAGTGAATTGAATATGAACCTTCTCTGATGTGGTGCCAGGGGTAGGGTTTCTCCACAGTGCAGTACAGTACGGCTAAGTACATTTCTGTACTGTAGCTAAATCGATACACGGAGGTACATCATCGGACCATTATGCTACTGTCTGCGCGGCTAACGGAGGCAGGGGCGGAGGCATTTGCTGCCAGCGGGTCACCTTACGAAGCTGTTTTACAAGTGCAGAGGCTTGACCTTGCCCTGTGTGTTCAGTAGTGGAAATGTGGTGGTGATGCAACAGCAGAGGAAAGATCAGAGGCTGGGCTGGACCTCACGGGCATCAATACAAGAAGTAGATTAGAAATCCACAAAACAAACAAAAATTTTAAATACAAGTCCTCAGGCGGTTTGTAGTGAAATAAAAGAATAACTCTGCGAGCAAGCAGAAGCAAGGCTGGTAATTACACAATAAGTGGGCAATCTGGTTCAAAGGTACAGTAGGAATCAATAGATAATGAGCAGTAACCCACTTAGTCATTTACTTTAAAGCAATTAGGTGATGTCATGCATAGGGACATACAGGACACAAGAAATATCTCCGTCTCAGTGATGTCAACAACAGAGCATGATGACAGGATGAAAAATCTCTCTTGCCCTGCTGTTTTATTAGATCGGGACAATTTAAACATGTAACGAGGAAACAACGGGCAATGATAAAATTGATTTAGTGTCACTGTTCGTTTTTATGAGCACAAAAATGACGTGATATCAATGAGCAGAAAGAGACAGACCAAAAGCCAGAGGCAGGCGAAGATACATGGAGTGAGAGAACATTGAGAGACTGTCTGTAGTATGAGTGTGTGTGTGTGTGTGTGTGTGTGTGTGTGTGTAGCAGAGACACAGAGAGCCATGTATAAATCCATCGCTCGCTAATCGAAAACTCTCCTCTCGCGGTGAATCGGGCAGTTTTATGTTTTGGCACGCTGTGTGTGTGCATATGTGAGTCAGAACTGCTATACAGATACGCACTCTATACGCTGCAGTCCAATCCACCACTTTTAATTATGTGTGTGAGTGAATATGGGGAAAGGTAAATTGCTCTGTCAAGCTGGGAAATGGGCTTTTTGATGTTGGAGCTCTCATCACTTGGCATTTCTATTATTCAACAAGGAGAGAGGAATGGGCGGATGAAGAGGAGGAGGAGAGGAGAAGAAGAGGACAAACAGGGTGAAGGCATACCTCACGTCTGAGAGTGATTATCACAGAGAGAATGTATATAACAGGCTTTCAGGTTGTGGTGAGTAGAGTCCTAATACTGGCCTCACTGAGGACACCAGCTCTGCAAGTACTGTATTGGTTTTATAGCCCAGAATTTAACTGTATGATCAAAACAAGCAAAAAAGCTCTGATACACCAATTGTACGCTATGTGCCTACACAGCATTAAACAGCAGTCTGACAGAGTTAGTAACTAGCTGAACATAGAGGAGCATTTAGCAGCTAAAGAGTCAGACGTGTCCCTCAGGAGCTCGTGGACAAACACAGATAAACTGAGTATTAATATCAAACTTACATTCAGTTCAATTCAATTCAGTTCAATTAAATTAAATTAAATTAAATTCAATTTAACTATATTTAAAAAGCCCAATCTCACAAATCACAATTTGCCTCAAAGGGCTTTACAGCATACGACATCGCTCTGTCCTTTGGACCCTCACAGCGGATAAGGAAAAACTCCCCCAAAAAACCCCTTTAATACTCTACTGAAATAAATGCCAATGTATCTCTCTGTCTGCTTGATGTGCAATTACATGTTCACCATGACAACTTTATGGTTCGATAATATAGTATTGTTGTGTTGATAGCCTGTGCGGAGCCCCTTCAGTCCCGAAAGGTTATATATTTATTTTGTGCGCACAAGTTAATTATCTTTTGGAAACAAGTTATTATCTTGTGTTCACATGATAATGACTTGTGTCGAAATGATAATTACAAAAATATTAACTTTCAGGACTTTTGCGGCTCCGTAGCTTGTCTTGCAAGAAAAAAAATATCAATCAAAAACAAAGCGCAAGGGACAATTCCAAAACCTAGAAACACATTGTTTGCCTTACTGGTTTTGATGTGAAACTGATACTTAACTAAATTGGCTAAAAAGATGCAAGGCTAAATAATATATGATGTTGGCCACTTTGACAATAGAGAATCTGTACATCAAGCTGTGAAAGACAGGGGCGCCATTGTGTGAGGTACACACTCTGTCACAACACATTCTCACTCCAACCTTCTCACATATCGATGTTTGGTCATGGACTTTCCACGCTGACATAAGACATGCAAGGTACCCTAGGTGTGTTGATGTCCTAGGACGCTGTGTCAACTTCAGCCTACATCGGTACAACACCACAAATAAATGTTTTTTTTCCTTCCAACAATAAACACATGTGCTTACGTTTAGCACATGGTTGGGTTTAGGCAACAAAAGCATGTGGTTGGGTTTCGGAAAAAAGAACAGGGTTTGGCTTTTCTATTACACCGGAGGCGAACACCGGTCTCCTGGATGAAAGTCAGAGATCGCTGGACCCATCCACCATCCTCCCGTCTGCCCTGTTAACTTATGTTTTCGTCCCATGCTGTTTCCCCCTGATGCTATTGGGTGCCGTTCAATAATAGTGGTGACTGGCAACATACAGTATCATGCCGATGTGAAAGGATGGCTTTCTTCGTTGGAGTCTGATGCCAGAAGTCACTGACCAAGTCCCAGTATTCGACAACTTTGGAGTGAGACCAGGTTGTCTGTAACTTGTGCCTGCTACAGTGATTAGGCTGGCTGTTTACCTTTTGCATTTTGTTTGGTTTCATAGGCTAATTTGATGTAAAGGAGGAGTGCCGCCTCAGCTTTGTAAGTATTACTGTGCTCCCACAGTTTGCTGACTTGTAAATAATACAGACATAATAAAATGAAATTCAAAGACTTTAAAGTTCTTTTTCAAGCACTGTTTTTCATTTTAAAGGATGTCAGTCAAAGCAAATAGGCACATTTATTTTCAAATTTGAATTTTTATGAATTATATAATAAAATGTGATCAATATGTCTCCTTTAAATGAAGGGTTACCTTTCACACTTTTCTAGGTATAACCATTCATCAGTACTTTAAATTACTCCTTTTGGGCATTACTGACTATAACCCTCAATAAAACATTTGATTGTCATAATACCATCTGAAAGCAGCATGAGGACACAATGCCAGCTAGAGCTTAAGTTTTTCAGCAGAGCTATTACAGCGGTGCACCACTGAAGAGAGAGTGGAAAACAAATCACAGTGAAAAGCTGGCTCATTAAGTTAAGTCATGTTGGGTTTAACAAAGGCCAACTGGTTTGGGCGGCAGGGCATCATCGAGTCAAGGAAGATAAGAAAAGGAAAGTGTGCTGCGGTTAAATACGACAGTGATGCAGCCAAATTTAAAAAGGAAAAAGCTGAACAATTTCTGATTCTGAGCAAGTCAATTATAATGACTTGATAAACAAAACTTTGGCCAAAATAAGACAGTGTTAAGTGGCTCATTTGAATTTCAAGGACACTATTTTCAAGGTATTCCAGCACTTAATTTTCCCCCTTCAAAACTCAGGCATTTCAAACACCTTGTGAGACCTTACCTATCAGATCTTGCACTCAGCTACTGGGGATTCATTATTTTTAATCTTACACAAAGTGTTTGCCTCCAGGTGTAATATCAACTACACAATTCCTACAGCCCAGGGCCATATTGTTTTTCACATTGTATTGCTTATGTGTGAACTTTTCTTGTGTTGTTAGCACTTGATTATGGTTATGTTTTTTAAGTATGCCAGAATATACTGCAAACTGGGAAACATGTTTTGATTTGCTGTCTACTTAATTCTTTTCTGCTCAAGAAAAGAAGATAATGACAAATATTGTCAATAAATACAACAACAGCTCCCGTCTAACAACCAGAAGTTCAGAATCAAGTTGGACTGTTTTTTTATTTACAACTTGCTCATACTAATGTTAGTTATACATGTCTTAAATTACAGATTTAAGACAGGGTTATAGTTAAACCATCATGTTTTTAAAACTAAAGTTAAGAGTACAATTATCTTTGAAAAAGTTAAGCAAAAAGGAGTCGGGTTAACAGTTGGACCCTAATGGGCGTGGCTCATCCTCTAGGAGCCATTTTGGGGACCCAGGCTCTTTAGAAAAAAGCGTGTCTATGTTTCTGAACGTCTCCTTTCTCAAGGCAGTTGATAAAGTGTGGTTAAACTGTGTGCTATTTCAGTCCGGGACTTGTTCATTATTTTTTTTGTTCTCATTAGACTGAATCGGTGAATGTAACTAAATGTCTATAGTCCAGGGAAAACAGCTACAGTTTTTCTTTTGGATACTTTTTTTGGCTTGAAAAACGCTGAAGTTTATACACCCCAGGGCTTGGCCAGCGACCTTAAACCCTGATACATTATCTCGAGTCCAGACAGCCTCTGGCTAGGAAGACGCTGCTCATCAGCAGGCCAGGGAGGCTCTGCATACACTCTGGTCCTGTACTGTCTGGAACACAAGTTCACATTCTGCAGCAGAGGGAAGATCCTTATTCTTTTCTATGCCGTCTGAAGCGACGACTGGGAGAGCAGTTACTCCACAAACTCTCTCCATCTGAGAGAGACAGAAGTGGAGACCCCGAAGAATATTGAAAAGATGAGGCAGGAAGAGTCGGAGAAAGGAACAGACCATATCCTGCGAACCAATTATATTTCCCCACCTCCTCAGCTCTCTCCACCTTTCTCTCTTTCCTTTTCCCTGACTGGACTGTGAATTTGGTCCATGTTGGAGCTGGGCCATTACTGCTTCACAATGACATGAGCAATTGTAAAGCAGTAATGACATTTAGCTTTTCACACAAACAAATTTACAAAGACTGAAAAGGCCGAATTCAAAAGAAAACTTAGTTAATACAAGAGAAGCAGTGATATAAATCTATACCAACTTGCATCTCTGTATTGCTTTTAGAGATGTTTAAAGATGTAGTTGACATGTAAAATGAATAGACAGATTTTGAAATGCACTTATTTGCTTTCTTGGTGAGTTACATGAGAATTTCGATGCCACTCTCACATCTGCTAGCAAGAGAAACAAGCACTTAGCTTTGCTTAGCATAAAGCAGGCAGAAACAGCAACCAGCAGAAACTCTAAGAAGTCACCGCGCCCAGCAAAACAGTTCCAGCACACTACCCTTCATCCTGTCGCTTTTAAATTTCTGTCTGTGTACAAATTAAATACATACAATATGTTAAGTAAAATTTAGAGGTCCAAGCTAAGAAGATTTTTTAAGCTAGCTGTGGTCGCTACTTCCACTCTTTATGCTACCTTAGGTTAATCATGCTGGCTGTAGCTTCATGTTGAATATATTCAATCCCTAAACTGGACCAACTGTGTCTTGAATCTGTCCATATTCAAAGTCCAACAAGCACAGGACTTTGACCCAAATTAAAAGACAACAGTGAGTTAGTTATTTTGTCAAGTGAGTGGTTAGTCAGTCAGTTGTTAGTCTTATGAGTCCTGACTAAATTCCACCACTACAGCTGTCACGATAACCGCAATACTGCAAGCCAACCGTATGGAATAGCAATGGGAGTGTCGCCTCTTTACGCAATGCTACTAACACCAGCAGCATGACAAGGCGCTGAGCATCTACTCTGTGCTGAGTGCTTCACGTTTGCCATTTCTTCCTTTTTTCTTAAAGTTCAAAAATATACAACTGTAGGTAAAATGTTGCCTTTCTACCCAACAGTCAAATCACAGTGGAGGAGGGCCAGGACAAATACCACAAAGACCAACCATCACATCACTGAACAACAACAGCAACAAGGGAAAACAGACCCTAACAGACCAGTGGGTTCCTCCTCTCTCCCTATGTGCTTCTGCCTTCCCTTCACCCAGGGCAAGTACTCAACCTTTTGTCATTTTTACTTCCCCAGATATTCTGTATCATAGCAACCAGACGCAACTAAAGCATCTCAGCGAGAGGAAAAAAAGCTGTGCCCCATTGCCCTGCAGTGCTTTTCATTTAACAATGTTCCATATGTAGTGCACCGTTTTAATTTTATTTAAAACTGTGCCATCTTTGTCATTTAAAAAGCAATAATACACCTCATAATAGCCTAACAATAATTTTTTTATAAGGCACTAATATCCAGATAAATTAAGTAATTTCAACAAACAATAAAAAATGGGGGTAATACTGCATATCACGCTTTCGCGGTTTCCACAAGGCTTTTCTTTTGTCAGCGGCACTTCTTAGAGTCACTGCACTAACATGCACAGACATGTGGTGGACATATCAGCGCTCATCAAAAATAAAACAGTGGCTTTAATAATTAAAAAAGACTTTCTGGTGGCAATAGCAGTCATCTTTAATGCAGATGACAGGAGTTAAAAGGGGAAAGCTGTGAACAATCCCAGCATGAACTTTCAGCATTCTTCATTCTGGTGAACAGCTGCTGAGAACTGCTGGCTCAAACAGAGACGCTTGTTGGACATAGGGCCAATGCTGGGATTACCATCCTGAATGATATCATCGCTCAAATCTTAATACTGTGGTCCCTCGCCAATTTCTTGTAGACATATATTATTCTGAAGGTTTCCCAAAGCTTTGAACCTTCTTGACATTAGTTTTGTAATAAATAAATGTAGTATTTCTGCCATGGTGGTGATGTAGAAATCCAGCCTTCTCTGTAATTCTAATGCTGCAGGTGAACCTCATTGTAAATTTTAACACATTTAAGAATGGAATCCCATTCTGAATCGACTTTTTCTTTCCTCGATTACTTACATGATTCTGTGGTTCAGTGTGTTTATTTCAAAACACAGTGTTTGTGTGTTTGTGTGTGTGTGTGTGTGTGTGTGTGTGTTTGTGTGGGTGGACTCCCTCGGCTTGACTTTGTATTTGTGGATCTCCCTGCATAGTACATTTCAGCCTCCTGGACTCTATCCATGATCAAAGGGCCTTATTTCCCCTGTCACATCAACACCGACCATTCGTATCAATTACACTCCACTTTCTCTTTGCGCTTATTAAGACACGTGGAAGTCAATTATGCCTAATTGCTGGTAAATTACACAGCACTCACATGGCAGTTACTGTCCACGTACCGGGGAAGTCTTGTTGAAGGTTATCACATCGCAGTCATTAACCGTTATGAGATAAGAGGGCTGTGCAGGTAAAGGAAGGAGAGGAGGGAAAGTGGAGGAAATGGCCATAGCCGGACTCTGCAGTATCACACGATCATGAATGAAGTCATTTAAAGATAACAACCACTACATGCCAAGATTATACTCTGCAGATGAAGTCAGTGTGGGAAATGAGACGTCAATGAGACAATGTAGCTTAAAAAACAAACAAACAAAAAAAAAAAACAGACTAATACATAATACAACCAAGCATAATTGACTATGGTGAAAAAAGAAATTCTTAGTTTGCAATGATGCTCTGCTAATCTGCTTTCTTTCATGATCAAACTATTCTTTCCTTTGTTGTTTGTTAATGTGTTTTTTGGAAGTTAGTTGGGTTGAAAGCCATCTGTTATTTTATTAAAAATCATCTGCACATTCTTAAAAAAAACTATTTGATTTTAGAAACTTGATGACAGAGTGACTACTCAGCCAGTTGGTGAACTACTGTCGCTGGCAAGGAAATCACTATCATCGCACAAAGAGTCACTGACAGGGATACAGCAATTTATTGAGCTAACATTGGTCCTGGTTGGTATTCGTCTTGTTGACTGCCATCAACCTATCTGCAAATAAGATGGAATTCACCAGTGGCAGTGGCCGATGCTTTTCTTTGTGTCACATCAATTTAGGGCAGGCCAAAAAGCAGGGCTCAAGACTAATGGCATCCCATCGTCCCAGAGACATTGGAAAACCATGTTTGGGACAAATAAAAATCTTTCATGGGACTCCCTCAGGACGAAAGGTTGCACTAAAGCCACTACGAACATGTCAGGGGATGCATCCTTTTTTTTTTCCCCTGATAGTGCTACATCTTGAAGTCTGTGTTGAAATCGTCAGGAGAGGAGCTAGTTAACATTAGTTATTAGTTAGCTGTTAGCAGCTGGCAGCCAGAGCTAACAGCTAACAGAGGTTGCACCATGTTACATTTTGATACTTTCAGGCTCTATTCAGTAAAAATTGGCATTGTGCTAAGGTAAATAATAACGTTATCATAATGTGTTCAAATGCAATCTTGTAAAATGTTGTTTTTTGTCAGAAAGTTGAACAAATACAGCTGTTTCAAGGATAAATTTGTTAATGTTTTCACAACAATATAAGACAGATATTGCAGAGGGGGAATCATGAGATGATGTTTAGTTTTTTTAAAAATATGTTTTTCATATCTTAAAAAATGTCAGCAACCCTGTACCAGGATAAGTGGTTACACAAAATGAATGAAAGACTGAATTAATGTTTTTCATGTGAGAGGATATATTGCAGGTTGTTTAAAAAAAAAAAAGCATGACTGAATTTGTGCACAATCAAGGATAGTGCAATGAAGGGGCTGCATGACTTTAAAGCTGTTCTGTTATTTTTTTATAATAAAGATTTCTTTGTATACCCGGCACAAAAGGGGAACTAAACAACAACAAAAACAAAATTAATAACAACAAAACTGAAGACATTGGTATCAGCCAAATTGGTAATTTAAACATTGGTATCAGCCCAGAATTTTGCGACTGGTGTATCCGTACTTAATGAAGACTAGAAAAAGCTCCATGCTAACTGAAAGTTAAAAAGTAGTTTTCCATTTACTCTGGTTTCCCTCGCCTCAACTTCAGTGACGCCCGCTTCATCAAGGCAACTCAGTTCACCTGTTTCTCATTACTCACAGCCAGTGTACCTCAGCCTCACAGACACTCTTTGCTAGATTGTGCTATGCCAGTCATGCAAGACTCTCCAGCGCTTTCATCCGGACTGATTCCCTGTAGATTCCCCAACCTGCCTGCCTCTAACCTGCCTGTTCTGTCTGATTCCCGATAAACGCACCAGCCTTCTCCCGAACACGAGACCTGCTTCTGCATCCTTGGTTCCTGTTCGCCTGTGGCTGCTTGGCATTTCCATTAAACAATGACACTATAGTGTGAGTGTTCCGGTCTGTTTACCTGTGGTTTCTTGCAACCCAGAAATTTTCACCACACTCGCCATTGTGTGTTTGTGTCCTGTGAGTATTTACCTGCTGACTTCTCAGCTCTTCACCTAGCCACAACCTACCTTGTGCCTGTCCTCTACTGGTGCTTCTGCTTGGACTGAATACTCACCTGGTTCTGGATCTCCTGCCTCCACACCACAACTATGTCCCCTGCCTGCTCCTCCACAGTACAATTGCCTGTTATTGAACCAAAATGTGTTTGTTGGGCTATCGCCACCACTCACTCACCTGCCTCACAGCTCGGTTTGGCCTGCCAAACTAGCAGGGCTGCCAAGGACTTTGTGGAGAGACTTTGCTCGAGTGTTTAACTGTATTGTATGCTGTTTACTAATCCTGCTCTGTACCTGCTGAGTCATAACAGTAAACGTCATTACTAACTGTTCCTGGTCTCTGTTGTGCTGCTTTTGAGTCCTTATACCACCCGTTACACAAACAAACAAAACAAGTCATGTTGATGCTCTTGTGAAATGTTATTTAAAAAAGGAATCTTTCATAGTTTTTAATAATAAATCTTTCACACACTGATTAAAATGCAAAAAATATATGTATACTGTACCCCTGGTGGGAGGTGATATGGAGCTTCATCCTATATATGACACATTTTAATATTCATGATATCAATTAGCACTTATGACTCTGTGCGTGTGTGCAATACTGCTTAATATGCAAACGTGCTCATGCCCTATATGGGGTACTGTATGTATGTAATTAGCTCGACTGCTCATTCCCCCAGTGTATGTTTTTAATGCATCTTTCCTAATGAAGCCTTTATGGTGCTATTCCATTGTCTTCATGTTCTCTCTTCCTCCTTTATCCCTTTCTAACATTTAGTAGTAAGGAGGTGTGTGCAAATATTCAGCAAGTAATGTATGAATATATTATAAAGTGTGCATGACAATGTATGAAAGCATCAGAGTGCAGAAGCAGTGTGTGTAAACTACTTCATTGCAAACACACACATGTATTTGTACACCATAGACTGTAATGTATCACTGGATCCATCCCCAAAATCACCAGACAGATAACTGACGATAGATATTTAGTCATCTTTTTCCTCGGGGTTGTCAACAGCAACTGTTGGCTGCATTATGGGCTGCATCACTAACCTTCCCTGGTTGGAGATCATTATATATTTGTGTTTGTGCTTCTCATACCTGTTTATCGGTGAGGGCGTATAAGTACTGATGATCCGGGCTGAAGAGCAGATCTCTCAGGATGGGGCTCCCATCGCTCACCACCACATTCTCGTACAGCAAGGCAGGCTGGGTAATGGAGTTCACCAGTATCTGGAAGCGGACAGACGACAACGGCAAAGCCATGATTACAACCAAACTTTTTTTTTTTCATATTTATAAACATTGTTTAACCACATTATCAGTATCAAAAGAAGTAGTAACCTTGCAAAATTTGATTTTATGATTCTAAACATGACAAACAAATAAACAAACAAACAAACAAACAAAAGGCTTTTGTCTTTGTTGCACCAAAGAGCTCACAGCAATTTTTTTTCATCTGAACTGTTTTCTACAAAAGAAATAGTCCCCTTGAAAACGTGTTTCATGATGTTAACATCCAAAAGAGGCACACATGAAAAATGAAGATAATGTTGTGAAGATAGAAGCTGCACCTGTCAACTTCCAAGATGTGTTAGCTAGTAAACTTTTTAGTTGTAGCTTGTTAACTCAAATGCTTTAGCTACTGTTATTAGAGTTTATACAGTCATAGCAGTACATTCATTTCAGTAAATGGATGATTGGCGTTATGTGCACTGTCTGGTGTAGTTTTAAGCTGAAAGATAACTTTAGCTAGGTAGTTAGCTAACAGCTGATGTTGGGTGTGTTTGGGTAGTGTTTTCAGCTAAGCTAACTACCTCTCAATGTCCCACTGATGTTATACACAAATGCTGGAACAACCAAACTTAACATTTCTTTTAGTATTTATTGATGTAGCAATTTAAATCTTTAACTTGTTTGTCAACTGTTAACTGTACTTTATCGGTTCGGAGGCTCCTAATCTCCGTTAACAGCATATATATGCAGAATGTAGGCAATTGCACAGAATTTTAGTATTGGAAAATGTTCTGGCTTCAGTTTGTTGTCCGTTTGTAGTCCAAGTAGCATTGACAAATCACTTCTGAACAGGCACGTAGTCTGTGTGGCAAACAAAAGAGGCTGAATGCATTGGCCGAGGTGCAACCTCAGAACCCACTGGCTATCATCTAACATCGATTTTGCTTTTACTGAGGTTTTATTTTATCTATCTGCATTTATATGTAGATATCTGTTTCTAAAGATTACTCAAAAAGACTGGAGCACAGAAGAGACGGTCTTGGCACGATCTTAACTACACTGGAGCTCCCAATATATTAGCCGTTGCCTCCATGGGCTTATCATCATGAGACAAATAAGCAATTGGTTATTAGACTGGGGGGGCTCCAGACTCCACACTGTCTGTTCCATGTGTAGTGCACCATTATTTGGTGTCGCCCATTTTAATATGCCCGTGTGCTTTTCTTTATTATTGTCCTTAAACATCAATTTGCTGGTGTTAAACACAGCTCACCCTAAAGAACAATAACACATTTATGCTGAATCCTTAAAATTTTTGTTAGGCTCATTCCATCCTTCCCGGAAAGTCTCCTCTAATGTACAGCATTTATGTGTGGCAAAAAAAAAGCAGCCAAATCCCAAATCCATCTAGTCTAACACTTGAAAGTTTACAAATGTTGCCGTCAGCTGAAAAACAGCTACTGAGGTGACAGATGAAATTTTCAGCACTTTCATTTGGTTCTCAATTTATGCTGAAACTCAAAATCATACCAGCTGGTTATGATGCCGCACTGTAGAGGGTGTAACTTTAGTGCTCGACTAAATGATGGCTCTTTTGTTGGTGCTTACAGTGTTAAGTCTACTGGCAAAATTAAAGAGTTATGAGGGTCTCTCCCTCTGTACCAGCAAGTAAATCTTTTTCTCCTTCTCTCTGCTACTGTCTTGTCCGGATCTTTCTCTTTCTAATTTCCCGACCTCCATCTGCTCATCCATCACCTGACAGCAGTTTAGTCTGCAACAACTTTTCTGTTTTTCTGTCGCCTAGACTCACTCTGTCATCTCTCTGTTTTTTTTTCTTCCTTGGTCTCTACAGTCTCTGTGGTTATTATCTGCCAAATCACTACCAGAGTTTCCTTAATCTTTTTTTTCTGAACAGAAGGTTCATTAACAGACAGTCTGTCATCGCTGTATGTGCTTTTGTTGCTTAAGAGGAGGAAGCGGCTTTGTTTAAAAGTCAAGTGCTTTGACAAATCAGCTTTGAGGAGTTACTCAGTGGGACGCTCAGAGTCTAAATCATGGAATTTTACTCTAAAAGGTCAAATGTGATGTATGTACAGCAGAAACAGAACAGAAAAGAGGAAGTTTTATCGGAAAACCTGATCCAGCAAACACTGTTTACATATTTCTAAATATTTCTCCACAAAAGTTGCAAATTACTGAACTTTTCCTGACTTCCAGAATATTTGTGTGTGTGGAAGAGGTGTATCTAAGTTGTTCAAGTCCAAAGGTCATTTGTTTTAGCAGTCCCTTATGTTGCTCCCACATGAACACAAACACATCGAAACTTTTATTGACGTGAGTGTGACCTTTTGTCCCCTTGTATTTCTGGCTCTGATGATTTCCCTCTCTCTCTCAGTCTTTTCTGTGAACAACGATACAGCTGAGCTCACACTCCACTCACACATTCCCTCACATACACACACAGTTAAGAAAAAAAAAAAAACAGTTGATTTGTCAACTCTAAAACAGCTACATGCCCTGGGTCGCCGTATCACTTGTGACAATGAGTGAAGGACTGTGGCGGAGCGAGGGGGGGTAGGAGCAGGAAGCGTGCTCTGGCCTACAGCTTGGGGCAGAGGGCAGTTGGAGTGGGATTCAGGTCAGCTGGCACAGAGGGGACTGCAGACTGGAGCAGGTGACTACAGAGTCTCATCTAGTCTACTAGCCTGCAGGTTTCTGCTCTCCTTCTGTGACCTCTGGAAGTTAGAGTGTCCAAACACAGACT
>JAPZEB010000002.1:9202158-9212740 GCA_029783705.1 Chaetodon striatus
TTTTATTTATGTTATTTAACAATTTTTGAGTTAATTTGACTCAAATGTATAACGCTGATTTCACCTGATGAGTTTGCAGCCTGTGAACAACACCGTCATTGTGCTCTTAACATGTTGTGGTGTGTTGGGGCTAAATGGGCGGAGTTTCCCAGCATGCCGTGAGACAATGTGTTAAGAAAAAGGTGTTTAAACGTGTTGTAAATCACTGAGGGTTTAATGTCTCTGTATGTCACAGTGGTTCTGATGGGTCACAGTTAACATGTTAAAAGTGAGTTCAGTCAGATACACAGTTGAGATAAGATAAGATAAGATAAGATAAGATCAAAGTCTGGACCACAGTGATGGACCAACCAACAAACCAGTGGCACTACCATCCATAGAGCCATGCTGCTGATGCAGCTAGAATTCACCCGTTAAATGAACCCTCATAACTGAGGATCCAACAGACCCAAATCTTAGTCAAGTAAGCTGCTAGCACAGGTTTTATTCCGAACACAGAACACTGCTTATTCCCTGAGAACACACACACGCATATACACACACCACCATCCCCATACACATGCAGAGCTTTTCCCATGACTGGTAATCGTGTTACAGTGCCAGGCAGAGATGTGTACACACACACACACACACACACGCACATTCACAATACAGCCCACTGACCTTTTTTACTTCCCACCCACATGTTTCAAGGGTTCTACTCAACGCTATTAAATTCACTAACAACTCATAGAGTTTCCAACTCTATCTGATACAGTGTTTAAAGGTTTTATGGTGCCAGGCAACAAATGGGACTCCAGCCACAACAAAAGGGTCTGGTGTGTAAACCATACTAAACCCAAACTACCCTATTTTATGTGTGCAGAATGGTGTTTACCAACCTTTAACAACCTTTCCAAGAGGATAAAAATCTTTATGACGTGAATTCACAGTGAACATTACAGTGAGGAGTATCAAACTAAAGCAAGTTATTGGAGGATGGATTCGTTTAAGGGCATAATATAAATCAATGCTATTGTGCAAATGTAATTGATTTTTGTTTATACTGCTACCTTATGCCTGGGGGTCATACAATGGTTTACTCACCTTTTTATTTACCACAGTATCATTGCAGATAATGCCTGGCTGTAAACTGCCGCTCCTGCAGGCAAAGACCACCTGACTGGAGGCAATGAAAGGTTTCACCCTACCCATTATTGCTGTGACTGTATTTATGGATATAGAGTTTTTGCTTCTGTACGCAGCTCAATGCACAGCTGTGGTAAAGCCTTGCATTCTACACACAGCCACCCACCCAGCCGGCGCACACCAGTTAAAAAAACAAACACACCCCGAGGGGCAGATTTCAATATGATTCCAAACATAAGTAAATGCAGATCTCTTTTTTAAATATTCAGCTCTCGTTTCCAGCAAATTTCTTTGCTGGAATTTTTTTTTCTATCACCACTTTTTCTTCGGTCTTTATGTTACCCTCACAGCAACCTGTTGTTATGTTCATTTCATTTGACTACCCATTCTCCTTCATTATGGCCTGTGCTGTTTTCTTTATTTTTGTGTTGATTTAAATGTAAAAGACGAAAAGAAAAAACCAATAAGGAGAGAAGAGTGTGAGGTGTGTGTGTGAAGAAGAGGTTGAGTGGTTGGTTTGAAGTGTCCTTTGCCAATCAATCAGTCAGTGGAATATATTTCTACCCACCAATTATAGAGGTGGTGACAGCACCAATTTAATCTTCCATTATGTACTAATGAGATTTGGATGACTATAAGGATGAATAGGCAAGAAAGAAAGGAAGGAAGGAAGCAGGGATTAAAGGTCCATTCCAACTAAATAACATTTAAATAAATGAGTCATTCCAAATATAGCATTAATGACTGACCACCAGAATACATACATACTGCTCATATATTGTCAGCTTATGCAGTGCTTATGTCGCATATTGTGTACAGCTCTACATTATCTCTTGGTCGCCTGCTTCAGCGCAGTTAAACTTGTCTATAACACCATTTACAGGCTGCAATCCCAATAAAACCACAATAAATAGCAACAGTCAAACTGTTCACAAGCTCCAAAGTGATGCTTTCATAGAAATGGAAATTATGGCTGAACCTTGTGAAAATATTTTACAAAACATCTGCACAGAGGATGGTATGCTTTAACAAGGTGATTTTTGTTTATTTTTCTGGTTTTCGTATTATTTTTAAGTAGTAGAAATAGACTACCAGCAGGGGTTCCGTTAATAGTAAAGTAGTGGCATTTGCAGAGAGTAGTAGGGTTTTCAATAAGAAGCAAAACAATGAGCAGATTAGGAGGTAAGGGTAAGAAAAAGAGGATTTGAGGTGATGATGAGTAAAGAAAAAAAGGGAATGAATGGGAAAAGGAAGAAAAATTTGTCACTGAATTTGATATTCTCCTCAGGCTGCTCTCTGCCGCTCCAAAACCTTCCACCACCTCCACCATGACAGAGCCAGGGTGCTGTCTGAGTCCCGCCCGCTGACGGAGCACTATCCCGGGGCTGATATCCTGTCACTCCCCCAAAGCCAACCAAGCTCTGGGCTTGTGAATAAAAAAGGCATCAGCTCGTACGTTGGCTGTTGCAGAAGTGACAGTGTCATCATTTGAATGTGACCTGGGGGGCCCAACAGGCTGTATGAGTGAGCTGGACTGTGTGAGGGTGCGAGGGAGAAAACTGTCAGCTTAAAGCGCTGAGTTGTCAATAGTCGTTTGTGTGTTTGTGGGAGTACGTGTGTGTGTTCAGGGTGACAAGTTTCCTTATCTTTGCGGAAACTGTAGCCAATGATAAATACGCTGCCTTTCAAGTGATTTTGACAGATTTAACCTCGCTTTGAACTGCAAGGAAAACTCGAAAACATGTCCAATCCATTTATCTGGATTACTTTAAAAGCTTGTTACAATAGTGGCAGACTGGTGAGAGGTCAGAGATTTTACATTGACAAAAGAATCCATTCCACAAAAGTTAGCTGACCGAAATGTGAATTTCACTGTGGATCATATGGAGTCCATAACAGTTTGATCAACACAATTTCATATATGAACATGCTTTTTACTCCACATCATTTACCTAATTAAGCCCTATTCGCAAGGGACTAGTATTATCTGGGGAACTTCAGTAATTTCTAATAATTTCAGACATTTTCTGTGTCTAATCCCGTAGAATATCAGTCATGTCCATAATGTGTCAAGTAAAGGTTCCACTGCTAATTATCTAACACATTTCTTCAAACAAAGAACTCGTCCCATGCAAATCAGCATTTTTTTTTTGTTTTCTCTGCACCTTTTTTCTGCCTCTTCCCTGGTCGAAAAGGTTCAACAGCATTTAAGGCTCCTCTTGCTACACAAGTGAGAGACCCACCCGACACAGCAACTGACAATGAGTGTCTCTTTATTTTTCTTCTTAGCAGCCAGTGCTCTTGACATTCGTGGAGCCTTGACAACAGATTTGAGGGATAATGTCTTTAAATTTGAATAAAATACAATCTTTGCTTGTCATGTGCAAACACACCACATGACACAACACAAGGGGATAATTTCTTTTAATCACATGTGGTCTCCTAGTACTTCTAGTCCTGTGTGAATGGGGCTTGAGTTGTACAAATTACTTGACTTTTTTAGTGTAAAATGTACTATCAATTAATCATTCATACATACATTTGCTTCAATATAATGTTCTACACAAAATGTTTAGACATGTTATTCCATTAACATCATTGAGTCTGCCTACCATGACATTCTGCATGGTTCAACAGCATGTTTTGTAACCATTTCAGGCAGCCCTTGTTTAATTTTCCAGCACCAACATTAGGTCAAAAACTTGCCTTCGCCAGCACCTTGGTCCATGCAAAGCTAGCTTACAACTCATGCTGACCTTACACCAAATGTGTTTTTCAAGCAATTTTACTGTCACTGACAAATTTCCAATACTGGAAAAAAATCTGGAAAGTTTCACCTCACTTGATGTGCACTCCCGTGATCTCCATTATTGGTGTAAGGTGGTCATTAAATGTAGTCCATGCTGTGTTCAGCCGGTCAATTCAATTCAATAAGCTTTATTGTCATGACATTTAATGTGCTGCCAAGGCACAAAGTCTGTTTCTCTTTTTGATGCTGCTACAAAATCAAACATGTTTAATATTCTCATAACTGTTTAGTATTGGCTACATTATCATCAACCAATAGGTGCTCTCTCCCCAGCATCAAACAAAAAGCAGCAACCAAGTAGACAGTAAATACGGAGGGAAAAAACCTGAGCAAGTCTCATTTCTCTTGTTCTTCACAAAAAGAAAGAGAAACTGGAGTTTGGAGTGAACAAGAATCTGTGTTTAATTCGGTGTGTGTCTGATCATCAACCAGCACTTATTTTAGTGAGAAATCTTGAAATGAAAACTTCCAATAAAATGGTGTAACAAACCAATAGATGCTGATGGCAGTTAAGGCTACAAAATCCAAAATGTAAAGTTTGTATGCAACTACAGTTTATCTATATTGGATTATATTGATGCCAAATTGGCAAGAATACTCTTGACATATGACACCTTTTATTTTGTGTTTCTGGAATTACGTGTTTCTGTGGATACCTAAGGAACTGTCAGTATGTCATACTTCTTAAAAGGAGTTTGGCCTAATATTTTCCTACAGGAGCAGGATAGGACATAATCATAAAAGTTGTAGACTTGCAAATAGTGAGCCTGCGAGATCCCCAGTCTTTGCAAAATCTGAACTCAAATTTTAGATTTCACGGGGTGTCAAACTTTCATCTTTTCAACATCTTTCAAAAATCTTCTAGTGTATGTAGGCATAACTATATTTTCATAAACTTTGCCATGCATATTCAGTATACCTAGAGGATGATTCTTATGCATTTGTTGACCCGTGAACATTCCCATGGTACTACAATCTGACCACCATACTGACCAGATTGATTTCAATGACTTTAATATTCTGTAGAACAGCAAAAATTGTCCTTGTTTTTCTTCCATCTAATATTTCTGGGCAGCAAGGATGACCAACTATGGCAGCTTCTAGGGGCTTTTTTATGGTCTGTTCTTTTCTTTTGGCCTGCTTCTCCACATTTTGTCTCTTCTTTGAGAAAAAGTGCTGAAATAATGAAGTTTCTTACACTAATAATATTTTGTCTGACTGCCTTTACAAAGCCATTACATATACTTGACAATGTCTTTACGTAGGGTCGTGCAGACAAAATAACATGTTTGTTACACTGTGTATGTGTGCATGCAAACAATCTGTGCGTTTATATGCCAATGTCAGCAGTCGTATGTGTGTGTGTGTGTGTGTGTGTGTGTGTGGTAAGCTTGGGAAGAATGTGGGCATGTGTTGATTCCCTTTTTGCTGTGGGTGGGCCTTGGCGTTTGCTGTGCCAGGCAGTAAAAGACACCGATCCAGCTCTGAGTGCCATAATCCCTCCATCCTTCCTTCTTTTCTTTTTTCACCAGGTCTTTCATTTTTCTCGCTCTCATTTTCGCTTGAAATATTTTCCCTTTTGCCTTGGCAGACCACATGGCTACTGAGAAAAGGACAGAAAGAGAAAGAAAGGACGAAATAGAGAAAATTTTGAGAGTGTATGCGCGGGCCGTTTCGCCCTACGGAGACAGGAAGTTCAGCGTCAGTAGAAATGAATGGAGGGACAGAGGGAGGGTTAGAAGACAGAGCGAGCAGGGATGGAAACGGCCCAGTGGAAACCATGATGTCATGATTAGTGAGGTGCGACCATCCTGCAGTCACATTGGCACCACATGGACGCCAGTGGAAAGCACACACACAAAATCTCTCTGTGTCTGCCTCTAACCGATCACAGCTGCTGCAAGAAACAATGCGGCCATTGTCACTCTTAACCTCCATCATGGGCATGCAAACACACACACACACACATACAGTAAATGCACAGCAGATCGGCATGAAAACATTCTGATGCTTCGAGTCTTATTGAAGCGTGACGCTGGTAAACAAAATAAAGCTGCAGGGGGATACATCTCTGGGAAAATGCAGGTGTCTTTTTTTATCTACAATATATTTTTACCCGTAATCCGTCACTTAAGTTATAAAATAAGCTTTTACAAAATCGCATGGTGATGCATTCACCTACAGTAAAAGCAACAGAATGTAACGCTGCCATGAACTGGCTCAATTATAAATATGGTGATCATGAGTATCAGTAATGAAGTTTACAAGTAAAAATGTCACGCATTAAAGCAGCATAACACTAAACCATCTGCTCTCCGTATAAATACATCTTCCTGTAACTGACTCTGTCTGTAACAGATGAAATAAAAACCCTGAGTAAAGTTTCTGTGTTTTCCTTCCTTTCTATTAATAGAAAAGACCCACATGGTGATTAAAACCAAAACTGGCAGCTCTGAATGAGGTTGTTTCTCAGCCTCATGGGACTCCTGAGAGAAGAGAAAACAAGCTAACTGGGTGGGAAGACTAAAGTCAAGCTAACAGGCTGATGCTTGTAACTGAAGAAAGACAAGCAAACTGATTAAAGATCAATTAAGGAGTGACGGAGCTGATGGAGGAATATATAGACTAAGACACAAACCGTCTCTCTTGTTCTGTGTTAGTGAAAAGGTATGGGGGAGGGGTGGCAGGGACCAGACAACCCAGCAGCACCATATCCGACAGAAATTTATCTCAGAGCAGTGAGAGCAAACATTTCTTTATTGAAACAGAGCAAAGACAATCAGCAGCAAAACAGAAATGGGGATGGGGGGACAGGGGGACAGAGAAGGAGAGGTGGAAGGAAGGAGACAGGGATACAAGAAAAAAAAGATGGAAAATATTCTGCAGGATGTGTTGTCAAAAAAAAAATAAATTCTGAGGACGCCAACTTCTATCAACTTTTACATTAATGGGAAAGTATGAACACAACTAACACACAGTTTGATGTTAGGTCAGGGGAAATGGATGGGTCGAAGAACACAGGACTTTGATCCAGGAGATCATTGTTCATGTCCCATGTGAAACTAAAGGTCAACCTTGGTTAATTTTTTACAACGTTACATAATTACATATGTCACGTATGTCAGTTGACATATCAAATGGCATTACACTGGTAACAAATGTACTTATTTTAAGCCAAAGTATAATCTTTTGTGAAAACATAACCAAGTAGCTTTGGTGCAACCGTGACCATTTGTAAGAAAATGGTGTCAGAAAATATGGGTACACCTTAGTATTGCGATATATATATTTTTTTGTGATACTGTATCTTTGATTCTCAAGAACACTATATTGATTTTTAATCAATAGTTTACGAGCACAGATTTGTGGCAGTGGTTCATTTTGTGTTGTGTTTCAACCTTTGACCTTAGCAGTGTTATAATCTATCTTTGGTAATTTGACTCTTCCACTCCAATGCAACAACTCATCACTATCATAAATCAAAAGAATACAGGCATATAAAACAGGCAGTGTTTTAAGGGTCTCACCACCAGCATTGCAGTTTCCTATAACTAGATTAAAAAATTGCAATGCATCGCCTCAATTATGTTGCGCAATAAACCACAGTACATTGAATCATAACCCCTGTGTCTTGATGCGTATCGTATTGCTGAATTCTTGCCAATATACAGCCCTATAAAACTGTAACTGTTAAGGCTTATACATAACCTTTTCTGTCATTTAGGTATCAGGACGTGTTGATCTCCCGCCACCCGTAGGGCTGCTACTTTATGGGACACTCCAGTGGATCATATTTGAGGGCAGGGAGAAATGAGCTGTGTGGTCGAATGCGTGGGAGGACTCGTAGGTACATTTCAAACATATGACCGTAGTCTTTTCACCCTTAAAAGTGCAACAACAGCACATGGGCAAGAAAGTAAAAAAGATTACTCTTCTTCTTTATGTAAAGGTCAGCATTTTGCAACAAGTTCCGCAAATTGAACAACAAAATATGTTGTATTTCACCTGCCCTAGAGAACAACAGAGAAGCATCGCCTGACACCCCTATTGACAGTATTTTAGCATTTGTCCTTGCCTTCCAAAACTGTTTCAAATCACTGATTTTTATCTCTAACAATCTCCAACAGACTTAAATCTAATACATTTAGTTGAAAGCATCAAATAATCAAATAAAAGCAAAGCAGAGGGCACCACACCACATTTGCTTCACATTCACTTCTTTGTTAAGAGCATTTTCCCATTTGCTAATACGCAGTGTTGGTGAGTAGTTCCTCAATGTTTGTACAAATGCATATTTTTAGTAATTAATTATGTCTTTGTCTTTTTAAAAGTAGCTTACTCCTACAATTTTATTTATTTTGGCTATTTCATTGAATTTGAATTCATTAAAGCTGGTAATCTTTCAGTTTTATCCCTTTAAAATGACCTATTTTAATAAAAGTGAGCTCTTCATCAATTAGATGCTACTTAGCTTGACACGTACTGCGAAGTTACATTATGAAGATGGATGTGAGCCCAAAAAGTTGAGCAAACTCTGCTCTGCAAACTGCAAGGTGTGTAAACAGGTCGCAGATTCCCTGGCGCTCCTCGCAGCAGCACGCTCATTAAGACAGCCAACAGAAACGGAGACAGCAGAGCAGAAACTGGACTGACCCTCAATCCTGAGAAACACTCTGAATCAGGCACAACGGGCAACCAGAGGAAAACAAGCTGCTTTGCAATTACTGCTGATGAAAATAAATGAAGAAAAAAACTTCCCAGTATCCGTGATAAGAGGAATCAGCGTGCAGTTCTTGTTGGCGTATATGTGTCAAGTGAAAAGAGATGAAGGGGAAAATGAAGTGGTAATCTTTATGCTTTTGATATGTTGCTCTGTAATGAATGCAATTCCATTTTTGTCACAGTCTGCGTCAGCAATGCATGAAGACCCTGCGTCATGCCAATAAAGCACCCAGTGAATTCATGTGAACTCAGAAAAATGGAGAAAGAGACAGCCTTTGTATTTTCCATTATTCTGAAGATGAAAAAGCTGCAGTAGAGAGCGAGCTGTCCGGCACTGCTGGCACTCCTCACAGGAACACGCTCATTAATACGGGAAGCTTGGAAGAGCTGAAACCTCCTGCTACTTCCTGCTAACAAACAGGAGAATCAACCGAACACCTGCTTCATATTCTCCTCAGAGTAATGAGGTACACACACACACGTACTCACACACTTACCCACACAGACTCACTCTACTTTAAACACTCTCTCCGTATCTCTCTCTGGTCATTCGATTCAATCAGCGTGCTGAGAGAGACAGATGAGATCAGAGCTTTGACCTCTACTCATGAGCAGTCATCTCGCAAAACACACACACACACACACACACACACTTCAAGACAAGGGGCCTATTTGAGGAAATGACATCATCATCAGCCGCAGTGTCACCGGGGTCAAGGCTGGCTGGAACCCGTCCCATCACTGCGGAGATTACCCCGGCGAATGGTTATTACACGCCTTATGAGGGATTGCCACGACGAGGATGACTACAGATACACCCCTCAGTGAGCTCCCCTGCACTCCTCCCCCACCTGAGCCGGATTGATAGCGCAGCCCATTACTGATAGATGGATGGAGCAGATTATGGAACGCTCCATTAGCGTCACTTCATATAGGTGGGTGAGGTGTGTGTGTGTGCGTCTGGAGCGGAGACAGTTGTACAGGAGATGGGGGAAAGGTGTCTGGAACAACCTGGCACTTGTCACTGATTGTAGTGGCGGCTGTGTGAGACTTAAAGGTTATCTGCTGTGGAATTTATTGGAACGAATGCAATCAAACTGGGAATCTAAAGCATGACTGTTAATCTACAAAAACAATTTAAACATAAGATGCATATTTCACGCAATCTGCAGATATACCATACATGAAATTGCACACCTCTTGCAGTAAGTTGACATGCGGTTGCATGTCGAATCATATAAATTCTTGTAAGGGAGTCTTTGATTGTATTTTCACAAGCTTTTATTCTAGTGTGCAACACTGTGAAACAGTTTTAGTAGTCTGTGACAAAGAACAGTGCCATCAAAGATGTCTCCAATCTTATTAAATGATCAGGTAAGGTACTGCTAAAAGCGGATACTGTGCAGAAACACCACAACATTTGGTGCAAAAGACTAACACTTAATTGACACTCATGGACCAAGTACTGTATGGATTAAGGTTGCCCATAGCAAGATGAATTGCACATCACTTGCAACTGCTATCTGCCCCGTTTCAAAGTCTAAACATAACGTTTTGCAGTTGAGTGCAATTTGCCCTTTATCTTACATTTGATTGCAATTTTACATGTGGCAAAGTGTAAATGTTGCCTTCACACCAAGAGCACAGAGAGCAGAACAATAGCAAAGACAAAAAGACAACAGAAATGTTCATACTGTGAGCTACAGGTCCTGACTGCTGTGGTGTAGAGGCATTTTAAAATCTCAGACAGACAAACAGAAACTGTATTTGGGTCAGTGCTTTAATGCACTTCAGTTACCACCAACTGCCTGAAGATGCTAATAATTTAAATGCTTGCAAATGGCACAAGAGCACCAAGACACTATTTGCTTGGTAGCACAGAAATGGGTGCTTTTTTATCCTTTACCCTTTACAGGTGCTCTG
>JAPZEB010000002.1:9212840-9229055 GCA_029783705.1 Chaetodon striatus
CAGTTTGTTTATGTCTTAGTTGTACAGGTTTTACTGGCTGTGAAAAGCCGCACAATCCTTTTGTGAATTCACCCTTTGGTTGTTGAATGTTTGATTCAATGTGAGGTCACTTTAAAATCTGTGTCCAGACATCTGCTGCCAAAACACACCAAAAAACAGCAAAAGTGCATTGCTGTCTGTAACTTTTGCTTGATTATAAAAATGCTCTGTTTTGCCTCAGTGTGGGGTGTGATTGACTAGTCGCATCCCTGCTGTGCAAGACAAGAGACAATGAGACTTAGAGTCTACAGACTTGCAAGCTGCTCTGTGAGGCTGGACTCAAATGCTTATGTCAGCATGCTAACATGTCCACAATGATGCGTGGCAATCTGACCAAAAGTTGTCAAGATCTTTTAGTCTGGACCAGTGGGCTGACTGACATTGCCATTCGGAGGTCCAAACCCTAGAATGACCAAAAACAGACTAGCTGTCCCATATATTTATCCATTAAATGTATTCATTTGGTTCTTTCTATTAGTTCTATGCTTTTGTGCCGATTTCATGTGCTGGCGAGCTTGAGACAAATTTTGAAATTGGTGGACATTGAAGTCGTATTTTTGTTCAAACTTGTCTGAATCTTCTAATGATCAACCTCGTTCAGAGGACTGTACTTTGAACAGATTGTGATCACATTTTCGATTTTGGGCATCTGTATAAATAAAACTGATTTGACTTGTGTGGTGTCCCACAGCGGGATGGACATCCAGTGGGTGGACTTCATTTACTGCTTGGCTGCTCCTCAGTGTCACTCACATAGACAGGACAGCATGCATGAACACACACACCTACACATACACACACACACAGCACAAAGAGCACATACCACATGTGTGCGCTGAAATGATGCATGCAGACGCATCATATACTTCAGAGAGGGTGACCATGACTCCTGCATGTCTGCGTGCTTCATTACAAGCTGCCACCACACCCATTTACCTTGACCCCAGACCATACCGCTACAGCATGGAAGGTCTCTTTCTTTTTTCGCTCCTCCTTTACCATCCCATTCCCTCAATGAGAGTGTTATTAACCCCTATGGAGCCAGTGGGAAGGTGATTCACCTCAGTTAAGATAATGTCGCCCGTCCCCAACTCATCTCTTGGCTAATGGAGCCTGGAGGGCTGGCTGACGTAGGGTTGAGGGGATATTTAATCTTGGGACAAAGATTACTCCGTATCATTAGATGTAATAGAATAGAAGCCGCATATCTCCAGGTTCAAGAAAGACACTTTAAGTCCAGTTATGTTTGAGCTTTGAGAGGCTTGTTTTTTCCCAGTTACTGAAGGAAGTCGGTGTGCACACCCTCCAGTTTGCATTCAAACAATAGAGGGGTTGATGATGCTGTTCTGACACTGTCACACAGCACTTTTATCTACCTTGAAAAGCCTAAGCCATATGTTAAAATGGTCTTTGTGGACTTTTCAAGCACCTTTAACACAGTGCAACCCCACCTGAGGGGACAAAAGCTGCTCCAAATGGATGTCAATCCACATCTGATACTCTGGGTCCTTTCATTTCTGACAGAGAGGCATCAAGTGGTCAGAATCATACACAGAATACAAAATACACTGATAACTGTTCAAATCCAAAAATAATCTACATCAAATACTCAGACGATACAGTCATTGTGGACACCACTAACTCTTAAGGGCAGCTACAGGAAGAAATGGACACTTTCTCAGAGTGGTGTGGGAGGATTTGCCCTGACCTCAATGCCTCCAAGACCAAGGAGCTGGTCATCGATTTCCGTCATGGATAGTTTACCACCCTACACTGGAGGTCAGTGGCCAGGCCAAAGTGAGAGTGGAGGCATCCAAATACCTCAGCACCATAATTGACCACAAACTCAGTTTCCAGACTAGAGATGCAACTGTCTTGGTCAATTTAGATTTCAGATTCTTTAAAAGTCTGGCCTGCCGATTCCTACTTTGGCCAATTCCAATTTTCTTTCTCTCTAAGAACTTTAATAGACTGCATACACAAACAACTTTCTTTAAAGCCCCTGGAAACAGTAAAAATACCTGACTGAAAATATTTGCTCATAAAAAGCCTTTTAATCTACCAAATAGACCTTACTTGGTAAGAGAGGTAACTAGAGAAGTCGTAGATATTCAGATCCACATAGATTGGAAAGTATTACTTGAGGATTAAAAAAAAAGATTCTACACCCTAACTCTTGCTCAGCTTCACAATTTATTGGTTATACTATTGTTTCAGTGTACCACAGTAGTCTGCTAGTTCTCCTGACTAACTGGCTAACTAGCAGATTAGGGGATTAGGGGCAGCCAAACATGTGTTTTAATTGACTTACACCACCTGAACTAAGAAGCTAAGTGTTTAAGCATCTTCTATCCACTTACATGAAACAGTTAGCATTAGCTTTGCTATGCTACACCTTTAAGTTACTTATCAATTCTTATCGATTCATACAGATAAGGGTAGTATATACCCCAGTCTGCTAGTTATCTTAACTTAGTAGATTTCAAACCATGTGCAACATGCATGAGAATGAATTAGAACTTTTGAGAACAGGTTGCAGCGCATATATGTAAATTTGATCAGCACAGGATGGACTATATGTGGAACTGACAGGCCCGTCACAGGTCATGGCTGATCAAATTGAAAATCGTCGATTCTGGTCACCTGCCAATTGATCGGTGCATCTCTATGTCAAACCTAACAGGTAAACCATCTTTCCCAAATGTCAGCAATGCTTCTTCTCCCTGAGAAAACGTTGTGAACCCCAAATCCACCAGTCAGTTTCACTAGTTTTACTAGCTAGCTCTACTGGTGCTTTATTAAATCCATCATAACCTTCAACATTACAGTCTATTGTGCTGCTTTGAGTAACATCCACCTCAGTCCTCTCAACAAAACCATTAGAGTAAGCAGCAAAATCACTGGGCTGGACCAAGAACCACTAAGTAGCATCTACAGCAGAACTACAAATAGCCTCGGATACCACGCACACATTACCCAACCGTACAGTCACTTACCTTCGGGCCACAGGTACAGGTCACCCCCATTCAAGAACAAGCGGGCCATGTCAAGCTTTGTGCCCTCTTCCATCAGACCCATTAAAGCCTGAGTTAGCTTCAGTGTTTGACCCTATCTAGTATCTATTGGATATGTTTAAGCACTTAACCCCATTAATGGACATTTAAGTTGTACTGTATGTTGTCTTCTCTTTGTTTGTCAACATTTCACACATTTAAGTTATTTTGAATCTTAATTAAGCAAATAGGGTGCATAATGTCCCCCTGATGTTTCTCTGGATTAATGTAACAGTATAAATGCACCAAAGTGACGCATTCACACTGAAGTGTGAAGTTTGAACTAACGCATTTCAAGCCCATAACTGCAGTGTATATTCTATCTATATTTAAATATACGGTATAATTAAGTTCATTATACAACCCAAGGTTGCCGTTGTCATTAGGTGAGGCTCTAAATGGTTTGTGGGAGTTGGAGTTTGCAAGCAGGGTGAGCTCTGGGTCCTTTTAGCCTGCTGTGACCTGTGATCGATGGAGACCTGGCAGAGTTTTAGCTGCTAACGCTGCTGTTATAAGCCCGCTAACATTGACCACCACTCTGCTCCCCTCTGTACTGCACTTCTACTTAACTAGAGCTCTCTCCCTCTCTGTCTTTTGTACCTTTCCCTCCTTCTGTACTTCCCCCTCCCTTTCTTTCTCCTTCTTCCCTTCTCTGTTGCCAGTCTCCCTCTGTCACATTTCTCATCCAGCATCCACCATCTCTTTTCCTCTCCTCACTCCCCCGCCCTTGCTTCCTTTCTCTGTCTCATCCATCTCTCCGCTTTTAATCTCTCCCTCTCTCCTTGTCTTCCTCTCTCTCTCCTCCCTGTTCACTTTCATCCCCCTCTCTCTCTCTCTCGCTCTCACTCGCTTGCTGCTGTTGAGTGACAGTACAGTTAAACTGTTATTGGCTTCTGCAGAGGAAGCAAAGCAGCAGCACCGCGGCTTGGCAGCACAAAAAGAGGAGTGTGTGTTTGTGTGTGTATTGTTGCAAAGTCAAATATTAAAGTATATGATTCAAATGAATTGTTCCAACTATTGAAAAAGTTACATGACTCTGGTGGAGGAAGGAGGGTGGAGGAGTGTAGAAGAAAAAACTACAAGGGTGGAACATTATCATAATATCTCAAGCCAATCCAAAAAAAACACAGCACACACCACCATTTGGTGCTATCTCTGAGCATGCCTGCACTCAAGAGAACACGCATGCATGTACACACTCTCTGTATAAACTGCAGCACTGAAAACACTCTGTAGGTTACTGAATCTAGGTCAGGAAATGTGAGTAAAGAGAATCATTCATAGCTTTTAATTTCAGCATTCAGTTTCATTTCATTCATAATGAAATGGAAGTCAGCGGGTTTGGTGCCAAGAAGTGATATGTGCCTTGGCTTATGTCGGCTACCTGACTCCAAGGAAATGAAACCAATACGTGAGTGTGCATTTCATACTGATGATGGTAAAACACAGTGTTTGAGACTGAAACAGTGAGAGAGGAAGAAGGTAATATTCATAAAGCCTGCAGTGTTTGATGTTTCATAAAAAAATATCCAACGCAGTGATTCATTACATCTTGCAACAGTATATTTCCTTTCTATATCCCATTACACCCTCCGAAAACATAAACTGTGCTCTCATTAGTTTCAGCAGAATAAGGAGGAACTGCTTTATGGAAGCAGTATGCCGGGGTTTACTTTCTTTCAATTTGTATTTCTCACTTGTTACTACATTTTACTAAATTCTGTCTCACTCCTCTTCAGGCTGTCAGAAAGATAACAAAGCAGCTTCAGCGATTAGATGATTTCACAGCAATTTACATCTCTTTTAGACAGCTGGTAAAATTGCCAACAAGAAGACAGCATCACAATCGTCACTACCAATCAGTCTAGCTGTACAATGGCCCTGTGGCTGTTGCATCTTGAGTCCAAGGGTGTTGTTTCTGAGTCACAAGACTAGATGATATCTATTGACAATACCCCCCCTAAACCCACCCTTTTGAATCCTTTCTAAGCTCAATTAGCTTCCAGCACGCTAACATAGGCACCCATCTTGCAAGGATTGGATTGCGATTTTGTTTTCTCTTAATTATTTAGTCCAGCTGATCTGTGTTAATTTCAGCTTTTTCAGTTTTTTGTTGTTTTGCTCTAACCCATTGTAAGTGACTGCCAATAACAGTTGCTAGCCCATTTAAGAGTTGTCATTAGTGTGGATGCTTCTGCATCCAAACTTATGTTCTTCAAATCTTTATTATTCTTCTTCCGTATGTTTTTTGGTTCACTACTCCTTCTGCATACTTTGTGCTACCAAAACAATTTTAACATCAAACTGTTCAGCTCTTTAATGACAAACCAGTGCAGAGAATCTCCAAATCCTCTTAAATCCACTGCACTTTGAAATGCTGGTGCTTCCACATACTTTCAGCTACAGACTAAATTTAAACTTTGAACAATTCACAACACGTTGAGCTATTTAGCTATGATTCAGCTTTTTGATACCTTTTGCAGTTTTTTAATAATCGCAGTCAACAGTTCAAGCTGTTTTCAGACATTTTCTGAGTTCACATTGAGTGTGTACTGGACGGAATGTTCAGAGCTACAGTGGAGGATTCAAGAGACGTTCCTCTTCAACTGGATGTCACATACACAATTCATACTCTACATACATCATTTTGGTCATAATGGAGTACAACTTGTGTTCTTTCAAACAACTGCTGTGGAAGCAAATGGACGTACACATTTGGCACAGTGAACCTGACGGTGAAAGAAACTCCACTAACTGCTGCCTTTGAACTCAGTAATAACTTGGCCCTGAAATCTCTGAAGCATAACGGTTTGATTTACTGTGAGTTCCTTCTGGTAAATTGTTACCACCGTATGTATGGTATGGCTAGGGCTTTTATTGTGAAAGGTAAGAGACAAAAGGAGTGGATCTGGTATATGCTGCCTTTGTCAAAATGGAACGAGTATTAAAATTAGTTGTCTTGGTTGGGACTATAGAGCCTTGTAGTTTTATAATCCTCATAGGTATATGCCCAACATAACTATGTTGCTCTTTGTCGTGTAATATTTGCGTTCTGCATCAAAATAGTACAAAACAACAGTCTGAAAAAGCATATTGTGTAAAGGCCTTAACAGTCATCTCCTCAAAAAAGACGTGGTATTAGAAAAATGGTTGTCACTGGCCCGTCAAATCTTAAGTTGTTACACATCTGTCCGAAGGGGAGGGGAACCAGACAAGGCAAGTTTTTCTCTGCTCTTTAACAAAACTATTAAATGCAACAATGACCAATCCAGAAAATACAGGGGAAATTGAAAGAAGCTTGAGGAGCTACTTTTGGCAACTTACTAAATCTGCAACTAGTCACTACAGTATGCCAAAAATTGCTTGTATTGCTTCCTGTTTAGTTCCACTGAGGTTCACAGCGCCATCTGGTGTGTGCGTCCAGCTAGAAAGGGATGTTAACTGCCTCAGACACATTGAGTCATCTATGACAGATGAAGCAGTAAAAACCGTGGTCATTTTTTTTTCCTGATCGTCAAATTTAAAGACCTAATCCCATCTGTGCTTGATCAAAAGGACCATCCCAAATGGACATATCAGGGTTTGCTTGTGCGCATGAGGGGCACAAGCCACGCGTGGTTTAACGAGTCCAACTCCAATCATGTCTGTTCAAATGACAATGATGCCTTGAATCTTGAATTTTTATTGATATTTTTGGACCTCGATGATTGTGTTTCTGCAGCTCCATGGATTCAACTGTGAGGAACTCTATCACACAGCATGATTCATCCCTCTACTAAAATACCACAGATAGCACACACAAACGAGTGCTCCATTCAAGTCTGCTCAGATAAAAACTCCTGTCTGACTGAATATTGTCTCTTTCACCCCTGTTATAAATATTCATACAACGTGCCAGAATTACTTTCCACGTGTGTGTCTGCCCTCCTGTATATGTGTGTGTGGGTGTGTATACCCTTGCACACGGCAGGACACTTCCACCATCTCGCTCCGTCACAAATTACCTCATTAAATTTCATTGCATTAAGCCACTTTTATGAATTTAGCGTAGTCCCAGGCCCATTGTTCGCCTGCAAATGAGATTAAAGCAACATTTGCCTTTCTCCCCGCTTTCAATTATATTTCTGGAAGGACAGCTCGGGCACAGCGCCTTAATGAGGAGAGAGGAGAAAATAAGAGAAAAACGGGGCATTCATAGCACTTTGGACAGTTTTCTGAATTAAGACAACTTAGTAACACATTTGGGAAACTCAGCCTTTCATCCCATAATGTACTGCAGCTGCTATTAAGATTTTTTTATTTCATATTGCTTGTGTCAGAATTGCGAGATAAATACGGATGTTTTGGAAGTTTCTCAACAATTTTGGGTTTGTTTTTGTCTTCAGTGCTGGTGAAAAAAAAGATCTGTAATGGCAAAGAAGTAAATGGCATCCATATAAAATTACAGTGAATGGTTTTATCCTTCCATTCAAATTAATAATTAATGTATTTCTATGTGTGTGTGTTCTGTAATCAGCAGTGTGTGCTCCCTTTGTGTCTGCTCTCATGTGCCCCTATAGGGACACAGTGCAATAAAACAGAGTGAGCTGAGGTTGAGCTTAAGGCTGCTTTCACACAATGCAGATTACAACGGCTGAAAACATAAACACACACACACATGCACGCACACATAAGACCAGCTAATGGCCAATGAGATCATGTTGCTAGGCAACAGACACAACTCCTGCCAATAAAATGAGGCTTTAGGAGCTGCAGAGGAACCTCTACTCAACAAAGTAAATTTTAAAACACTGGAGGTTAGAATATAATATCAAAAGTGCCAAAGGTCTTGACCCCCCTGGGCTACCAAGATGCCGGAGGGGAGTTTTCTCCAGGATTTACCCTGAAATGAATGTCAATAACTCAAAACTGTTTGAAAGGAACAAATTAAGTATTTGATTTGTAATGATCAGCTGGAACTCAAAATTCATTTCAAGGTTGTGCCTTGTACTTGGGCCTTGGGGACATTTGTTAGATGCACTGTCAGTCTGGTCTAAAAATCAGAAAACACCTGTTTACTTGTGAGTCTATGTGGCAGTGGTCTCTGACAGAAACAATGATGAAAAAAAGGGTTCAGGAAGCAGAGAATGCCCATGCTAAAACCATATGAGCAGTATGAGATTGGAACACCAATGGGTTGGTAAGTACCGATTATAGTTGACATTGGGATGCTTTGCTAGCCTGCAAAAAAATCACACCAGAGCAGCGTCAACTGTTGCAAGCTACAATTCAGCTATAAATTAGCAGCCATGTGTGTCTGACTGTGGATGGTGGAGCTGTTGAATCGATTAATGGAGTTTGATGACTGCAGCAGTGGCTGTTAGCAGCTAGCTCGGCTTGTTAGCTGCTGAACCACAGCAGAGCAAGCAGCCGCCGAACTGATGATCCCTGCAGGACTCTGCTCAGGTACTGACTAAGTTTTCTCTGACATAGTAGAAAGTTTAGTTTTAATCACGAATTCTGTGAGAGGAGATGAATTTAAACCTCCAGACTAACGTCACAGATTTAGGTAGAATTTAGGCTGAAATAAAGTTTCTGCTTCTTAACAGTAAGATCAGTGAGTCAGAGTTTACAGTGAACCTGGGTACAAATCCTAGTGGACTAAAAATATAGAACAAAATATGTCTCAATGAAATTTTAACACTTGTTACAATCTGTCAGCCTTGCTTCTTATTTCTGGTACCTGTATTAGCCGAACCGAATCAGTGTAAAGAGACTAAATATGAAGGATAAAAATGACTAAAGTGCGACTTAAACTAAAAAGCAGTTTTGTCTAAAGACTGAGACTAAATTTAATATAGCTGCCAAAATTAAAACTGGACAAAGCTTTGGTTAAAACTGGGAGAAAAAAGAGGAATTTAAAAAAGGTGACAGAAAAATCACGCCAGGCAAATCAAGAAAACAACTGCTGAATTGTTCAATTTTGCACAGAAATCAACAGAAAAAACACAGTGATACTAAAATGTTATGCTCAAAACCTAATAACAAAAACTTTGGATGGACATTTCTTTACAGCTTTGACTCAACCAGAATCAACAGGACCCTCAAGCCGTCGGCCGAGTCAACAGCCACAGCAGCCACTGGGCATTGTATCTATAGAAAGGAGCTGGTGGCCAGTCAGCCAACTATACAGACAAGTGGGTTTTGTGGAGAAGTTGAAGACTATAGCAGGTCCATGTGAAAGCTTGTGTGGAGAGGCTTATGAGGCTGATCTGCATGTGAAAAACACGGGGGCTTCACACACACATTATACAAGGCTTTGACCCTCTCAAAGAAATGGATACACGCACATGGACACACACATACACACACTCAAACAACAAACAAGAGGAGAGGGAGGGGGCGTAGGGAAAGAGAGTGATGGCAGATTTTATTTCTTTAGGACTTGACAACAACACATGATAGTGTCTGTGTCATTGCAGGAGTGAAAATTCTCTTAAGCTGAAACAAAAAATAAAAAATGAATCAAATGAGGGTCAAGAATCGTACAGTATTGTAAACTAAACAACTTCCATGTGACTTTTTTTGCAGTGTAGGAGTGTTAAAAAAAATCAAACAGACTAACCAGTGCCAACAAGAAATAAACAGCAAGGGAGACTTGTGCAACCGTGGAATCCCAATTTGTTCCCCGTTGTTGCACCAGCCAGAGCACCACTGACGGAGACTACCTTTGCTATTATTAGTTAGGGGGGGTGGGGGTTCGTTGTTTTTATGGAACGGTCCTTTCTGTCCTTTTTACATCTGTGAATTCAAACTCATCTGTATTCGTCTAGGCTCCGGCATCACTGGCAGCCAAATCCTTCTCCTATGGCGTTCCTCTCAACGCCCTCCAGCTCTTTTCCACAAAAAAATAAATCTTAAAAAAACAAAAACAAAAACACCTCCCTTCCTCTTTTAACTCCTGTTCTAAAGGCTCGGTTCGTTCCTTTTTCTGCCGGTTTTATTTCAAGGCCCGCTATCCCTTTCTCCATGCCTCCTCCTCTTTCTTTTCATAAACTCCTCCTTCCCCGCTTATTTCCCTCTTCACTTTCAAAGACATCTCTTCATTTCTTTTTTATTCCCGAGTAACGCCTTTTCCTTATAGCATCTATTGATTCTCATGACTGCTCTTCAGCCCGTCGGATGCGTAAATGAAATTGAGTGTGTGTGTGTATGATAGTGTGTTTTCAGTCTGTTTGTGTGTGTGCAAGAAGGGGAGAAAGCATGTGTTTCACTGCACAAGTGTGTGGGAGAAAATGTGTGTACTGGTTTATGAGCCTGCACGTCTTAAAGTGTGTGACAGAATGCATGCAGGTGTGGGGGAGTGTGTGTGTGACTGCTAGCGTTCACACACATAAGTATGCACTTGCTTGTGTGTATGTGTAAAATGTGTAATTGAGAGTAAAGTGCGTTTCTAGACTTTTTTGGCAGCGTGTGTATTTCCTTACAAGAGCATGCATTTGTGTTCACATCTGTGTGTGTGTGTGTGTGTGTGTGTGTGTGTGTGTGTGTCAGCATCTGCATGCATATGTGTGTGTGTTTGATAAGGTGGGAGGCTGGCAGATATGACACACCTCATCTTCCTTTCCGTAGGCCTCTATTTTAATCTGGCAAAACAGGCTGTGCGTGTAATGACCTTTAGAAAGGGTGAAGATAAGTAGATGAGGCTGACTGTGAGGAGTGTTGAGTTACTGTATAGAGGAGCCAGTGCTGAAATAAGGCTGGAGATGACAGAGGGAGGAAGATAAATGGATGAGGGGATGGGATAAAGTGGAGCATTTAACGAGATATATGCAGACAGAGGGCTGAGAACATGGAGGGAGACTCTGAATTTTAGAACAAAGGGATCCAAACCTTCGGTCCAGCACCCTCATGCACGTCCTTACAGGAAAAAAGCCTCTCCATTACTTCATTAACTAAGTTCACATTCTGTGCTAGCATGGTCAGCTAAAAACTTCATTACTCTGAGCACCCAAGCTCTAACCTTGTGGGCTGAAAAATGAAGCCAGTGCCAATGACTGCAGTTCCTTTAATGGCCACTTGAGGTTGGTTTCAGAAGCGAGTCAATACCCCATAAAATGTCCAACTTAACAGCCGAAATGAAGTTTACAGTTCATTTACACATTCATAAAAGAGGGGAGGTGAATTATAATTTAACTCATCTGTTTAAACATTATTGAAGGTTCCATATTATGCTATTATTAGGTTACTACTCATATTTGGGGTTTCTACTAGAACATGTTTACATGCTTTAAGAAAAAAAAAAAAAAAAAAAAATTTAAACCACCTGCCTGAATATACCTGTATTCATACTTTGTCTGACATACTCAGTTCTACTGCCTGTCTTTTTAAGCCTATGCCTAAAAATCCCTAAGCCTAAGCTATGTCTGTTATTTTTGTGCAGTCCATATGAGCACCCAACTGACTTTGCACCAAAAGTCAAACACCATTTTACAGTTATATTTCAGTAAACCAGAACATGCAGCTGTTATTCACAGACATTTTCCAATGCTAGCTGCTCCTATGAAGAATTCCATGACTTTCTGGATAACAACAAAGATGCACGAGAATGCCATTAGTTTTACAGGTAGGCCAATTGAGCATGGTCTAACTCTGAAGTGGTCGAAATCCGGCACTTGGGCAGTGACTTGCGGCATCAGAGTCCAACAAAAAAATGCATGCTTTAACCAGCATGATACATGGCTGGTTGCTGTTACAATTTAACAGCACCCAGTGGCGTCAGGGGGGAAAAAGGGCAGGACAAGGACAGAAGTTAAGGTGGCGAAGGTCCAAGACGGGCGGGCAGGAGTAGTGGTGGATGGGTCCAACAAACACTGACCTGTTCTTTTTTCCTAAACCTAACAACTTCCTTTTGTTTGTTGCTGAAGGAAAAAACAAAACTTAACAGCCATCCTTACAGCCAAATCTCTAGAGTGGCTACACATGTCATAGAACATTTGAAGCACCACTCACATCCCAAGTGATGGCACCTCTGAGCAGTCTAACAACATTATGCCTACATAAGACAGAAAGTGTGGTGACTATGACATATAAAGAAAGTGAGCAAAAACAGCCCAGGGTTCAAAGGGTTAATCTTCCCTGGTGTGGAGTGCAAATTAATAACACAAAGCCTAGTGAGCAGTGATTTGTATGCAGCGCCATGCTTGTCTGTGTTTCTATTTTGGTTGGAGCTGTTGTTAGGATATCAGCGCTTTTAAACCTCCGCACCTTGAATCTGTAGTGCAGCTCTACATCCTGATACTTCCCTCACTCTAAATTGCTTTTCCGAGGCACTGCTCTCATGTGGTCGTTGGTCAGCGTTCACAGGGATATCGGACTTTACTCGACACAGCTGGGACGTCTAAACTTTGATGCTCAGTATCTCCGAACTGCACTCCACTCGGGCGGGAGCTTGTAATTCCAAGCTGCTGAGCTAAACGCCTACAATGTAAAAGGTAATGATAAGGATAAGCGTAAGAGGATGAGGTCAGGGGGGATGAATGGAAGTGCGGGATGAGAATGAGGAATTGAGCGGCGCTAAAGAGACTGAGGGAAGGATAGAGGGATAAGAGGGAGGATCGAGAGATGAAGGGGCTGACGGGGGCTGAGGGGAAAGAGGGATGAGGAGGTGGATTGGTGGGCAGAGCAGCAGAGGGATGACGGGATAAGGAGGTGAAACGCAGTGGGGGGCTGGGAGGGGGTCCTCACAAGCCCCTGATTATACTAATCCTAGTGGACCCCCCTCATAGCAGATTAGTGCCTGCACACATACACACACACAGAAAAAAAGGGACACACACACCTTCTGTTGCCCCAGCACATGTTGATTTGCCCCACTCTCTGGCACCCCGTGGCCACATCCAAATCCCTCACAGATTGGGCAGAGGGATGGTGGTGAAGTCACGATTCCCCTCAAGCACAACTCACTCGCGCTCATACGGAACTTCCAATCAGTCCAACAAGCCCTTTTATTCTAATTCTACTCTCTAAAATAACCACATTTAAAACATCACATTAACTTCCTCTTGCTGCAGATGCATTACTGATGCTGTTTCATTTGTTAAAGTCAAGAGGTTACCTCCAGGTCTAAAAAGTGAAGCCAATGCACAAGTGCCTTAAACCTGCATTCTTTCTAATAGCCAGCATGGGGGCCACTCCCCTGGCTGCAAAATGAGGTACGATTGTATAGTAGTAGAAAATGACCCTACTTCTCATTTGATTTATTACCTCAGCAAATATTTTCCTAATGAGTTTATGGTCTATATCACTTGTTCAGGTCTTCTTCAATACAACATGATGTTCATTTCGTAAATGATGGTGCTTTTTAGAGTACAATAGATGATAAAGCAGCTTTCAGGGAAGGCCTATGGGCACGGCTAGTCACTACCACGGTGCTATCCTTGCATAACAGTCAGATCCCTCCCTTGTTTCCCCACAGTTCCACCCTCTTGTCCAAATATGTTTACATCTGGCCCGAAAAAACAAGATGGTGTTGGTTGCCATGCCAAACTCAAGGCTTCAAAATGATAGTCCACAAACCAATGTGTAACATCATGGTGGCTACATCCATTTCTTTTTTCAGTCTATGGTTAAAGTCCTCCTACCTACTGAACTAACACTATTAACATGAACAAAAACCCATGGTTTTTAGCAATTTTATGATCTAAAGATGACAGATTCTGGATCAAAAATTTTGGCCATTAGCCAAAGTTTCAGCATATGAATTAAAGTCTAAACGTAACATCTGGAGGTCAGCTTTGACCTGGAACCCAATGAGATTACAATGCCAAACAGTCTCATCTTTATATAGTTTGTTCACCAAAGGGCACTGATGAGTCTGTTTTTCAACTGTAAAACTCTTGAACTCTCATATCAACATCAGTACTGTATCAGCCTCAAATAGAATCAGTTGCGCTGTTATGTCAGTGACAGAATTTTAAAGATTTCCACTACAGAAATTTTAGCTTCTACCTTGAAATCCATTTTTCTCACAATGTTGAAAAGTGACAATTTGACAGAAAATCTTACTTTAAGGTCCATTGGCTAGTTTTTTCTATATTTTTTCGTCTTCAACAGAAGACTTCACTCAGTTCTCATGGAGCTGGCTCAGTGGGTAACACATGATGTAAGCACAGAACTTCAGATACAGAAGGTTGAACATGGAAGGTAGAGATTATCACATTGCCATGTAATCGGGAATCCATACTATTACTTGATAGCAATTGAGCCATCTCAAATCTCAAATTCCTCTTTTGAGCTTGGATTTGACCCTCTGTCTTTCTGGGAGCTGTCCTTTATTCCCCATTTTATTTCAAGAATATTGTACAGGTTAATTTGCCCTTGTGCTTTTGGACCCACTTGAGTCTTGCCTGTGGAAAACCAATGAAAGAGTTTTAAAAATACATTTCCTAAGGTCAAAAATCAACTTTCAAGATGAACCCAACAGCAAACTTGTCCCACAAGAGACAATGGCTAATTTTTTTTTTTGGTAATCCAAAGAACATGCTACAAACATGCATTAGTAAAAAGCAGCTCTTGTAAATCTGTGCATTTCCACACAATTATTTGGGTCAACATACACTTAAAAGCATATGAGCATACTTCATTTAAAGCCTCTTAAAACATGCACTTTAACCAGGCATTGAACCCCTAACTGCTGCTCAGTGGCCCACAACAGTAACTGTGGCATTGCTGAACAGGTTCAAATGTGAAGAACTACATGGAGGCAAAGCAGGGGGATGTTGTAACAGAACATGTGTGCTCAGCAAACATTTCCTGGGTGAATAGCTTTAAAAAAGAATGCAGGAGACAGATTGTGTCACAGTAAGCTACTAGTCAAGGAGGTAAAGAAGAGGGCTGAATGGCAGGATATGCTTAACGTCAGCCAGATTGCACAGTGCAGCACTTCTCACTGCAAATGACACCAAAAGGATGAAGAGGGATTAGAGAACACAGCATGCTGTATGCTCGTGAAGAGTTACAGGCTAACTGAAGCGGTCTTCTAAAAGTCACGAATTGACTGCACTGACACACAGCAGCATTTAAACACATCTAATCTTGCTCTTTGTCGGGCGTGTTTTCCCTGAAAATGTCACAGAGGATAAACAACAGTTGAACCGTTTGTCCTTTGCATGAATACATCCATGGACATTTCACTTATCCCTTCTTTACGAGTGTGACTAGTCATGGACACAAATGTCACCGTGCGCTGTGTTTTGTCTGCTTCTGTGTCTGTCTGAGTTTCACAGATTAGCCGGACACACACAGACCCACCTGTGTTTCTCTTTCACAGGTCATCCAATACTCCCTCTGCAAATATTAAATCTGTTTTAGATTCCACTGAGACAGAAAGAGAGGGTGGGCGGAGGAGGAGGAGTAGGGGGGACAAACAGAGAGAGGCTAGAAGAGATAAAGAGGTGACAACAGAGGAGAGAAAAGAGAGCTGATATGTTTTGGTGTTTCTATTTTATTTTGTCTTTAACTTTGGTGATAAGCATTCATTGGTAGGGATTTTTTTTGCACCTTAGAGAGACAAAGAGTGAAAGCAGTGGTGTGACATCTTTCATACCTCTTTACACCTTACACTAAATTGTGTTTTGGGATTTGCAGTCTGATAGTGCTTAAACACATGAAAGTACAGACATAAAGGCACCCAAAACCCTGTGAGGACAGATTGTAATCTGATCCATCAAACTACCTCTGAGGTGGTCAGAGATGCACAGTGACCACATAGATCGCAAGTGTAAATACAATTGCGTTTTCAGTCCACAACAACTATGCAGGCGGATAAACGTGATTGCTCACAACCGTTCCAAACTAATGAGGTAGCAGCCATTAACCAGTTAGCAATCTAAGCTAGTAGCAAGAAAACAGCAACAAAGCTTATGGATATTAAAGACACTCATGGATTTAGACAAGACGAAACCAGCTGCTTTCAGTTTGAAAGTATGCAAGCAAAACTTGACGATTCATATTGCAATTGAGCCCCTAGCAATGACTGAGCAAATGGTGAAGAACAGCTACGGCCGGTGTTAGCTGCATTGCAAAGTAAAAGTTTAAAACATGACAGCTGACATGCTAAAAAACTAAGTACAACAACAAGAAA
>JAPZEB010000002.1:9237686-9248571 GCA_029783705.1 Chaetodon striatus
AGACAAATCTGGATTTAGCACTGTTATTGTGTCTGTCTAGTTGTGGGTAATTAAATGTAGCTGATAATTTGATCTTTTTGTCTTGTGTCTTTTTTTTTTCCCTTTCTCACAGCCGCTGTGGGAGACTATACTGAGTGTGTGTGCCTGGGTGTGTGTGTGAAATCAGACTTGTGCTGCCATAAAAGACTGCACTCCTTCTAGACGTCTTCCAATTAGAAGGTTAAACAAAGGAATGTGTTGAATAGCAGCTTCACCCCAGAGAAGACTAAAAACGTAAAGGAGAGGGAGACATAGGTTGACCCAAATCACACACAAACACACACACACACCCTGCAAATAATAGCTGCATTGTCCGATTTGCCCTTTCTGTGTTTTGAATGATTTTATTGCTGCATATTATGAATTTTACAACTGTTCCAGCTTATTATAGATATTGGTTATTATATACTGCTGTGCTGTAAATGCTTCAAAGGCAAAATCATTTATCAGCTCAGTGTGGTCTCACTGTTCCAACTGTTGTCTGTTGTTCTCTATATTTCATACATTGCTATGGCGTCGTCGTTTCTTATAAACAACTATTTAAGACGCTGAAGTGGACAGAGTGGCCGTGCAGTGGGAAGGGATGAGAGAATGGAGGGAGCAGACTGGTGCACAGACAGGAAACAATCAATCAAACGCCCTCCCTCTCCCGCATCTTGCCCTCCCTTTCTTTCTTTATTAAACTTCCTCTCTGTTTGACCTTTGACCTCGCTGTTCCCAGCTCCCCACGAGCTTTAAAAGTGAAGCTTTTTGCCTTTTGAACCCAGTCTACAGGCTTTCGCCCCGAGGCTGACTGACGATTTAAAAATGTTTCACAGTGCTTCTCTTTTTTTCGCCTCTTTGCAGAAATAAACAACTCACAATGGCCGACCTGGGAGCAACGCTGCAGATTGCTGGTTCAATCCAAATAAACAATAAACGGTAGAATATATATATTTATATATATACACACACATATATAAACACAGTCGGCCCCCATGGGATCCAATCCCGCTTGATGCCAAGTAGTCGAAGCAACATTTCCTCTGTTCCCGTGCTTTGCGTCTAAGATAATAAAACACTTACGCAGAAGCGGAGGAGGCGTTCAGTATAAAACTTTCTATCCTTAAGCAATTTTGACTCATAATGGGATTGCAGTGAAACACACATAAAGTATATGCAAACCCAAGCATATACTGTAGCATGCATCATGAAGCAACTCCATCTCAGTCTTGCTCTCTTTGGGTCGCCCGGCTTCACTGAGCCGAACATTGGTGATCATGGATAACTGGTATCATGATGCTGGTTATCAACTGGCCCAGCTTTCCTCTCTGGACAGTTTATATGAAAGAGACAGAGCTCCTTATTACAAGGCAATCAAATGCAACACCATCACAGAGTCTAAGAGTAGTACTCTTTATAACATTATGGCAAAGTAATCACACAATCATAACTGAATAAAAAGCTGTAGAAACATTTGGAATAATATCCACATATTAATTTGGGCTGGAAAGGCTAGAAATAAGTGCGGTAATCACTATGTAGGCCTTGATTAATATGGTATTTTCAATATGTTCAGTAGTCTAGACTGGGAAAAAAGTATCAGCCATTTACCAAAATGACATTTATGGTTTTTGGTCTTTTTGTCTAATTTTTGTCACACCAAACTATTATGACTAATATTTAGATACTACTCAAACTGAGTATGTAGTGTGCTCCAACTGTATAGAATGTGGATTTTTTTTGAGAAATGCCCTGGTGTATAAACTGTCGCTTATGAGCAATGTACACAGAGTCAAGTTTAGAGTTTTTCTTTGACACATGTAAAACACAACAGGGGTGAAGCCTGGGTAGAAGCATGAAGAAGGCAGGACATGACACAGATTTCACCGCAGCCATGCAGCTGGTTTGTAATCTGGTCATAAACAACAGGGTCTCTTGCCGTTCCTTTAATTTTTCTGATGATTGCAGCTTTGGCCCTTACAACAGAAGTTCCTAAATCTCATTTTCTTTTGAGCTGAACCTTTTCATTGCCATGCTCTTGTAAATGACCCTTCCTCTTCACCCTCAGATGTTTGTTTTCTTCTGATTTCGCTCGAGCCGCATGATAGAAACGTCAACACTTCCACTCAATCACTGGTAATTCTCTGTACAACTACCAGCTCTATTTACTCACTCGGACATAACACAGGCTTTGTAATAGAGAACAGGATAAAGCCTGTTAAATGTACAAATCAGCTGATTCAGACATTTGTGTTCTCACGTACAGCTCCTCTAGATCAGTGGTTCCCAACTGGTGGGTTATAATCCAAAAGTGCGTCACGCTGGTCCATTCTGAGTGGACCACAAGTGACTAACACATGTGTCAAGTTTGTAAAAAAAGACACTTTAGTTTGAAGTACAGTGAATTTCTGGCACAGGGCTTTTATTTTAAAGTAGAACTAGTGCACAGCGGACAGCTACGTAACAGAGACAGCAAACTAGCGCGAGGACTTGGTCAAACACAAGTATGGCCCTACATATATTAAACTGTGTTGACCTTGAACTAATGACTCGGGAGAAATTTGGATCCTGTGGCTGGACGTACTCAGCCACGCAAAAGTGCTTTGCGGCTCTTCCAACTGTCCAATGGCGGACTAAGAATCAAACGATTAAAATAGGTAACCTTTGGATAAAAGCTTACATATATAAAGTACTGAAAACGTGTTTAACACTAAAATGTTTCACAATATTAATATGCCTTAAAATAATACTGGAAATTATTAAATTAAGAGAAAGAGGCAATGTTGATTTACATTTGTGAAAGACAACTACCGTTGAGCAGTAGCTCAGACCCGTAACACTGTGATCAAAACAGTCGTGATGAAGAGAAGTTGTTTATTTTCTTAAAAATAATTTAGTAGGCAGTATGCAGTACGTACTGACTGAGTATGTAGTATGGAGTACGTTGGTATGCAATTTCAAACACAACCAAAGTACATTAAAGTCTAGTGGGCTAAATCCATGATTTGATCAGAACGAGTGCTCCAGTTCAAGCAGTTTAGTGACATGTCACCAACCTCACTGTGAGATATCCTTGATGTAACCAAAGTTTTCAAATATGTTGACTTTACTCGTTGCCAAAAACGGGTGAACTTGTAGTTTGGGACACCTTAGAAACAGGTCTGGGACAAGACAAAGGTTGAAGTGGTGTTGATGTATCTGATGTCATAATACAATACTGAGGTAACAGCAGTTAAAAAAATATCACTGGCATTCAATTGCAGCCTGGAGTGATATTATTTTTATTATCTGACTCCCTGTCATCATTAGTTTCATTAGTCCATTTTCTGAACTACAACCTTCCTCTTGGCTCATGTATATCCATCCTGTGCTATTTATACACCTGCACCTTTTTTTGATACATACACCACATATGTCTTTGGAGGAATGCATTATATTTGCATTTCCACAATCTGCCACAGTGACCTCTTGTGTGATTTTCTTGTAATATAGTGTTAATTCAAAACAGATTTCCTCAAGTGTAATAATCTTTTAATCAGTACATCTGTTCCGAGATCAGTTGTTTGTGCACCTCAACCCCATCAAGCACCTTTAGCAAGAACTGGGACACAGATTGTGAGCCAGGTCCTTTCACCCGACATCAGTGCCAGTCCTCAGTAGTGCCTGTGTGGCTGAACGGGGGCAAATACCCTGTGGTCGGGTTCCCAAAATCAGGAAAAGGCTGTCATGATTAAAGCCAATGGTTTGAGATGACATATAGGTATAATGTTTGGGTGTCTACATACGTTGTATCTCTGGTCACAAAGTAAACCTAAAAGCCCATACTGAATGCACAACCACGCATACCACGGCGCACACTCAAGCACAGAGACCATCTCCAAAAGTTAACACACCCATGCTGTCCAAGAATCTGTTATCCCTTCGTCTCCCTGCATCTCTCCTCCTAAATCCCTCCTTCCACATTCTGTCATCTGTCTGGCAGAGAGAGGGAGACAGACAAAGAAAGAGAGAGGAAGAGAGAGAGACAGCGAGACTCTTGGCTGGTGTGCAGGCTGTTTGGACTGATACGGGAGAGTGTGGAGAGCCCTCTCATCTCTAATCTCTCCCCTTTCTCTCGCCTGTCCCCGCTCCCTCCTCTACCTCTCTCGCCCAGTCTATCAGCCTGTTCATCTGACTCAACCTCTTCCCTCTGTCTGTTCCTTATTCGCTGTGTTTCCCACACTGAGGAGCATTGTTTATAAGATCTGCCATCTTCTTTCAACTGCAGAGTAAACCGTGCATATCTAAAACTGCACCAACCAGATATGTGAATGCTTGTTAGTGACTTTTCTTCTGAACACTAATTAGAGCTGTTTTCGTGTTATCAGACAATTTGACACATATTATACAGAAAACAAGTTCAAGTTGAAAAGATCAAGAGCAAATCTCACTGCGTAAAAGCTGATAAGAGAACGAAAAACAGAAAATAATGAAGAGGAGAAAAAAGGGGAAAAGAAGAAAGACAGAATAAGCTAGCATAAAGTAACAGCCACAATTCTGGAAAAATCTGACTGTCCAAAAAGCATATTAGTCAAGCAAATTTATATAAATGAACAAATAAAGGCTTTTGGTGCTAACAAGAAGAGATCTGTTGCTTTGGAGATAGCTGTTCTCATGTGTTAATAAACCAAATGGCCTTTCTTGTACAAGGAGCCTGTGAATACTGCGCTAATCAGATTACACCAATACACTCTCCTGTCCAGTGGTTTTCCAACTGGGCCCTGGAGACAACAATGGGGTCCCTTCATAAGCACCAGTAGGTCCCCTGAGGATAATACGGGATACTGTAATTTTACTATTGTTTAATTAACCATAAATTGTCCTAATATTATTCCCCAAGTGCAGCCTGTGCTCTTGGCCACTGCCACCAGATAGGCAAACACTACACTCTTTGGTCAGATGAAGAAAAGCTTACTCAAGTGCACTGTGACATGATTTTGTATGAAAAATGGAAGATGAATGGCCGTCATATGGCACTGCACATATTACATTATAGCTTACTTATACTGTACATGACACACCCAGATAGTTAAAAGACCTGACAGACATACTACTAGGTTGGTAGTGCGCTGATGTAATGGTTATATACAATCATATCCTGAGCATTCTCACTTCCAACTCCTCAAATAAGTCAGTGAGGTCATTAGTCGTAGGCTTCAAACTATGACGCTCTACATGGCCATAACAGTTATGACAGGAGCATAGGAGCAAGTCAGCAAAAACCAAACTGAACTATGCCATGTATGCAACATACTTATCTATCTATGTTACTTACATTACAAATGTATGTAACATTTTTCAGCTGAAAACTTAGTGCTGTCAGTTAAACTCGTTATTAACGGCGTTAACATAAACCAATTTTAATGGCGTCATTTTTTTATCGAGAGATTAATGTTATTTTTGGCCAGACAAACTTTGTAGTTTTTTCACATGCTGTTGCAACAACTAGTAATGTTAGAAAAACTACAACACCACATCGGATCTAGCTAGACTGGAAACAAAACAAAAGGCACGTGTGCAGACTTGTTTGGGCTTGCCAGCTGGTGTTTCGGATTTACTCGCGACCTTGTTAACTGGCGACCTTCAGCCAAATGCGTCTGTGGTTGTGGCAGTGACAGCAGCTGTTTTCAACCAGGAAGAGAAGACGTAGCTGTCCTCGTGAATGCCCCTTTGTTCAATGTTTCATACAGTGTCAAAACAGAACATACTTGAGTCGTCTGTGGAGTTTTATTTGAGAAAACGCACGACGTACGATTATCCACTCGCGTTATGTACTTCGTTTGTTTTGACAGATCTGTCGCTTTTCCTGTGAATTTTCGTCAGTAATAAATTTTCGCAATACAGTTTTTAATCTTTGGAGTCACTTTGAATTTACACGAGTTACATAAAACATTCAGCCTTTTCCTGCCCAAAAAATTAAAACATGTTTTGTCAGGGACTCGAACTCACCTTGTGGTTGCAAAAAAATAACTAGCCACGGAACTAACTCGTACGCCAGACGCTCCACATGTTGTCATGAATCACAGATGTATTTCTCTCTGTCAAAGCATACGGCAAGCTGGGTCACACACACGCAGCTAATCAGATCAACTTGTGACCACGACGCTGCTGCACTTAACCTTCTGTGCTATCGTGCTGCCTTTAATAAACTCGTTTTTTTCCTTGTTTATTCTCACACAGTATGTCCTCAATTATGTTGCTATACATTTAAAAAACTAAACCAATAACACGGTGTATAGGCACATTGTTGAGTCCTTTTTATTGCCCTTCTCACGTTGTCTGAAAACGGCTGTCATTTTGCAATCTGGGAAAAGGGATTCACAAAAACAGATAATTGGAGTTCAGTTTACAATGGTGTAATGCACTATATTTGATAATCAGTAACAGAAACATGTTAAAATTCAAATGTTGCCTTAAAGGAACACCATGTGTTCATGAATCTGAAATTGCATGGATTTTAAACCACACGTTTTTGAATAAACCACCATTGGTACTGTGTTGCTTCAGTGTTATGTAACCAAAAGAATACCCCCTACAAATACATTGTTAGCAAATTCCTCAAAATTAGTTTAAGTCTAGTTTATGACAAAAAACCCTGAACACACATTTTACCAACTGGTGCCATAATGACTACCAGAGAGGACAAGAACCATTTTAGTTTGTTGCTGGTTTTAAACACAAAAAAGGTAACTGTTTAACTAAATCATTTCACTAAAAACATAACATGAATTGTAGAGCTACAGATCATTGGTCCACCACAAAAAACAAAAATAGAAAAAGTATTGCAGACCAAAACCATATAAAATGAAGGCCCCTCCACTGCTTACAAGTCAGTCAAGAACACAGTTCAAGTCAGTCAAGTTAATTTTATTCAGGACAGGCAAAAATTAAATGTGTGTCTACTGACGTCTGTAAAACATGTGACATCCTCAAGGGAAAACGCGTGTAAAAATAATGAGCAAACGATATCCAATTCTCTTGGAATAACAATCACAACTGGAATATGATGGCAGGTTACAACCCATTTTCTCAGCACAGTGGATGATAATGTTGCAGCGCACCAAGTGCATCCTGTGCTGTGCTGTTTTGATGAGGGAGCTGATGTTCAGCTGGTGTTGTCCTGGGCAGTGAGGTGGGAGAGAAGAGCTCCAATTTCAGGTGAGACAGGGACAACCAGATTTAATGCAGGTGGGTGGTGAACAGGATGGACAAAGAAAAATGTCATCCATGTTCGGCTTCGCCACACACACCCAGCGGAACCAGCGAGAGCAAATTGTGCACTCAATCTGAAAGAAAGAACATAAATTAGATCTTTGTTTATTCTTTTCATGAACTCCCCTTGTTGACAACTTTGAAGGCTTCCTACCCATTGATCCACAGGTGCATCTGAGGTGTCCCTGTCTCCAGACTCTTTTTCCCTGCAGACTCTGCACAGTTCCTCGAGGTTGTCTATAAAGATATTCAAGTTTCACAGTGGGTTTAGGTATATGAAAATGTTGCTAAGAATGATATACTATTGACTGTAGCTCACCAGAATCATCCATTAGTCTCCTGGCCATCTCCATCCGCATAGAGTTGATGCTCTCCTTGTTTACATCAAAGTTTATGCTGCTGCCTTTAAGCAGCAGCTCTGCAACCTTAAAATACAGGGCAATGTTACTGATGTCTTTGCAAAAATTACTAAATGCTTTTTCGGGTGCACAATCTTACTTTGCAGATGAGCACTCGACAGGATGTGAAATCCTGCTGACAGGGATGTTGGACCGTTTTGCAGGACCACCTGGATAAGTTTAGGCCCATGTTTTTCTTCTGCATGACAGCCCTAAAAGAAAAGAATTCTGAATATTTAGTAAATGTTGTTACTAGCACATCAACAGCCATTTGTCCTATTTAAGAAATGAAACACATGAGAATAAATCCTGAAGTTACCTTGTTGCATCCCTACAATGTTTAAGCTGGGTGAGTGTGGCTCCGACAGGATCAACAAATAGAACCCGCCTGTCATTGGGGTACATGGCCTGTTACAGATAGCATACTTTAATATAAAAGTTTCTCAGAATTGTAAGTACAGTTGAATCAACAGCATTTAAGTGCACTTACTACAAGAGTTCAATGTCTGTCCTTGCAGACGGCCCCGATCAACGTGTCCCATTCCATCACATTAAGATGCAAGTATAGTTTTTAAAGATGGTAGCCTTTAATAGAAACCAATAACTTTGAAATTACCAGTTATCCTTACCTTTCTCATCCCCCTGGGTGTACCATCCCATATTCCAGTCATTTCAAAGGAATCAATGACTTTAAATTTTGTGTTTTGGACTTGCCTTGGGGCCCATTTATAGTCTATACAAAAATTAATAAATAAAGCTGTTAATACAAACATCAAATTAGCTTACATGTCAAATATGAAAAATCTGAAGCCGCTTACAAGTCCAAACTTACCTTGCTCTCCAATTCCCTGCCTGGTGCCAGGCACTGCAAATCTGCGGTAAACAACTTATGTGGCCCCATTTTTGACCAGAGGACCTCCCCCTTCTGCGTGGTCCATAGGTCTTTGACTACTGGAAATTCAGAACAAAAAAGTCATTTAAGAGAATAGGCTTATATAGCATTGTTAAATTTGAGATTACTTAAAAAAAAAAAAAAAATGACACACCACTACTATGGATGGGTTCACCAGTTCCTTATAGTGTGGCTGGCAAGGGTCCAGGGGAGCTGATGGCACGCGGAGGGGTGTTGGGGCTGAATGGTGGCTGTGGCGGGGGGGCGAGCCAGAGGAGAGTTGCTAACTGTTTTTTAGCTTTGCTGGGATTCTCTCCTCTGGCTCTGTGCAATGTGTGAGTTGGTCCACATTTGCTACCATTTTTAGATTTAGAGCTCGAGAGGTACACAATTTTTTGTATTATGGCGGTGATTGTAAATGGCCCGAGCATGTCGCTCTCCATTTTCCGCCCTTTGCGCTGTTGTTCTCTAATGTTTTTTTTCAGGACTACATCACCAACTTGGAAGTTGTCCTCCAGTCCTCTTTTGAGTTTCCTTTCACGGATCTTCTCCTGACCTTTAAGGACATTCTGTCTAACCTTTTCATAGGTGAAAGGCAGAATTTGGAGTCCTTCAAAGGCCTTCTCATTTCTCACGAGGTGCTCCACTCTCTCCTCTGTCACCTAAGAACAAAAATGCCAAATGTGATTATATTTTGAGCTATTTACCAAACATGATCCCAACCCTCGACTCCAAGACAAACAGCCACTTACCTCATACGCCTGAGGCACCTCAGACGGGTATCTGGCCTCTCTGCCAAACATCAGGTAGTACGGACTGTGTTGTGTGGTCAGCTGTTTTTTGGTCCTTATGCCAAACATTGTCGGCTGTAGAAACCTGTCCCATTGTTTGGGGTTTGTCCTAGCTAGTTTGTTGAGACCTGAAAATATTCACAATACTTAACAGCAGATATTTGTATGTCACTATTTTAGTCTATACAATTTATGTTGAGGCAGTGTATGATACCTGCCAACACATGTGGCTTACCTCTGGATGGTGCCATTAAGCTTCTCAACTAAGCCATTTGTTTGGGGATGATAAGGAGAGCAAAAGCACCTCTGTATTCCCAGCGCCTCACAAAGTCTGGCATTTACCTTACATTTATTTAGCAGAAAACAAAACAAAAATCAGCATTCAAAATATGACTTGCTAAGAAATAGAAAATATTCATTATCAGTGTTCTACCTGGTTTTTAAACTCCGTCCCCTGGTCTGTAAGCAGTCTCTGAGGTGCACCAAATTTGTATACAAAATCAAGAATACAATTGGTCACCTCCTCTGCAGACTTACTCTGCAGAGGGTAGGCCTCTGCCCACTTTGTGAAATAATCAACCATTACACAAATGTATTGATTACCACGCTCTGTTACTGTCAGCTTGATTAGGTCCATGCCGACCAGTTCAAACGGCTGCGTTACCTGAAAAAGTTAAACAACAACAATTGGACTGTATAGGACATGGCTGGTATGTAAGCACATTTGGCTTAGCATGGAACATTGAATTGCACAAATGACCTCACCTCTATTGGGTTATACTGGCTCTTTTTCTTGAGAGAAGCTCGCTTTGCCTGGCAGTCGGGACACTGAGCAACCTGAAGCAAAATTAGATTTAAATTAATCTGTATTATATGCGTTAGTCAAGCAGAAATGGGGAGAATGACATATAACACAAGTGTTTTGATTAAATACAATTATTTACAGAGAAGGCCCTCATGTAAGCTAAAAAAAAAACTGAGGTGAATTTGGGTGACTATTTTAACTTACCCATTTTCGAATGTCAGCTTCCATAACAGACCAGTAATAGCAGCTGATAATGGCATGGTGGGTCTTCTCGACACCACAGTGAGCCCCAAGGCTGCTGTAATGAAATTCCTGAAATACAGCATTAGCCTCAGAAGCTGACAAGGACCACTTTTGCCAGGTGCTCTTCTTTGTCCTGACGTCTTCTACAAATGTAGTGCAGAACTCCATCTGGTCAAAAGAAAAGTTAATTTTATATTAGTGTAAAAACACAAATGTAGGCTACTTATTTTGGTTGATTGTATGTAACATTACTTACTCTTGAGCACAAAGGTGGACGCTCTTCTCTTAATTGTGTACCTTTGGTGTTTTGTTAGTCCTTCAGGAAAACAGTTCTGGATTTTGTAATCCATAATTTCCTTTACCATTTGAAGATCCATTTTTCTCTTGATTTCTCTCTGGTTTTTTTTCTCCAAAAAAATTCTCCCTACTCCCAACAGTGTTGTAAATTTTGCACAACCTTATGTAGGTTTCCCAAAAATGGTGT
>JAPZEB010000002.1:9261469-9273715 GCA_029783705.1 Chaetodon striatus
CAGTACCTACCAGACCAAATCATAACACAGATTTTGGATAGAGAGAGAGAGAGAGAGAGAGAGAGAGAGAGAGATGCATGATAGGTAAGCTGTGGTGAGTATATAGTTACGTAACAGTGCAACAGTTTACGCCTCGTTTCCACTTACGTATGTAACTGGTGTCTGTAAATCCGTAAATATATGGATGATGCCTCTAGTGTCCAATGCAAGGAAGTGCATTTCTTTATGGCTGGATAAAAACCTGATAGAAACTACCTGAAGCCACAGAAGAGAGGCTAATGTTGTATGTTTTTTGCCATCCAGTAATTTGGATGTGCTTGGACCAGGACAGAAACAGGACCTGCCAGGTATGTGGCATATTTCGTGAAAAATTTAATAAAAAAGATGTGTGAACAGCTGAATGAGTCATATTGACAATATGACTCTATATAACGTATATCCATATTTTAGCAGAATAACATTTCTCAGATTCACAATGTATCAAGACTAGATAAATAAGTTATTTTTAATCAAACAAACTCACTTGACAATAAATAGGCAAATGAATTTTAAAAAATGGGCTTTAGCCAGTTAGCAGCCTGTTAGCTAAGCTAGCACACTGTCATATGGTCTCTGCAAAATTGACTGCAAAAGTTCAATTTTTTAATGTATTCAAGGCAAAGTGCGGACTGATATATTAAGGAGGGGAGGAGTTTCGCAGGTACATCAGATGTCATGGAGGTTCCCATAGGAACAAACGGACTTCCGCTAGCCTCATTTTCGTACATATAAATAAGTGGAAACTAGGCATTAGACTATTTGTCCAGATATAAATTCTGTAACACCTCAAGACCCAAGCCAAGTTCCAGTTAAAGTGAAGGTGGTTAGCTCCAAAGTTAACTGGCCTAGTTAGCCTCTGTTGGAACCTGACCAGGGTTACTTAAGGTGGACAACATATTCTCATTGTGGTGATGATCCCTGCAGCTCCTAAACAGATAATAGAGAATTGTCTGGCTGCTGAGTCTCTCCTGAGTTCTCCAATCATTGACCTCAACTCAAAATGAACTTTGCTGTTATTAGCACTGTAACTGTTACTTAGGGTTAAATTATTACAGTTAAATTCAATTTATTACGTGAATTTGTTAAAATTATTTTGTATTTATCCATAAATATGTTTAAGTATACTTTAAACTATTAAGCGTTAGGCCTAATATACTGTTCAATTTCAAGATTAAAGTTGCTCTTGCAATAAAAAAAGTCATGTCTAATGTCATTAGTCGCTGCTTTTGCATTATATTCTTAATAAGCATCGATTCAAGCCCTGTTTAGGTACCGGTACTGTTTTAAAAGTATCATTTAAGCACCAGTATTGAAAGGAACAAATGACATGCAGCCCTAATGAAAACATAGTGATGAATATCATGTACCATTACTGCCAATGGATGCCCCTAAATTCTACACACTGGACCTTTAAATATTGCAAATAAGTGCAACAACTTTTACAAATACATCTCATGTTGAACTTTCAAACAAACACAAAGATGCTCAAGATGATCTTTTATAGGCATGTCTCTCATATCACTTCTGTACCTGCCTTACATGTCTTTGTATGTGCTCATCTATCTCACTCCCTCTCTGTGTCCCTCTATGTCCCTCTCTCAGGAAAGGCTTGACAGAGATAGCACTTTTTTCCAGGCCTGACGTACACTAATGTACTAATGGATAGAGGAGATAAGGAGAATGAGGGAGAGGAGAGAAGGACAGTACGCCCCCCACACACACATAGATGAGGCAGGAAATTCTCTAGGGAGGCAGATTTGTGGGCATGTAGCCCACCTCAGTTGGGAGAGAGGGAGCTGAAGGTGACATATGAGTGAGAGCGAGTACAGGGGAAGAGAGAGCGGCTGTAGACAGGAAAACTATAAGAACAGAAGAGAGGAAGTGCAGCGAAGTACTAGTGGGGAGAATAGGATGATAATTCACTCAAACATTAGCACCGCTCACAGCAGTAATATTATCTCTAAAAGATTTACACACTAGTCCTCTCTCAATAGGCTCGCACAACGCTTACACACACACTTTGTCACACATTTATTGAAGATCACACACAAAAACAGCGCTGCACCAACACATTGATATATATTAATTTCATAGACATGTCAACATAATGGTACACACACATATACAATGTGAATGCCAAACTACAGTGTCACAAACTCACTCACACTCACTGAGGAAAGAAGCTCCGGGCGTGAATGATACCACTAACACATACACATGCAAAGCTTCACAAAAGCCTGTTGTGTATTCTGAGAAACTAATAGGACATTATTCCACTAACTTCTACTTAATGGGATAAAGATGGAATTAGTGTGCTCAGGTGTTGCGCTCATCTGCTCATTATGAGTTTGCATTGGAGAGAAGAGAAACTGTAGTCCGCACACACTCGCACACAAACAGAGAAACAGACAGCAGCCCGACCCAGGATTATCAATCATCTCTACCAGCCTGGTGTTTTTGCCATTTAACCAGGCTGAGCAGCCGATGCGCCGCTTCAATCATCGTCTGCCAGTCTAAATGCTATTGCTAATTAGCATTCACATGCTAAATTACCTCCCATCCCATGTTTCCTGATTAGGCTTAATCATTCTGACAGCTAGTTTTACTGCTAAGCTTGTAGAGCCAATACACGCACGGCCATCTCAAACTCCAGGAAGAGATCCAAGGCACTCTCATTCACTGGATACTGAGATTTGCAGAGCTGGTATCCTGCAAAGTTTACTGCCTAGACCAGCGGCTCCCAGGCGGAGTGCGGAACCCGTCTGGTGGGTCACAAGATCAATTTGAATGGTTGCAAAATGATTTATATTCGCTGCTCTCTTGTTGCAAAATATAGAGCTTTGAAATGTAATGGAATAGAAGTATTAAACGGCATACTTTTACGAAAGTGGAAATCCTTAAAGGTCCCCTACACTCAAACATTTGTTTTTCTTATGTCCCCTAAAATGTCTGACCTTGACTCTAGTGATTAGTATCCGTGCAAAGTTTGTCACCAGAGTGGTGTTTCCACATTCCTGCACTAAGGGGACAAAATCTGTGCACTTCCCTAAAACCTGAGAATCAAACGTACCCCAGGTAAACTAGATTAGGTATGTCACTAATAGGACAGCCAAAAGTTGCCTAATACGGGAAACACATGTTGACAGAGGATCAGTATACAACACAACACTGATAAAGAAACCTGAAACCTCCAGCACACAGCAGACTTATCAGAGCAGAGAGCAGAGCTAGTATTAGCATAGTAAAAGTTTATGATAACACCATGGCAGTGTGCAGATTTTGCATAAACACTGGACCAAAGTGAACACACTGTAACATCATAGTTGCTTCACAACTATGAATACTGTGTCAGCCACTGCCAGTTAGCATATAAGCTAACAAACTAATAAACAACATTAACAAATAAAAGATGCTAACTAAGCTTACCATTCTGACACATCTGCTGGTTGAAGATTTTCATGCACAACAGACTCCTCATTTGAGTCTGCGTCTGACTGAGTCACAAACATGTACATTACAGTAAAATCTGTCCGGTGTTTCCTTTAACGCTACCGCTAGCCATCTCAATGTCCACTGCTGCAGCTACTGCTAGCTCACCTAGCAGCATTGCGCTAGCTAACGTTACAGCTCAGTTGAGGTGGACGACATTATTGTTTACGTCTCGCACTGTCAGGAGTATGTGCCTCTTGTCCATGAGTAGATGCAAGCTTCCCTGTGCACGGTGTTACAGTTGTGGATGTAGTTTGGTAGAAAGAAAATAGTTCCTACATGAAACTGCGCACAGCAAGATCTGTGGATTATCTTGAGTAATCGAGTCGTGATTTCTGATAATTCTGTTGAGGTTTTAAATTCTTTTAAAATATTTTTTGGAGCCTTGACCACCACAAGCAGAGTGCCATCTAGTTCCATTATATGGGAGAAAAGGCAGACATCTTTACAGCTGATAGCACCAACACTCAGCAACTCACACCAAAACAATCTAGACTGTTAAATAGCACTACAGGTAAGAGGAAACATATGTATTTTTGATTTGGGGGTGAACTGTCCCTTTAGGAAAAGTCCAAGCATTTCAAAATTGAACTTAAGTACAGTATTTCATATTATAAGAGGATGAAAGTAGGTGTTTTATTTTAAGCTGTGTTTCTGGTGCTATACTGCCACATATACTGCTTTAAAAAAGTCATACAATACATACTGCTTCTTATACTGCTAAATAGCTGCTTTCAACAGAGAGTATGGGAGTGAGGGAGGCACAGTATAGGATGCGACAGTATATGTCGCTGCTGTCACACAGGAGCTGAGGAGAACACATGAAGCATCATGCCAAAAAAGGGAATTAGATAATCTCTGAGTGGGAGGAATGTACGATCGAGGGAGCGGGGCCGGTGAACTTCTGGTCTACCTTGCTGGCTCTGAGATGCCCTGAAGTCTAACCAGTCTCACTTGTCTCCATGTCTCAAGGCAGCGAAGTGCCAGTGTTACGTCAATCAGCCGGGGTTGGCACAGTTACCTCAGCAGCGCTGCTCCAATCGGTCCTGTCACTCAGGCTATCTTCCAAGATAGAAAGGAAAGGGAAAAGTAATTGGATTTGCTGCTAGCAGGGAAATGATGAAATGACATGAAACCACCACCCGCCCCCCTTCACCCAGCACACACACATCCACAATCACACACCTATACACCGCTGAGTAAACCTCCCTCTCCCTCTCTCTCTGCCTGTCTTAGTTGCCTCTTTTTGTTTCTTAAATCTGGAAATACTTCAGGCTGTTGAGAGTTTCTTTTCATCTCGCCTGATGTGGCGAGAGCGCCTTGTTCTCCCAGGTAGACAAAAGAGGAGACGAAATGAGGGGAATAAAAGGATTTCCAGGTTTTTACCGAGATCTGAGGAGGGTTTTTTAAGGATGTTTCTGGCAAACGGCACAGAAGGCGGCCCATGGTGCAATTCCATGCTGTTAAAAGCCATCAGTCCCCCACCTACACCTTGTCTCCCTACAAAGTGATGCACTGTGGTGTTTAAAAGAAAAATGTAATCATGTTCGACTTTGAAGCACTGAGCAAAGAACAACAATATGTAATGCACACATATGCTGCTGCTGGCTGGCAGGCATGAGACTGGTGGCTTCTGACTAGGAGAGACGCAGCCTGTTCTGTCGTCACACTGTGTGACAAGGCTGCATCCCGCATCACACAAATGATTCCCTACACCCAATGCCCATACTGCGTGTCCTTTATCCTACCGTCTACTGTACATCTGTCATCTTACATTAGACACCCTGTGTCTCATGCCTTTCATCTCGCAACCCTGAGTCTTGGATCATACATTCTAGTAAGTCCTTCAGCTTTCAACACCCTCCTCATCCTTAATCTTTGGTCTTTCAGTCGGAGCTCTACATCCAACAATTAATGGTGCCTTTATAATAACCATGATAATGGTGTCTATGAGAAGAGTCCACAGTTCTGTTATTCACTGCAGCTGGCACCGAACGTAAATATGACGTCAGAGAGACGCTGAACTCTTACAAATGAAAACTGAGTTGAAGAAATTTTAAATGTCAAAGGATGTTAGAATATCACATTGTCTGGATGTTAACATTATGACATTTTGCAGATGTTCGGTTTTGTGTTCTATACCTTGCAACTAAATGTCATTATTCTATATCAAGATGATGTTGGCATGAGTTGGTTAGAAGACATTGTATTTTAGTTAGTTGACAGCACAACTTGAATCCAAAAATGTATCAGTATGTTTACAGGCACGCAGTCGTCGAGCTAAGCTTATAGCTCGGCTAATCAGTCAAGTCGGACTTCTCATCTTGTCTGAGTATATATGCAGAAGAGAAAATCGAATTTCTGACCAAGTACATCTGACTCCGCCTCCATAGGCGGCGCCGTATCCTTTTTAATATGGTGCTATTGAGCTAGTTCCATTGAACCGAAGAGGAAAAATAAATTAAAGTGAATAAATCCGCGTTTTGCATTTTCCTACCATCCATAAACTTCAACATGTTTAGCTCCTTTAGCTGTCGGAGCATGAATGTAGTTTCCTTGTCCATCCAGAGGTGCGCCTTCTGGTTCTCGGTCGCCATGGTCTTTGTTTGTTTTTCCGAGAGTGAACTGCTGCAACGTCATCTCCTTCTACCTGCGGGTGAAAGCTCGCTGTGCCGAGTCCGACTCCAGTCGGACTAAGTTGATACATGTAGCAATAGTTCATGTAGCAATTTCAGTTGGACTAGGTTGTTTACATGCATTTACAAGTCCGGTTTCAGTTGGACTAAGTCAATAATTTGATTTTCTCAAGCTGCATGTAAACGTACTGACTGTCATCAGTCGTTAGTAGTCAACATCAAATTGACATAGGCATTAGACATTTTCATAATATTGAATTTTGGTCACCCAAAATCATAATCTAAATTTAATAAAATATCGAAATCTGATGACATTTGTGGCCAACTGCATTAGGAGTTTATTCACCTGTAATGTCTCCTTTTGTTGCATACTGTCACACTGGAGTGTGATTTGCACAAAGTGAGCAAGGCAGTATCCATGTTTGCTTTGTTATTTGCCAAGGATCAGTGTTTTCATGACATAAAGTGGGACCATGAAACATTTAAGAGAGGAAATTACACATTGTCTTGCAAGAAAAAGTTATTCTCATAAGCACACTGTCGTTCACTTCAATGCACTCAAGGGTTTCGCTGCGTCTGGTATGACTGGTCATTAATGGTGGCTATTGTTAGCACTCTTTAAGAAACTGTACATGGTGTTGTATAACATTATCGTCATTTTCAATACGATTCTAAATCAGCTTTTTCCAGAGCTTCGTCACTACCACTTCAAGGTCAAGAAAAGACCTCTCACACTCAAAACATGATTACTCTTGATGACATGATGATTATGTTTTAGCATTTACCAGTAGCCCATGACTGTCACATGTTACCACAGTGGTCACTGTTCATTCAAGATCATATCGGCTCTCTTTAAACCACTGGAGTGCCTCTTTAAACACTGTGTTCTTGTCTTCTGATGCCGAAAACAAGAACTGTTTGAAAGGAGCATAACAAACCACATCCCACATCCTGCAAACATGTTTTCATCATGTACAGTATTTCACACGCTATGTATTATACATTGTAGTAATTGCTGACGTTTAGGGTTGCAAAAAACTTTTTTTTAAATTATTTGTGTTTTATCAGGGTTACATTAATCTGCTGAGTCATTTCTAAATTAATTGTTTGGTCTATGAAATGCCCATCTCAATTTCCTGTATACAAGGGGACATCTTTAATTTGCTTGTTTTGTCTGACTAATCAGTTATTACCATCATTTGCTGATTAATTTTCTCTGAATCGAAGTAATCAATTAATCGCTCCAGCTCTGCTTACATCCTACATCCACATCCGGCTACGTGTACCACATCATATGTTGTACAATCTACATCATAAGAACAAAGTCTTCAATCTTAGGATCTTCATTTTGTCATTGATCCGCTTCTTTCTTATTCTTCTTCACTTAATGTAATAGCTGCCTCATCCTCACAAAGGCCATACTTGCACCATTAATTTACAAAATTAGCCTTAACTTTGTCATGAAGCTCTAATTAGCTATTGTCCACTGTGGCACATAAAACAAATAGATTGCTGCAGGATTGAGTCCTAAAATCAGGGAAATGAGTTGGCATTTTTGTACTTCCTGTTCCCTTGTTTTAAAAGCCAGTGGGCTTTTGGTTGGATCCCTGCAGTGAGGTCTGTGGTTAACACAAGTTAAGAGACTGACATGGTTTGCTCTACAACATAAAATACTTAAGTTGATACCCAACTTGTGAATTTTAAAGCTTTTACTTGACTTAAAAAGATACTGCTAACAAGTGGCTAAATGAGACTACGGAGGCTGTCGCCTGACACGGCTTGTAGACTTGTAGACTGTAGCTCGCTGTGGTGTTGACGTTGAAATCACACAAACATGGAGTAGCTCATTTAAAGCCTGAGGTTATTTTTGTCACTTCTGGTGATTGTATTAAGCTTCAGAAATCATAAAAGTGTTGTTCATATGTGGAGATTATCTTGCTGAACAAAACTTGAATATCATAAATTATGTTTGCAACAGAGTTTGTTTTCTGCAATAATCCAAAATGGCCTCTAAAAGAAAAAAACAGCACCCTGCACACCTCTATTATGACTGTTAAAGAATTTACCAGTACCAGTAGAGTGCTGATTTACAACTCATAAGTCAGAACTACAGTCTACAAGAGCAACTTACACATGCACAGTTAAAACCTGCAAAGACAGAAGGCCACGAACTCAACAGTAATGAAGATATTAGGTGGGTATTTCACACATACGTGCTATGTGCTTAGTCAGTCCAGGCATTCTGATTAGTCATGCTGAAGTAGAGCAGCACAGATATTACCCCGGCTTACGTCACAGCTCTAGCCCTCTGTCTCTCACACACATACACATACCCAGACAAAGACACCATCACTTATCCAATGGACTGCCCAGGTTTAAGATTTACACTAACGATTATATATTCATAGATCAATCGATACGGAGAGTCTAGCAGCCGAGACATGTCCGTGCAGACAGACACACATTCAGCAACAGTCACATTGTAGGAATTCTAATGAGCGTGCGTGTGTGCAGACATCAATACGCTGCAGCGTTACATTTCATTAGGCCAAGGAGCACAGTTTAACTCCCAATGAATAGCAATAAAAGCGCACAGCCTGTAACCATCTCTCTCCATCTGCCTCCGCCTCGCTCTCTCCTTCTTTCTAATCCCAGCTCTTCCTCCCTCCAAATTCAGTTTTGTACAAATCTAGCTCAGTCATTTAACAGTTGTTGTCCAATTTATTTGGAAAGACCTCATTTAAAGCTAAAACAAATCACATCCTGTGTCAGAGGAAAGACTTGGCGGGCACCAACAAATGTAAAAGCCTCTTACACTGACTATAGGTGTAATCACTGCTGATTTATTGTAATTGGTGTCGCGTCTCGCCATTTCCCCTGCTCATACAGACGACTCCATGTTACTGCAGCATCTGCATTGATCTGCGCGAGGACACTGGCAGCCTCCACCTCCGTATTCACCTTCCTCCCTCCATCCCCGAGCACAGGAAGACATGCCGGCTGAGGGGAAATGGGATTCCGATCAGCGGGATATCATCCAGGATCTGCTGACCCCACACGCTCAACAAACCCACACAAATCATCCGTCTGTGCACACACGCACAGACACAGAACAGGGGTCAGGCACAAGGACTAGTGGGCTCGGTTTCAGTCGACTTAGCAAAACACCAGAGACAGGAAGCTGTGTAAGGAGGCATGTGTGTGTGTCTGTGCAAGTGTGTGTTGTGTGCATTATCATAGTCTATATAAAAGCAGTTGACAGCAGCATTACTGCAACAGACATCCCACCGGCAACAGAAACACACAAGCCTAATGCTTAAGCTGTCAAACTCATATCAAAACTGGAGCAGCTGAATATTTCAAATGCATTTTGCTTTAATAGAATATGACAGAAAGTACGATGTACCTCCAAACAAAGACATCACCACTTGAAACGAAAAACATAAAGCACCTACAAAATGATTGTTGACTTGCAAGTTTTGTGTTCCTGAAAGTTACTCTGGAACTTCAAATTCAAATGCTGCTGACAGTGAATTGTGGATGCGACTTCTTTTTTTTATTTATTTTGTATGATGTATGTATTTATGCAATTATTTTTATCCTCAGGTGACTTGTTTTATTCAGTCTTCAGAGCGTTGGTGACACGGACACACTCATATAGAGATGTCCTGCTGAGGATAAAAGTGAAAAAAAGGGAAAATAACACAGAAGCGGCTCAGTCGGATCTCAGATGAAGGAGCGACTGATTGGCACACACACTGTGCGGTCTACTCGACGTGGTTACATACACACATACTGTAAACCCACATACGCACACACACAGGGACTGCATGCTGTGTGTATGCTGAACGTGATGGGAAATTACTGCTTGCCTGTGATTGAGGATAGATTTTGAGGCTCCTGTTGCAAGCACGCAAACAAGCACGCAGATCTACACACACAAACCCACAGAAAACATGTTTTTTCCTCACCTCAAGAGACACATAAGAAATCATCTTCACCCACCTTATAGCCACTCAGATACACTCTCTGGCTCTTGACAACGCTGTGACTAGACCACCAAACAACACTCAGCAAGATAAAAACGCACACAGCCATCCGGTTTGTCAAACAGCACGAGCTCCACACATCAGCGCACAAACACACACTACCCCCAAAACGTGAGTCTCAGAGCTGCTGCCTCACTTTTTCCTTCAAACATATATATGTGTCTTATTTGGCGTCTAACTATAAAGCAAGGAATCTGTGTGTGTGTGTGTGTGTGTGTGTGTGTCCTTTGCATATCTCGAGAACTACTCTTCCAATCTACTTCACACCTGGCGGATGTGCAGTGTCAAAGTTGGTGCACTCTGGACACGTGGCACGTTCAGTATTAATAACCTTTGAATAATTTAAATAAATAGGTAGATATCACTCTGTGCAGCAATGGGGGTGGGGCTTCAGGCTCTGCAGACTGAGCTCAGTTTTGCTGGATACTGGATAAAATAATACAACCAACTCGTCTTCACATCCCTGAACAGCAACACGCCCTACACCACTGTAGGGTATGCAGGTACATACGGGGTATACACTCCTCTTTTTCTGGCTGTTGACAGTATACCCACCTATCAGCCAAGAAGCAATTGGACCATAAAAGAAAGTATATCAACCTCTTTTTTTGAAAACCTCCCTACCTACTTACTGGTAACTACCACTAACTAGTCGACCACCACTACACCAGTGGTGATACCACTCTACTATTGTAACTCGAAGTGTCGAAGTATGCCATAGCCTACCAATTTCAAACAACAATAGCATTGCCGCTGGTAAAATACCTCAATCAAATGTCGCTATGTCAAAGCAAGCGACAAATACACCTATTTGGAAATCAATACAGTGTTTCTGACCAGGAGCAGCTGCGACTTAAGTGTAATTTCCAGGGGCGGATTTAGAGATTTAGAGGCCCCGGGAAACTGCTGTCTCTCTTTCCTGTTCATCCTTTCTCTAACTGGGAATAATGACATGGTGGCAGTGCTGGGCGATATGGAGAAAACCAAAAACCTTGATATTGATATTGTGACGATATTGTAGGGTTGACTGTTGGTGCTTTCACAAAATATTGACACAATGGGATTTTTGAGAAATAATCAACAGTAGTGTGGGTATAATGACTAAGTAGGTAAAGGCGAATAATAGAAGAGCTACAACGATATGGTAAATTTCATCACTTTACTGTAATGGAGCCTGTAAAACTAGGAAAAGAAAATACTAACGGTATTTTGGCATTTAAAATTTAATATGAAGATGGTACTTCTCAAAGGAGAAGTACGCAAAACTATTGATGGTATGAGTGGTTCTAGAGAAAACAACAAGCAGCAATACCAAGGGCCAAGCAAAGCCCTCGGAACATACAAGCATTCACACACACATAAACACGCACAACTTTATACTTCTATCAATATGAGAGCATTCATTGACACGATGCATTGCCTCATTATCACAACTACATGCCAAACCTCAATCCCAACTCGAACCCTAACCTAACCCTCATTCAAACCTGAACTTCGAAACCAAGTCTGAACCCTCCAACAGAGCTTTAAAGTTCTGTCCAACATGAGGAATGGCCAGAATGTTGGTAAAGAGTCTCAGTCGTCAGGGTCATGGGAATTCTAAGTGTTATATCGTAGGCAGCTGGACGTTTCACCTCTCATCCAAGAGGCTTCAGTTCTAACTGACTGATGGGGAGTTGCAGGCTTAAAATCCTGTGTAGGTGTGAGCCCTTAGGAAGTCGCTGAGGTCACGTGTGAGTTTTTGATCCACAGACCATCATGTGGGTCGTTAGGGTTGGATGGGTCCAGGTGTGAGTGGGAGTTAAGCTGTCTGGGGAAGTCAGGACTGCGTTGTAGGTGGGAGATAAGTGGTGTCGTAGGCCACCTCCTGGCTAAAAAATCGTCACTGTCCAAAAATGTCCTCACTCTCAAGGTCTAAAACTTAAATTGGTTCTCACAACGATAGCTGTGCAAGTACACACACAAACGCACACATTCACATCCGATGTCTGCAATGAGATTTCTGATGACAAAACCATTTGTCAGCAATGCCA
>JAPZEB010000002.1:9280957-9290964 GCA_029783705.1 Chaetodon striatus
GCCCCTCGCAACACACACACACACACACACACACACACACATACACATGCGCACGCACACGCACACACAGACCCCTGCCAGACTCTTGCTGGGTGAATGATGATGGGGTGATGAGGGAAAGAGTGGGGCAAGTGAGATGAGCAGAAAAGGAAAGAGATGGGGAGGGAAAAAAGGAGGAAAAAGTAAGGGAGATAGGGAGGAGAGACATGGGGGAAGGCTAAGGGTCAACAGCGCTCTTGTCGCCACTAATGAGCCTCAATCCAAGAAAAGAGCAGGCAACCAAGAGAAAGAGAGAGGTTAAATTCAGCTCTTTGAATTGTCCCTTAACCATATGAACAAAAGAACTGCCATGACCATAGTATGGTTACAGAGGACGAGACACGGAGAAGAACACGTTACCAACATTACTATAGTAACAGTGCACACTTTCTCCCACCTTTCTAACACATGCATCCATTGAAAACTACATCTCTGTAACCTATTTGTGCCTCCTTCAAGGCATTCTTCACATCCTGAGGAAGAAGTTGGAAAAAATGTAACCTCCCAATTTCGATTACCAAGGCATTTATAAATGCATTTATCCACTTTGGATTTGGGGGGTGGGGGGTGGCTGTCCTGTAGGCTCTACTTCGGACCGGTTCTGACTGTCTAAGGTACTGTTTAAGATCAGACCTCCTTTTTTTTGAAAATTTTATGCACATTAGGTCTAGCCAGGTATATTCCCATGAGAATAGGGCTGCCCCATGGGAGTTCTAGATTCAAATCATTAGTTGAAGACCCCTCAGTCGACTGAGATTCTTTAAGCCGAGCAGTCTTGCGGTTTGTCAGTCTCTAGATGCTGCTGCTAAGTCAGTGCTCCTCCTATATTAACTGTGTTTTCCTGCTCTAGTGCGCCACCTCTTGATATCTAAAAAATGCAGTTCCACATTTCTGATCCGTTTGTTATGACCCAGGTCATTTTTAGGTCAGGTTTAGGGTTCATGAGTATATTTTTGTTTGCCGTTCTGAGCACTGCTCAACTCTGAGGTCAAATTAAGTGCTTACTTTGTTGTCTGAAATACTGTGTGGCTGGCTTCCCTTCGGGGTGGGAAGAGTGGGGAGTCACATGTTGTTGACACTGCACGCATTAGTTCGGACTAACTTCGGACTGACCCTGAATGTCCCGCTGAGCTCTGCTCAAAAATCTGGTGATAGTCTACACGAAAAAAATATGAACCAATAGTTAAAGAGCCAAATAAAACCGACTGACAACATTCTAGATCGTGTACAGCCTGAGCGAAGACATTTGCTCTGAAATCAAAAAGCCAGTAAAACACTGGTGAACAGCATATAGCAAACTGATTTGTGTACCACAGTGTGTGTATGTGCACCCCCCCCCCCTTCCTCTCTCTGTCTCCTCCGTTTTCAGTTCACTGCAGCATAGCTTATTGGGAGAGAAATCATCTACATCCGTCTAATCAACTTAAATTGTCAGCATTTTTTTCCTAATATTAATTTATTTGCAGAGATGTAAGAGAGCACTGAAAATCACATCACAAAGAGAGAGATGGAGAGAGAAAGAGCGAGTTGAAGACAGTGATTGAGGTAAACAGAGAGGGAGAGAGATGTTGTCAACATGCTCTCCAGAGAGCCAAATGTCTCAAGCATCTCCTCATCCAACACTGGCATAAACACATTGCTCCAATCCCATGGAGAATGTGTGTGTGGGTGTGTATGTGTGTGTGTGTGTTATACATAGCCTGTGCCACATTCCCATGTGAGAAAGATAATGTTGAAGCGGGAGTTGTACTACTGAGACACGCTGGCTGATGCAATGAACAACAGGACTTGCAGAGTGGAAAAATGCATTTAATTATGTGAGGGTTAGTGTGTGTGTGTCTTTTTTAATAATGAAAGGAGATGAGATTGGACTGCCAAACTTGGGAAGAAGAAGTCAACAACAACACACACACACACGTACACTCACACACACACACACACTCCTGGCCTGCATCCAGGTATTTGTTGTGACTTGGCGTTGGAAGCGGAGAACAGCACTGGTTGGCCTTTAGATTCCCCCAGTGAGCCAATATCTGCTCTCTAATTGGTTGTTAATGAGTGAGTGTGTGTGTGTGCATGTTTGTTTGTCAGTGTATATGAAAGACAGTGAAAGGCAGTGTGTGTTTTTGTGTGTGTGTGACAGTGCGGGGGTGCAACAGGGATCTTAAACATCTGTCTAACAGACTGGGACACTTGAAGCTCTGACCTGCTCAAACACACACACACACACTCACATACACATGTATACGAGCACACACATTCCATTGTTGTTTAACGTGCATTTGTGGGCTTGTGTGTGTGTAGTGGGAAAGGGGAAAGTGTGTAGCCACCGCGAGAATATCCACACAAACAGAGTGGACTTTGTGCAGACATCTGGCAGTGCAGTCTGCTCTAATGGCAGCAGAATGACGGGCATCTGCATCTCACCCTCACACACACACTCTGTTACATGCACACAGACACACAGTTAGTATAATAACTGTTACAACAAGATACACATTTTCCGAGTCCCCTTCTGATGAGGAAGATGATTGCGAGTAAATGTAAATTATGCAGATTTTTAAACGTTAAGAAAAAAAAAACTGATTTGCAATTGTTTAAATGCATCCAACAATCCCTCAAGGATACACACAAAGTGTTTTGGGGAGAAAAGCTGAATGTAAACACTGTTTCTGTGCACAAGACAAGACAAACTCCACAGGGCACATTTCATAATTAAGTTACCCAAAGGGCCAATTACCCCAAAAGTAGTGTTTTCCTTCGAGATTTCACTGTCAATAATGTTGGAAATAATATTATGTCATTAAACTCCACTTCAGATCAGTGTTAACCACGCTGTGCTGTTCCCGTCACACTAATACATCCTGCATAACAGCTGAACATTTAACTGTCTTGGTGGAACTGGAATCTCTGATTTTATTTAAGCGAACAAAAGGCCATTAACACCATTGTGCTCTATTTGTTTTCTCAATCACCAACATGAGAGGGAACTGCCTGTTTCTGATTTTTGCATACAAAACAAGGCATCGTCGGCCTGATGCTTTTTTGTTTCTCTTTTTCAACTTTTCTGCGAGTTCATGGGTGGAGGGAAGGCGCTTCGACATTTCAGCATCTGTTGTTTTGGCTTGGGTGAAATGAGGAGTATTAAGTTGGAGATGGAGGGAGAGCCTGGCAGCGAGGAGATGTGCTCTGGTGGAACGAAAAAGCTGCAGGCGAAAGAGAGAGAGAGAGACTTCAGCCCCATAGGTCAGAGTCAGTGGAATAGCTGGGATGCCAAGAGATCAACATTTATTTTGCTGCGAGATTTATTCCGTGCAATTTTCCTGCTCTGTTGGTTTCATCATTCCCTACCCACACCTTCTTTCTCGTCTTCTTTTCATTCTCGGATTCCTGCGTTCTTTTCTCTCATTCCTTTCTTTTATCTCTTTTTCTTTTTTCTCCGTTTCTGTCTCTCCCCCTCTGTGATTGAAAACAGATGTGCCAATGCGAGGAGCTGAAACATTTGAAATGAAAAACATGCAAAACTTGACTGACCTGCGACCATGAACATGTGCGCGGTGAAAATATTCAGAGAGCGCAAAACCAGTGGAAGATTTTATTCATATTTTTGTGTATGACACTGAAAAGCATGTAACCATGTGTGTGCCAGTCCCACTGTTCGTAAACAATTTCTTGCTTTTATATTTTTTTCCTCGTTTTTTTTTTTCCTCTTCCATACTCTTCTGAATATCTGCATCTGCACAACACAAGGAAGTTAAAATGAATAAATAAAATATGAAAGTATCTGCCCAGGCCTGACCATGATCACATTATTTCTCAGTTGTCTACCTTCCTGTCTAGAGTCATTTCCTCTTTCTTCCTCCACTATTCAATACAGGTATCAGTGCATGCAGGAAGCCTCATCAGCTCCAATATTTGTCACACTCAATATACTTTAAAACACCCTGAAACACTCTTTTGGGATAATTGGTTTAATTGCAGAGTTTATGCGACTCTACTGCTTTAAGTGCCACACTAGTGATTTCAAAAACAAGGTGGAGCAGATTTTAAAACTCCCTGCCAGTCTCTGTTTGTCAAAACCAAGTCCCAGTGGGAAACTTATCTGGGTCATAATTTCATGAAGGTGTGCAGAAAAACAAAATGCACAAAGTAGAGGAATCCCGGAGAGACAGAGACTGGAAGCTCTGTGGGAAGAGAGGGCTTGGCTCCAACACTGCAGTGTCAGTTGGCCATATAGGTTAATGTGCCACAGTGGGATGGCGGCTCGCTTTACCCCAGATAGCCCCGGCCATCCACTGAGCTAATTCCACATGGAACGCTCCAGTCTGGCGTATCGCTTTTCTGGCACGGCACACGTTTGTTGACAGCAGTGATGCACACACTGAATATTCCGCCTGCTGTAAATGTGTATTTTCATCTTAATGTCTGTAGTGTTTATAATTCAGAGTGGAATTATGAGGTGCTGAATGACTTCTATCTGACTTTAGACTGAGTATTCTATTGATCCACTATCATTAAATATCCGTTTTTACTCATGGCTATTTTTATATTCTGTGGTTTAACATAAAAAACGAAAGCATATGACAGTTTGCCAGCTTGTACATCAAATTTTTAATGCTAAATAATTTCTAATTTTAAGTTTTTCACCTTGTTTATTTGAGTCTTATCTGTTTTTTAATCTAAGTAGTCTCTATTTGGTTAGGAGTATATTTAAAGAAATACATCATTCACAAAATATTGTTTTGTACATCAATTAATTTCCCCATGTTACATTGAATTTGAGCAAAAAACGATATTTTCCTCGCAAGCCTCAACAGTGAACAAAGAATCCAAAAACTGAGAAATCCCGATGAATTGAAGTAAATGGGGGCCGCGTTTAACTGCAGCAAAACTATATCAAAACATCCATTTATGAACTCTCACATCCAAGTCTCATTTATCCAGTTGTGTGCTCAGTACTTCCTAAACACATGAATTTCCACCAAAACCTTACGATACAAAACACTTCTCCATAAACAGTCTCACACACGGACGGACAGAAAGACAGAAATGTTTTAAAGGTTTTCGGAAAAGTACTGCGTGGAATATGGCCCCCTTTTACTCCAGTTCATCTAGAATTTTCTGAGTTTTTTGGGTTCTTCATTCATGGCGGAAGCAGGCAAGAAAAACAAAGATTGCTTCATGAATTCAACATTAACACGGGGTGAATAACTGATATACAAATCAACATGTGATTTAAGAATTCCTTTCAATGCAATTTTATCTTAATGTCATATCATATTCTTATGTATATGTTTGTGTAGATGTCTGCATTTCTACATTGACAGCCATATATATCTCAAGAGGTTTAGAGAGATATTCGAGAGGCCAATCCAAGTATCTTTATCTCACCTGATCCGTGCATATTTTAATGGATCACATCAGCCAAAATAATCCAGATCAAAGGCGACCCTTTCTTTACTGTACTCTGCTGTGTTTGGTCCACCACAGCCTGCTACGCCACATCTGCTACTTTTGGCCTACATTTACAAAATGTAGGCAAACATCACAGCTGTTTGCCAAAAAGCTCTTTCTATGGCACACAAGCCAGATGATGCTCTTTAAACCACGCTGTCCATCTGAGCACTGCAGACTATAATCTGTGTAATCTGAACTAAAGCCTTCCTTGACAGCTATAATCCAATTATAATAGACCACTACAGGGATTCACCCAAATATGGGAGCCTGAGAGATACTGCGCTGTGCTGCTGTGTGGTGGAAGTGGAAGGCAGAGACTGACACAAAGGAGGGTGGGCTGAAAATACAGGCACGTAGCTTCATATACACACATACATACACATGACAGTACACACAGGCAGAGATTAAATGGTTTGTTAAGCACCATTTAACAGAATTATGAGTGACCGCAACACTTATATTGAAAGTACACGTCTCATTTTGCTCAGCAACTTCAGTCAAATATTTAAAAGACAATAACAGTACTTGGAAAATCAAGTTAAAGGTAATCGTAGACCTGTAATGATTGAGGTTTTTTTAACATATATTTGAGATCAAAGTAATGCTGATGAAGAGCCTGGCTAGTGTGGGAAAATTACATTTCAAATGTATACTTTGCATTCTCTGTGTGTGCGCACGCATGCTATTCCACACAGAAATATGAAGCCAAAACATGTCTTTAAGCTTTATCTCATCTCACAGTGCCTGGTGAGCAGCTAGCAGGAGAAGCCAAACACAGCTGGGACAGACTGCTTTAGACACACACAAACACACACACATGCGCACACAAATATCTGTACCCCTGCGTTCACACAAACACATACATGAATAATTAAAGAAACAAACACATTAATGAATGTTTGCACAAACACACATGCATGCAGTGATGTCCATCATAAACCCACACAAACACACATATACAAACACAGCATAAATGCCCATCAATAAATAATTACACTCTTCATTAGATGCTGCAGGTCAGCAGTTTGGGAGTGTGCTGCAGAGGTTTGTGTGTCATACCATCAGCACAGATTTGTGTGAAGGTAGAAGTTAGTTTTTTTTGACCCACTTAAAGGAATAGTTACCCCAAAATTGCTAAAAAGTGTATGTAACAGTCACCTCCCAAGGCTCTCAATGGACCCAGAAAGTTTTTTATCAAATGGTTTTCCACAGAATTTGAATCTATGTGTGGCATTAGCCGATGAGGTGTTCTTTCCATTTCTGGGCTTTTTTTTTTTTTTGCTCTCGTTTTGTATCTATTATTTTGTGTCCCCTCTCTAAATTCTAAGATTTTTAGGTGTCCTTGAACAAGTGCAGGTGGAACTCCTCATGACTTCTTTTTGTTGTCAGGAGTGAAAAGATAATCAAACAGTCGATCTGATCAGAGCTGATCAGATCTGAGTCCATGGACAAGAGGAGCAGCTACTGCGGAGGCCAGTGACAGCAAACATTTAGCCCCAGCACAATGAACAGTAACGTGTCACTTTTACTGCCCCTGTTGTTCTACTGGACCATTTTTTGCTCGGAGTATGCCCAACATTTCAAGAGTGTGGTACAATGAATAACCTCAAATATATTTATTCAATCAGTCCTCCCAAAATAGAAAATCAATATGTTGTGGCAGATGCTGATATCGTGGTGGGCAATCACAAAGAAATGAATGTGTGGAAAACCCTGCAGACGAAAGACACGAAATAGATTATAAATTATCAGAAAAACATCCTAAAGATTTCTTTTCAACGTTATGCAAGTGATTTGGATCCATTTATGGATTAATGGACATTTTTGCTAAAGAAAGGATTTTCTGATTATCCTCCATCTTGTGCTTTGAGTCATATCATAAGTGTGTTGTCACTTGAAAGCACGAGTAAATGCACACACAAATTTTCCTGGGATCCTAGATGGCCTAGGGAGGTAAGTACTATATTTCTATTGCTCTTGGGTGAACTACTAATTTAGGTTGCTATAGAAGATATGCAGTAGACATTAAGTGCATTCTGAGAAGACTGTTTGGTAGACTCATACATATTTGACACAGAGACAATTCTTTTTCTTTACAGAAAAGAGCTTTTTGTTTCAAAAAAGTGACACTCTAATACTTAAATTCCAGTATCACTGTTGATGTTTCTGCTCAGCATCAACTCGGAAATCTCTTTCGACCACTGGTGAGTTACCGAGAAAAAAGGTCACTTCAGGTCCAATTCATACAGCTTTAAGGCTAAGCAGCCTCAAGCTCCAAAATACTCCAAATCCATAACAAGCTGACACTCTCATGAGCCCATAGCAGCCATTAATCCACTTTGTCAAGTGCAAGAGTTAACAATGAATACCACTGTGCGGTAAATTTAGTTCACAGGCACTATTCATACTGTAGTTGGATCTGAGAAAAATTCTCCCATGGAGAAGTCACTATAAATTAGGAAGATTTCACAGCATGGTGGGCACCACGTGACTCAGCCTGAGGCGGAAAATATCACAAGACAAAAACATATGGGAAAGTGTTACAGCTCAAGTCATTAAAATGCCTAAAGGTATGTCATATTTTGCTGCGTCATGCATCAAAATGTCTCAAGAGGCTGGAGTGAAAACTGCACCTCATCAAAAAGTGTTTCCCCTCAATGGGCTGTATTCTAGGCAGCATTTGACAGCAATTCACCCCGGCACTGCATGTATTTATCACCGCACTGCCAGAAAAAATCATCTTTACAAGTCACTTAGTCTCCCACTGAGTCATAAAAACTTGACTTCTTGAAAACACAGGAGAAATTCTTGCTGTGGCCCGAGATAACACCATCTGTTTTCAGGCTTGTTTCACCTGTTCTTCAAGCAACAGTGTCAGGATCTGTCAAAATAAGGCAACCAAAGATACGTGTTGGCTCCTGAGCCAGAGGTTAAGTACTTCTCATTTTGTAGGCTTATCAGGTTCCATTCTTGTAGAGGCAAACATTTTGGATACCGGCTCATATCCCAGTGTTGTCTTATAGGCTTTACCAATAGTTTAGATGGCACAGTGAAGTATTAAAAATTTTACTAAAAGATTACGGATCTGAACCACGCACAAGATCATCATTCTTGGCCTGTTGTCATAGGAACACAGAAGTCTTCTGCACCTCCTCTTGGCTCTGTTTTCAGGCTTTAAGAAATCTAACCAATGATGAGAAACTTTGTCCAATCACAGGTCATTTCAGAGAGATGGCTTTCCCACTTGTGCTTCTACAAATGCAGGTACGCACCCATTTCCCTTCATCTTAATTCAATGGCCGAGAAAGTTGCTATTCCAGCATTGGCAACAACTGCCTACACTGCAAAGCAACCCAAAAACAGAAAAAGACTGAGTCTAAGAGAGAGTCTGACAATAAACAAAATAAAAAATGTGTTAATAACAGCAAAGTGTTTCAGAGATGGAGAGAAAATGTTGCTGACAGTTTAGCCCTCCACTAACCGGAGTCAAAGGCTCTCGGCTGCAGCTTCAAGTTCATGTTTATATGGCTAAAGTAAGTTAGTTAGAGCCTCGAATCACAATGTGTCTTCCGCCTCACTCCCCGCCACTACAGACTGCCTGGCCAGAGGGAAAGAAGGCAGCAGCTCCAGAGACAGACCCCCAGTTAGCAGCCGCAGACACCCAAATTCAGCCAGCACAAACCCCAGCTCTGAAGGACCGCAGAGCCCTGACTCCCTGCTGTATCAGCAAACTTTCTGTTGCTGTTGTTACACAGGTGAGACCGACCGCTGGCCACCAACCTGCTGTGACACTTGGTGTTGTGTTGTTTGCACTTGCCAAATTCTGGCTGTTACACCTTCCGACTGAACGTCTGTCTCCCAGTGTGAAAGGAGTCACCCATCGTGACACACTCACAGATACCTCTGCAGTTCCTCTGAGCTCCGTGGAGTGTTGTCTTATTCTGTTTTGATTCACTCTCACAGCTCTTATCAGCATCAATTTCAAAAAGCACCAGGCAGCCGTTGAAAAAAACAAAAAGCTCTGCAAAAAACCCTAGCACACTTCCTGTCCAGCACGAAACAGCAGACACACAAAGCTGGCAACTAGCTGGTGTATAGTGCGAAACATTTAGCAGCTAAAGAGCCAGATATTTCCCCCAGGAGCTGGTGGAGAACAAACAAAGGTAAAAGTAGACTGAATGGACTTACATTCACCAGAGACTTGACTCCAAATCAATGCTAATGTTGCCTCCTGTCTGCTGGATGTTTTGTGATCCAAGTGTTATGCCATTATAACTTTATAAGGTGATAATATGCCAGTGTTACATTTACAGATCGTTTCTGGGTCCAAAATATACTGATACCTCTTTAACACTACCACAGATTTATGTAGCAGCCATCATTTTTATTATTTTAACTTTAAGAAACCATGCTTTTTTTTTTGTTTGTTTGTTTTTTAGGCATGATTCAGTGATTCAGTAATTCCCATGGGGAAAACACTGCACCAAATTTGCTAAATTTATCCAAAATGA
>JAPZEB010000002.1:9317774-9330404 GCA_029783705.1 Chaetodon striatus
GCACCCAACTCATGCTGGCCCAATGGGCTCCCCTAAACATCCCCAGAGGGTTGGAAAAGGAGTGAGAGAGGGGGAAAGAGAGAGAGAGAGAGATTTGTATGTGCTGACAAACCTTAAAAAAGAGAAATTACTCTGCAGTTGGATCATTCCCATGATGGGTGTTGAACTCACTGCAATGGAGTGTGTGTGTGTGAGTGTGTGTGTGTGTGTAGTCTCCAAAGAGGGGACCCTGCAGCTAAAGCCATTTAGAGGGGCTTTAAGTGCTTGAATAGGCCTAGAAACACAGTTCTTTATCAGGGAATTTGGCGTAGATAATCGAAGCTGGCTCCCAACCGCAGAACGGCAATTTTGCAGTTTAAGAAAATGAGAGGGAGAGAGCAATGGAGGATGGAGAGATGGAGAAAAAGAGAAAACAAAAAATAAACTGCACAGCCCATTCATTCCAGGTCTGGAAGAGGGAAAACCGCTGCACTGGAATCAGTGCGTTTGTGTGCACATGCATACAGAAAGAAAAGGGGAACGGTACAGAAACACTGACACAAGGACAAAAGAGGAGAGTTCCTACTGTTGCTGATAGGTCTGTGTGGAGACAGATGGGATACTAAGTGCATACTGTAGTTTCATATCTGGAGGCGAGAGGAATATCACCATCTATCTTGGTTGAGAGACTTCACACTCAAGCTGCAATAGAAACCTGTTTTATTGTCACAGCGGTGCTGTAACACTGGCTATAAACTGGGGCTGTTAGTACAAATGTTCAGTCGCCATTAGGAGGGCGGGGACGTAAACACGCTGATTTGGCAAACACAGGCTTGTTCTGCATGAGACTGAGTGGAGCTGGGTTAATGATCAAGCTCTCTTTTAATTAGAATCTACTGAATTACAGTAGTAAAGTTGCACGGAGACAAGAGAGGTTTTAAATATACATGAATAATAGTAAAGGAAACAAAAATCGTAAAGAAAATTGGGGCGATAAATAGATGATGAACCAGTGCACACGAGCTCAAGCAGATGCATCCATATACCAGTTTTATACTTAATTATACTTTAAAAATGTACTTTTTAATCACTTATTACTCGATAGTTTATAAGGTACTTCAGTGATTTTAGATCTCACTTCCATAAAGTTGAGGGGACTTAAGAGACAGATTAAAAACAAGTAACAGCCATGCTAGCAGCGCTGTGAGGTTGTACTTAGACACAGTGGTGTTTTGAGCTAAATGCTAAAGTTGTTACAAATTATCCTCAGGGGGATGAGATGTCTGCACCAAATTTCAAGGCATTCCAATCCAAAAGGGCAACCATGAGTGTCTGTATAAAATGTTGGGCCGATCCTTCCTCTGAACGTTGAGATGTTTCCTTGGATAATTATCTCTAATGTCATTAGGTGGAATGCTTGGGGCACTATGGATATATGGCTATATCACTGCAAAAGTGGACCAACCACTAAAGCTGAGATATCCCGACTTTTAGTCCCTAATAAGCTCCAAAATCCTCCAGAGATCCTGGGCAGAGAGGGCATTGTTCAAACCAAGCGACAACTCCCAGGGCTGTAAATTTAAGCCAATACAGAAGTGCAAAAAACTGCAGTTCCTCTAGTAACCATTTAAGGCTGGCTCCAAGAGCGACTCTATACCCACAGCCCCCCCATGTTAAAATGCAAACATGTAAACATAAACACGTTTCCAGACTGTTAATGCTGCTCTAAACACAGTCAGCATGTTTCAAATGTAAAACAAGGTTTAAATAAATAACTCCTGCTGTGGTAAATCACAATGAAAGCCTTTTGGCTGTGAAGTATGACTACAAGAGTGAAAAATTAACCGCAGCCATGAGCCAAATGCTGGCAAATTTTGGTAACTGTCTACTTCATCAGCCATTATGGCAGGTCACCAACCACCATTCGAAGGCCCTTTATAGTTTTGAAAATCAAGCTCGTCAGTATGCCAAAACACTGCGGTTCCTCTATTGGCCACTTGAGGCTGGCTCCAAGAGCAAGTCAATCCCCATAGACCCCCACATTAAAATGTCCAACTTTACAGCATAAGTAAACATGTTTACAGCCTGATACAAGAAAAAATATTCTGTCTCTATAGCTAAATTCCCCATTTATGACAACTGTATGGGGGGGGGCTTATATTAAGGCTAAAGTTTTACATAATTGTGGACGAGGCCTCTTTTAATGATTTTTGGGTGCCATCCGATGACAAGTTGCTACCACTGCAACAACACTGGTTGGCTAACATAACCATGGCGTAACCCCCAGGAAAAATTGTAAATGGTAAATTAACTGCACTTGCATAGCTATACTTTTCAAGTCAAGGCGCTTTTACACTACATGTCACATTCATCCATTCAAACACACAGTGGCTGAGGCTACCACACATGCTGCCACCCGCTACTTAGTGACCATTCTCACACAATTGCAAATCCATGGTACAGCCATTGGGAATAATCTGAGGTCCAGTATCTTTCCAAAGAATACTTTGACATGGATCAAACCGCCAATCTTCCAATTAGTAGATGACCCGTCACTTCTGGCTCCAAAAATGCAAGACAGCAACAGCCAAAATACCAAACTTAAGGCATCAAAATGGGAGTCCACTAACCGGTGGGTAGCATCACAGTGGCACCTTTCATTATTTTATACAGTCTATAGTTCAAACACACAAGATTTCTGTTGAAATGTAAAACCTCCAAGAAACCCCTAATGATATAGGGTTATTTTTTCTGAAGGAAAAGCAAAGTTTTAGGAGGCTTTCATTTCCTCCTGTAGGTGTAAGGTGATTGACGTGAAGCAGAGTGTAACATGAGGCGGCACAGATATAACAACCCTCAACGCAGCTACAATGAAATAAAGATCAAACACAGACTTGAAACAAACCAAATGATGCCTTCCTCTTTATTGTTGTGGATTATCCTGCTCTGAGGAAGCACTAATATAAGTCGACTTTTCTTGCTTCGTCAGATCCTTCAGAAGATCCATCACAAGTTTCAAGCTGTCAGTTCTGTACACGCTTGTTTACTGTAGAATCAGACTCACACAGTGTTGATTATGTGCTGCTCTCTTTGAGAGAAAGCCTAAATTCTGCCTAATTGACATCTTTCCAGGTTTAAATTTGAAGTCGGCAATGCAGATTATTCTCCAATGGGCTTTAATTCAACTCTGTAAACTCTTTAATGTTATGCATACATTCGGTCTTGCTGAATTCCCGGCATGTGTGGTCATTAACTGCTGAGCATTTGCTGCTATTCAGTTCAGTCTCTTTGCTTGACTTTCTCCTTGTGTTTTGGTAAATATGGAAAGATACAGCTCCATATGTTTTAGTCAATAAACTATCTATATTAATAAATTAAGATTAACTTGCCCTCCACTTTTGAGCTTTAAGAGCTCTTATGCAACACTTACAATTTAATTTGCATTTTTGTCCATAAGTGGCTTCTTGTGACTTTGAACTTACCTATGGGGTGCAGCCTTAATGTAATGGTCAATTGAGCTAGCAGGTCCACTCAGCTGTCAACGTCGCTCTGAACACAGTCAGCGTGTTTCAATCACTTAAAGAGGTAATACGAGGTTAAAATAACTCCTGCTGCAGATAATCACGATGAAAGCCTTTTGGCTGTGAAGTATGACTACAAGAGTGAAAAATTAACAGCAGCCATGAGCCAAATGCTGGCAAATTTTGGTAATTGTCTACTTCATCAGCCTCTCTGGCAGGTCACCAACCACCATTTGAAGGCCCTTTATAGTTTTAAAAATCAAGCTGCTTGGTAAAATTGTAAAAATGGCTGGCAGATGTACCTGCTGCTGGTTTCCAGCAGACTGAAGAGGAAGTTTTTATTCTGTGAATAATGTCCTTGTGGTTCTCAGCCTCCTCCTTAGAGTTGTCTCTCCCACTGCTGCACAGTTTAAAGCATTTCAAAGTCTGACACTGTTGCCCCCCTTAGACAAAATCGATATCATCTATATGTTGTGGGACAACAGTTCCCATAATGCTCTGGGAGATGTAAACAGGAACTATAATGTTGCTGTGGATTCACTGAGCTAGATTCTCAAAGTCGTCACACTCTCGGCAGTGTCCTTCTGCATCTGGTGTTGATGTTCCAGGATGTGCTACCACCGTCAACAAAAACACATGGTTGGCTGTAGAAAAAAACATCTTGGTTTGGGACTCAAGAAGCAGATTAGTGGCTGTGTATTCCAAGCAGCAACCTTGGAGGCTGAAAAATGAAGCCAGTGCGGAAGTGCCAAAAACTGCAGTTCATCTAATGACCACTTGATGCTGGCTCCAATAAAAGAGTAAATCCCCATAGACACCTATGTTAAAATGCCAAACTTTACAGCAGAAATAACCCTGTTTACAGCCGATACAAACGATGGTATTGGTCTTTATCGCTAATTTCAACATTTATGACAACTGTACAAGTAGTGAATTTTTATATAACTCTGCCATTTATATTTTGTTAAGGTCCAAAGTTATGCATATTTAAGGGCAGGGGTGCTTGAGTGACACGTTGTTGCGAGGTATCACCACAGTCTGAGTCAGATCCATTGCTCGCTCACTCACAGCTCCACCCTCTAGTCCAAATATGGTCACTTCTGGGTCCAATAAACCAAAATGCCAAACTCCATGCTTCAAAACAACAGTCCACAAACCACTGGGTGACATCAAGGTAGCTAGGTCCTTTATGTATGCAGTCTATGGTTTATTCTCAATTGATTCACAGAAACTGTTATACTAAATTTAATTAAATGTGTATCATGTATGTGTTCAGATCTGAATGAATTATGAAGATGGAGCGTATTTTCTGACGCAAACCACGGCAACCGGACGCTTAGGGTTTTAAAGTGTCACAGCTGCTCCTGTGGCTCCAACTGCTGACCCTGGTGGTGAGCAGGCCATACTACGATAACCAACTTCAAGAGGCATGCATCTGTCACTTTCACCTCATGCAGTACTGTAACTTCTCTTCGTCTTTTCTTCACACTTTAAAAAAACCTCTGGTTTACAGAGCTTGCAATTTTTAGCTATGCAAATGGAGCCAGAAGGTAGTTCTCTAAGATTATGCTCCTGTAAGGTAGACACTAAATCCCCTCCAACTCCTACTCAAAAAATAATTTTCTTTAACTACCAACAAGTGATTATTATACTATCTGTCAGAGCAAGGATCCTGTATTACACCACAGACATGCACAAAGGAGACACACTCACACCCACACATGCAGGTAGGCAGGAAACTGAATGATCTGATCTGGGACCATGTGTCAATTACTTGCTGATAAGTCCAAATACTATTTTATTTCCTGTTACATGGAGAAGCACCCCTTGATCACGTAAGAGCACTCTCACACCCACAATCTGGAGAACACAGAGAGGTTATTTGCGGGTAGGTTTATGTATTTATGTACTCTCACTCTCGTTCATATTGCTATTTGTGCTTCTAATCCTCTCTTCAAAGCCTTTATGTGTTAACTGCTAGATTTTTTTTTTGGCACACCCTACTTTGACTGCATCCTGCTTCTCATCGGATAATATGATTGAATGTTGTATATTTAAAGAAAAAAAAAACAACAACAACAAAATGGTACCCATGGACGCATAAAGAAACCTATGGGCACAACACAAACACACACACACACGCTCCGCAGGAGATAATGCAACTGTTCTTTCTGCTGCCTACATTGCAGATGCCAAGCTTACAGAGGAGGAATATCACACTTGATTAAACACTGCCACTTAAATCAGCCGCTCACACACCTACACAGACCCACACCTACACACACAAATGCAATCATAAAGACATATGCATACCTTAGGGCAAGAGGAGGCATCCAAATGCACCCTCTCAGCCAAAGCTGTGCATCTGAGACTGAGGCAGTGTGTGTGTGTGTGTGTGTGTGTGCGTGTGTGTCGCTGTAAATGTTTGATGTGTGTGTGGATGCCAGGATGTCTGCAAATGCTGTGTGCATGTGTGTGTGTGTGTGTGTGTGTCATCTATCCGTATGTCATCTCTCCTCTGATGTGACCTTTACACACAGATATTTTCTTCCCGCCCTGCCAGCAACACTGCTAACACAATTACACTGGGCTAATTAACAGAGGACCCTGATAAAGTGGTACACACACACACACACACACACACAAACGCATTTCCTCCATGCATATCAATCTCCCTGTAAAGGCTACATTTGCATCTTTAATATAAATGAAAGTGCTTATTAAAGTGCACACAGCAGTTCAGATCAGATGGAGGAAGAGCTCGTCTAAATCCGGAGTGTTTAACCCGTCAGACTCCTCCTTTTTTCTATCAAATCCAACCTTCTGTTCTCCCTTGCGATCTGTCCTCAAGAGTCAGACTTGAAAAACAGCCTTGCTCTCATGGTGCTTTCATTAAAGGGGACCTATTATGCGTATTTTCAGTTGCAGATTTGTGTTCTGGGTTTCTACTAGAATATGTTTACATGCTTTAATATTCAAGAAACTATTTATTTTCCTCAGACTGTCTGTGCTGGAACACCTGTACTCATCCTCTGTCTGAGACAATCCATTTTAGCACCTGTCCCTTTAAGCCGCCCTCAAAAAAGGCCCTCTCTGCTGTGATTGGTCAGCGTTTCCGGGTCATTCATACATCAGTGTCACTGCCAGGCTCCCAGGAAGTGCCCCCAACATTGAAGCCAATTTTCATAGTGGCCAAATAGTATAATTACAACTACCAGGCTTGTCATGTGAGCCCAAGACTTTTTTTTGCAGACTTGGGAAGGAGATGTCTATAAATCAGTAGACGATATTTTTTTAGTGTCACAACCCCCAGGAAATGACTTGTGTCACTGTCAGGATTTGATCCATTCAGTCTGATAGCAGATGATCATATAAAGAAATCGATCATGAGCTGATGTCAGCTTGTCTCAAAAGTATTCAGAAAAAAGTATTGAGAGCAGTCTGAAGCCTGATGTTTACTTTTACATATGTTTACCTCGGTATTTAAAAGTTTGGCCATATTAATTATGAAAATCCCATACTGTAACATAATATATGGTATACAATTTTTTAAAAAGCATAATTGGTTCACTTTAAAAATTGACTGACATCTTCCAATTGCATGTTTTTTCCAGTATACTGTCCAAAATCCAAAAGTATTCCAATTGTATTTGGATAATATGGAGAAAAGCAGCAAATGTTTTCTGTTTTTACTTCATAAATGACTGAAACAATTAACAAATCATCAAAATTGTTGTGCAATTATCAGCTTGAGTGTTTTAGTAATCACTGCTCTACAGTAAATGCTGTTTTAGAGGCTTTTTGAGTAAATCTTCACTGTTTATATGATCATATAAAGATACAAAATGACAGCAGTAACTTTTGTATTGTTAAGTACCAATGCTGACATTTAGCACGTATAAGTAAAATCCTGCAATGTTCCCACATCTCAATAACATTTACAGCAGTTAGTTTAATGATTATGCTGCAAGGAAGGAACCAAATCTCTCACAGTGGTTTTCTCAGTGAGACTGAGAAGCTCTTAACCTGAAATGATCCCAGTGTGACATTTTGATTAGATTTCACACCAGTATGAATACATTTGTTTCATTAGTAGTAGCACTAATATTTACAAAATGCTCTCAGAGGGCTTTTCTGCAGTAATATTAGAGGAAAGCTCCTCACAGACTGGCTGCCAGGCTTTTTTGGAGGGAGAGGAACTTGAGGATTCATGAAAGGCGACATATGGTGGCCATGTTAAAGAATTAACATTTAAAAAGTGGACATCTCTTTACAAGAATTAAGTAAATTCAAACACTATACAGTCATGGAAACACTGCTAGTAGGCCAAATGTTGTGTTTGTAAGGGAAGAAAATAAGACACATAGCATTTTAATTGGACTAACGACTGAATACTTAATATTGAAATCTATGGATACACTGAAATATTTTACTTTGAAAACCATGCCTGAATTAATTTGTTCTGAATTCACCTCTTTAAAGTTCAAATGTGAAATTTCTTAATTCACAATTTCAAAAGCTGAATCTGAATACAGATTTTTTTTTTTAAATTCTTTTATTCTGAAAATTGAATTTTTGGATTCGAAATAATGAACATTGAAAAAAACGCTTAACGCTTGTTAAAATTCAGCTTTTGAAAAATGGATTTTAATTTCAAAGAGGTGAATTCAGAACAAATAAATTCATTCATGGGTTTTCAAAATAAAATATTTCTATGCTACGAATAAAGTGGTATTTAATTTTAATCATTTCTTGAGTATTCAATGGTTATTAAAATTAAAATACTTGTGTCCCTTATCTCCTTTCATATTTCTGCACATGACATTCTTCCATGTTGTAGCAGAAGACATGACTAAAAATGTGATTGGTTGATTCGAGGTTCTTGCAGGTTGCACTTAGATTTACATCTTCTAACTTTTTTAGCCTCCCCAGTGCAGCTAAATGAGTAGCTACAACCAAAATAAATCCCTTTGCCTCTCTGGAATGAAGCATATATTCCTCTGCTGATGTATGATCAGTGTCCACAGAGAACATTTCTAACCTACCCTCACATCCTGTCATAATATATTCTAATGCAGTGGTTGTCAGAGTGGTCCCTATAAGCCCTAGGCGTCCCTGAGGGGGGATCCAGGGGCTCTGCAACAGAATGGAGAAAACCTTTACTATACTATAATTTAATTCTCCTGAAATGTTTCCATTTGGAAAAATGTCTTTCCTGTTCACGTGTCACTCTCAGCACCACCATCTTCCATCTCCCCATTTACATTTTGACGGATACACAATTCACTCCAGTCCCATTTGACACTAAATCAACAACAGACCTCTTTTCCCTTATGAGGTCCCTGGGACAAAATCTTTTTAAATAGGGGTCTGGAGCCTAATTTGTCTTTACTCAGGGGGCCGTGACATAAAAACATTGAAGAAATTCTGCTCTGATTTCACTGCTAATCAAATCTGTAACCTCATGTCAAAAATGTAGATCCAGTCACAGAGAAAGAGGGTGAAATCTTGAGGCGTTGCACTGGCCTGATTGCGATTGGAAGGGATGCTGGGTTTGCTGAGTCTGGTTCTGATTATCAGGCCTAAGGACTGACAGCATTCCTGCCTTGCTGCAAGGCCACGGCCTCACAAGGAGAAGGATTTACCACTGTGCACATGTTCCTCTTATCCTATAGTATTATTTGATGGAACTGAAGAAGAACTGATGGTAGGGTGTTTGGATGATGCTTAACCCTTCAACTAGATGATCAAACCTGAAATTCCTGATGCTGGCAACCATCAACTGAACGCACTTTGAGCCCCGTGGCTGCTGTCCTGCAGCTGAACCTGACCTCTGACCTCCCTGTGGGCAAGTGAAAAGATAATACCCCTACAAGGACTCATAAAGTACCACAATGGTGTTGTTGCAGACCAGTGACATGTAGGACAGGCAAACAAATGACAGACACTGAGATCTGGTTCACCAGCAGTTCAAGATCTGGAGGTGGAAGTATGTGAAAGCTGATAATCTATAATCCTTCAAATATACACAAAGACCATGGCACGAACTGTTCATCTGAGGAAGTTAGCTCAAAGTTGTACTTTCTGAAACAAAGACTAATCGCCAGTAAGGTTGCTTGTGCAGGTAAACTATTGGGTCCGTCAAAACAAAATCTGATGTGTTCGCTAGAGTTTGAAATAAAGAGGAACCAACTGGCGGAGTTATTGTTAGCAAATATAATTTTAACATGACTTTAAAAGCTTAATTGATATTAAAGCCATCTGATCATGAACTGTTTAGGCAGCAACTTTATAATAAGTGATCAGTATAAATGCACATCAGCACATGAGTGTATCTGATCATTCAGATAGCAAAAAGTCTGTTGTGCTTGTATCCCACTTTGTGTACTTTAGTAATTCATTAACTACATCAAAAAATGACATAGGGATCCAACAGTAATTCTCATACTGCCATCCAAGATGCCTCTTTCTCATCCTGGCTCTACCTGTAAGTCATTATTCATCAATTTGCAGTGTGATAATATTAATAAAGATTATAATCAGTTATTTCTCAGTCAGTTATCAGAATTTATTTTCCTCCGTGCAGGTCCATGTGTTGATGCAGGATCATGTACCTAAAACTGCCTAATCAATGTCGAGGTATGTCGAGATTGATATGCTGTAAGAATCCATGTTGTTGTTTTTTTCAAAGTCAGTGTGCACACACCAAACTGCAGGTGCAAAATCACCCTAAGATAATTATCACAGCCTTTATATAATTAGGTAGTCTCACTTGTTTCAGCCTTTTAGAAGAATTATCTTACATCAAGTGCTTTCATTATGTTGTTATCTGTCTTGTTTTAAGTCGCAAAACATATTTCTTGAAGTACTCTTAAAAAAGTCCAAAAGAAATAAGTGGAAATATCTTACCTTACTGAGGAAAACATTTGATACTAAATGACTTCATAAAAAGGAAATACATGGTTGCAAATGACAATGCAGTTTTAAGCCAACTAGTGCCTACCATACACTAAAAGACTTTGAAAAGACTTTAACAGAACTAAAGTCTAAAACCCTCTCACATCTAAAAATAATGTGAGTTTTTAGTCATACACTGTAAGATTTGGGGGAGAATGGGGATCTTGCAGGGTCACTATTGCAGGACTACAACTAGACTCCTTTTGAGATTATTTTTTATCCTGCTCCTGGTGGAAAATATAACACCAAATTCCCTTTAAGAAAATTGACATATTAACAATTCCTTATGTGTCTGCAAAACACATAACTGTTGTAAGACAAGGTAAAAGGTGGCATATGTTGACAGTGTTTTTATTCGGCATTAATACTATCCATAAAGAAAAACCAGTATTTGCTTACAAACTTTAAGATCTTGTGACCTCAACTCACTACCAGTCTCTGTTGGTTAGCTGCACTAATTTAGTGGTAGGAGACAGTGGAAAAATGAGGGTTTCTTACTTAAATAAATGTTGGTTGGTGGATCACACACACACAAAATTAAACGTCGACTCTTACTCACTCCACGACCCCACCAATTTCCCCTCCTTTTCCAGCCAAAAAGAACTAAAACACGTCTTGCACCTCCCCAGAGTCCCCTCCATGTTTGCTGTCTACCTGGCAGCTTCTTGTATGGTGCTGAAGAGAGCGCACCTATTGGTTGTTAACACGTCTTAAGACAGCTCAGAGTGAGTTTTATGACTGCCTTACACGAACGATGGAGATCACAGGGGTAGCACAAACTGAGGTCAAACTCTCGTGCTTTTATTCCAACACTGAAAATTTGTCTGCGACCGTGAAGTTGCTTGACAAGTCATTTAGTGTAAGGCCAGCAGTAGATTAGAACTGAAGTAGGTAACAGGGACAGGCAGAATGAACCTGACACACTTAAGCCATAAAACTACTGGGAGGAGACCAGAGTTCACCTTTGGTCCACAGTAATGAACACATAACGGTATACAAACACAAATAATTCATACTATCTTTTACTGCTAGAACTACACACACACACTATGTGAACACACATGCATACCTTAAAGAAATCCTTTCCTCGCCCGGTCACTCTCACAAACACACTTGAATAACCTCACTATACAGCAGCATATGGACTTTGTACAGAGCCTTGAACAAACTAATCACCAAGTTCCACTAACACACAATCCCTTTCTGAACACAATCTTCCGCCGACGTCGCTGTTGTTAACATAACATCTCAACCCCGGCCCTCCAGCCACGCTGTCTGACTGCATGCGTTTATCTCAGGCATGAGGACTTGAAGGCTTGTTGCATTTCTATAACGCAGCGTTCGATATTCATGATTTGCTCTTGTTAACCTTAAAGCGATATTTCAGCTGGGTGCAGCACTGTGGTGTAGGTTTTGGCAGGCACACGCCCATGGGGGTTCATAAATAATCAGCCGCATATGTTAGCTGTCCTGGTTGAGAGTGGTGATGTATTGGACCTCGCCTTCGTTTTGCTTTTCTTTGGGTGTGGAAATCATAATTCAAGTGGATACAAAAAGAAAAGTACTTCCAGGCAAATGATAGGGTTTTGGTTGGTGTTATTTTTGCTTGCCCTCTTGATCAATGATAATAATCACTCTATAATGATGATGACAATAATTCTCCATAAAGCAGTCCCAGTATTAACACAGTTTTGTGACACAGAGGGAGAAAAAATAAAAATAAAGTAAACAGTAAAATTTAGATTAGAGAATAAAAAATAGAATGAAAATTAGATAATATACAGCAAAACAATGGATGTCAATGGTTAACCATTAATTGGTTAACAGAGTATTTACACATGTCGATCTACATGTTAATTTTGCTAATCATCAGTTTATTGCACTGTGCACCAACCAGGTCTTGTGGGAGCTAGCTAATGGCACGGCTCATTTTGGCGACTGCAACTGGCAACATTGTCCCGGCTCAACAGTGTTGCTGTGGAAATGTTGTGCCCATTCTCCAGTCATCCCCGCAAGTCACCCCGATAAGTGGCTCAATTTTGAGCCAAAAACTATATTATCACTGTTAGCCATGTTAGCAGCGTCAGTGTATCTTGTGGTGCTAACATAGTTAACAATGCTAAAAGGGGTTTTGAGGGTCAAAATAAAGCCGTTAACTCAATGGGGCAACGTT
>JAPZEB010000002.1:9357367-9367783 GCA_029783705.1 Chaetodon striatus
GCATGTGATCCCCTCTCTCCCCCTTCCACGTCTGACAAAGCTAAAAATAATAATCTTTAAAAGAAAAAAAACTAAAAACCTGATGGGTAACTGCATTTGGTGGTAATCCTCTGTGAGTTCACTTCAGTCAGCGACACAATGTTCATATTACACAGTTATTTGATCCATTGTTAATATAAAACTTTAATTTCTAGCTTTCCACATTTAACATAAAACAGTCATACTGCTGATCATAAAATTATACTTACTTAATTCTTACATTTCTTTGCATTAACTTTTGAAACTTCACACATAAACAATAAGGGTGGTGCAATAAAGCAAACATGTAAAGTGAGGAGAAACATGCATTTTTCATGTTAAACTGTGACGGAGTATGTAAAACAAAAAAACTTTTTATCTCTTCTTATAGAGACATCCAAAATAAAATTTTAACCCCATTAAAGGAATATTTCACCTACAAAATGACCATTTCTATATCATTTAGTCATGCTGTGTTACCTTGAATTTGTGTGGAAAACTCTGTTTTATGCATGCCTTCACAGAAAACGACGAATATATTGATTTATTGATCGATCAGGGACGACATTGTCCCCCCACCCCACAATATACACACCCCAGTATATTTACTAAATTTTAATTCCAGTCTGATGCAGATTACACAGCATTATTTATTTATCTCATATTTATTTCCAACAAATCAGACACAGAAAACGCATCACTTCCTGCACATCAACTGATTCTTCTTGAAAGAAAACAAAGAACTGACTTTAGTGTTTGGAAATGCAAATGGAAAAGCTTTCATAAGCTTCACTAATTACACCAACTGACAATGGAAAGTAGCAAAACAGACATTTCTGTAAAAACTGTTGTGGCTTTTGACTTTTTAAGTGCAAATTCTACAGCAAGCAAAAGGGTTCTGCTTCCGATATGTGTCTTGGTGTGCGTGGCTTGTCAGCATGTAGCAGAGCATGGTGTGAATGAAAATGTGTTTGATCAGCTCCATCTCTCTCTCTCTCTCTCGCTCCCTCATTTTCTGGTTTGCTTGTATCTCCCTCCATCTCTACCACCTTCCAACAGAGCCTTGATCAACAACGTCCATTTTATCCAATAAACGCCAGCTGATGCCAAATCATAATTAAAATCTCCGCAGAGAGACGCCTGAAAAAGAAGCTTAATTAGGCTTTTTTTTTTAAAATCTTTGTGTTTTTGTGCCTTTTTTCTTCGCTTTTAGACACAAATCAAATTAACTCTCTTAACTTTTGTGCTTAAGAGCCGAGGTCTTCGCACACGTTTGTGGAGATCAAGCAAATTCCCTTCTTTCTTTTATTTATTTTCTGTCAAAGTGTGTTTTGTTTTGTTTCACCTTCCTGATTCTGGTTTTGATCAGTGACAATATCACAGTAATCTGTGTGACTCAATTCGGAGAGAAAATGCAGCAGCACATACAGAGAGAAAGAGAAGAGGAGTAGATGGGGAAAGAGGCATGTCAGCAGGAGAGGGAGAAGAGAAGGAGAGTGAAACGGAAGGAGGAATGGAGAGAAAAGGAGACGGGGTAGTGGGGGACTCTTTTAATACAGCAACTCAAAGGACGACCAGGCTTCTTTTCGCTTGTTTTGTCTCTGCTTGATCCCCATGGCACACATGATGCACACCCACGCATGCTGCACAGGTGTAAGCACACGTACACATGCGCACAGGGCTCAAAGGCCAGACTTCTTTTCGAGCTTCCTTCTTTTGTCTCCTTTGGATGTGCCTGTAATTACAGCTCAGCCAGTGATGAACAGCAGGGGAGGCTACTAATGCTACTGTACAAGTGTAAGCAAGAATGCCAATGAATAACAGCCCGAGACAGAGAGAGAGCAAGGTGACTGGCTTTTGTTCGTATTGTGTCCAGGACAGTAAAGACGGTTCATAACCTTCCAAATCTGCTCTTACCCAGTTGTGCTAATTAATGAATCCCACTTTATCATAAGTAATCTATTAGCATAGGTAACTATATAAGGGCAGGTGATGCACTGTGTACAAAGACTATGGCACAAGCCCAACATTTGGAGAAATGCCACCAAACAAAGGCTATAAGAAGAAGAGCCTCTGCAGTAGCGAAATCAATGTACTGTTGAATAAACTTAAACAAACTAAATGTGATTTTCCAGAGTGTCAGTATCGGTGTTAAAGGAAATTCAAAGACTCAGCACTGGCAAACATTTGACATGTCAGCAGCAGTGGTGGAGGAAGTATTCAGATCCTTTACAAAAGGACTAATATCACACTCTCAAAATACTGTTACTAGTAAAAGCTCTGGGTTTACGTATTCAAGTACAACCACAGAAATTGAGCATAGCGTTAGTTCAGGCAGGACACGGTGTCAAGCTCAGCTCACATCCCAGCTACATCAGATGATCTCAAACAGCCAATCAACTGATGCAGCAGCTCATCCACGGAAGGCAGTCAGCTGACAGATCACATGATTCCTTTCTATGCAACCAATTGGTGAATTTCATTCAGAATGCCCTATTTAAACTGCTCTGACCTGCCTACTGTTGCTGCTTCCTCTGCAAGCCGTTTTGCGAGCTCCCACACATGAGAACAACCAGGCTGTCGGTGTACGCGCTTCAAGTTACCCTGCCGCTCCCCGTGCACGATGAGGATCCACTGTGACTAATCATATGCATCATGGACTCACAGCAAATGCATCTGAAGCAGAGGAAGCCAATCTGAGAGCGCCGTTCCCGCCATTGGAGCTCTCATCTGGCAAGTAGTGATTTAAATGTTGTTAAATTTAAATCTGAGTGGAACTGCCCACTGCAGATGTCTCCACCTGGTCCCAGGGAAGCCACAGAAACAAGCAACAGCTCCCGCAACTTCGCTGCAGTTCCAGTAAGGCCGCCGCTCCTCCATGCTAATGAGCCGGTGTTCCAGCTCCGGCAGCCAGCTCCGCTGTTCAGAATGATAATCCCATCTGTCGGCCTTTTCCTCCATCCAGTCATCACTCGCCAAAATGAACTCAAAAATCATAGACTTTGAATCCGGTCAGCAGTCGCTGCCCTCCCCCACCGCCGTGGGTGCATGCATGGCCGTCATCTGCGACGCAGTCTGATAACCATACCGCGCTTCTATGACAGCTTATTCTCCCAGAGGACGCTGGGAAGTGCAGTCCCAGTCTCTCCCAGGGTCCCACCATTGCTCCTGCGGCTACCATTTCCCACAACATGAAAAGCCAAATCTAGCAGGTAATGGTATCAATCTTGTTTAAATCTCATGGTGCTCAGTGACAGGTTTTATTGTGGCTTCTGGAGATATGTCAGTGATGCTAAAGCACAGTGATCCCTGTCTTCCCTAAACTCTGACTTAATTAATTTAATATGGCATTTGGAGTATCCAGAGGTGTCACCTCTGACGTTTATCCAGTACCTATCTAGCATCATGTCTGATCTGGCATGGCCTACAGAGGAACACTACTCATTTATATATTAATTACAAATATAATGGACATGCTATGATATGTTATGTCCATTCATAGACTGGACCGGTCAGTTTTCAATCAGGCTCTCATTTATAGGCCACTCTGCAGCTCCTTCTCCCACTTCTGTGCAGTCAATTCAAGCCTTTTCCAGCTCCAACCCAGGGAGATTAAGGTGATTCTGATAGTTCTAATTGTTATGGCAGCATGTGCAATTTCCGTACTTTAAATACATCCATGCTGGCAGCTATTTAAATTATAAGTATATAAATGAAATAAAATAAATGAAAAATGTCAACCTCCCTGAGTTTTGAAAAGCATAATAATAATAAGAATAATAAGAATAAGAATGAATGAATGAATAAAAAATAGCATCCTTACTGCTGTTTTATCAATTACGCAATAACAGGAGTGGTACAAGAGTTCCTAGCTGGCTTCACGTGGTCGACAACTCTCATTGCTTGCAGTAAATTACAAATTGCTTGAAGGAGCCCAAGATGCATTCCTGAAAAAGAGGCTCCATGATCAGTTCATTTGAAGATTGTATTTATCCTATAGGTATAGCTACCCATAATATGCTGGGCAAGCGCGTAATTATTATTAATCTGCTCCTTATCAAGACAAGCTCAAAGCATCATAGTGTCATCCTTTGGCACTGTTTTCAGTTTATGCTTTTGGATGATGCCCTTAAGTTTATTAAGAAGCAGGAGGGGCATGCACCTAGCCAAGGCAGTTAGCAACGATGCTTGTCTTTACACCCTTCCCAGTGGCATCCATTTTTCGTTTAAATGGAGAGAGGGATGCATTTTCAGTTAGGCTCACCTTTGTAGCAGCAACCCAAATAATTATTCATCACTTTGTCAGATGCACTTTTCTGGATTCTTTAATAACTGTAAAATGCCATTCATGCTAGATGTCTTAGATGACCTCCTGCTGGAAGACTGTGCATTCAAAGCAAATCAATGCATCTTTGTGCTCAAACATACTTTTGCTAAATTATTAAATTAGGAATTCCTCTTCCTGAAGCCAAAACATCAGGTTAGATATCAACCACATGCAAGCAAAGAAAAAATTGCACATGTAATCACATCAGAGAGGTCATGAAACGTATAGGAGGCAGTAGCATGTCAAAGAGGAGTCCTGTCTTCACTTGGGTATCTTATTTGCACATGCATTATTCTCCAGGGATTCTTCTTTATATCCAGGCTTCTCAACCTCTCAAACTGTGCATTCCAATACACATACTGCCATATATGCCAGAAAACCACAGGATGTTCTCTACATCCATTCAGATTTTCAAAAACGCAACTCAGCATGCCTTCCCGGCTTTTCTGACCCACGAGCCTTCACACAGTGAAGATTCGTCATATCAGCTGAGCCACTGCAACAGTATGTTCTTTTAGGGCAGCTGCAGTACATATTAAAGTGAAAAGTGAAGCATGCAATTTGGACCACTCGCCAAACCTGTAGAGTACTCCATGCTTGGATGCAGGCTGCAGATCTGAGCTCTGGTCCTGGTCTCTTCTGTTTTAAAATCTAAAAGTAATGTACAAGAAAAAAAGATGAGGTGCTGATCACTGGCAATAGACTTGACTGTAGAAATCAAATGTCGCACACTCTGGCTCCATATGCATTTCTTTATTTTGATGACGTTCCGGCCTTTGGGCCTTCTTCAAGATCAACAAGCATGTCTGGTGTCAGTCTGGTCTCTTCTGTGCCACAAATGAAATAACATCCCATCCTTTTATAACAAGAACCTCTGATCCTCATTATTCATCAAGTTATACAGATGCAGCCCCTGCAGTTGGTTTTGGGGGAGTTTTTCAATAACTACATTCAATGGTGTCGGGCCGAAATAATTCTGTAGGTATTTTGCCTGTCAATGTTTCCGTCATATGTGCATTTAATATTCACTGTTTGAATCCCGCAGAAATGCAGCCATCTTCCATTAAGGGAGTTGCCGCAGGTAATAAATCCCACCTGCGCTATTTGGCGTCTTCTACCAACAGCCTGCTAGAAAATCCATCTGCTAACCTCTTGCTAACGGCTTTAGAGAGGAAACTACAAGGTAACGATACTTGTCACTCTTTCACTTTCCCACATATGCAAAGCAATCACATACTTAAGGGATAGGTGCTCTGGTTCTTAGACTTACCATTAGAAAGGTTTCCAACACAGCTATATGGGTTTCTTAGAGGTGGTTAGTTAACTACATGCACTGAATCCTTTGATCCATGCATGACCTCACTGTAGCTGATGTAATTGTTAACCCTCACTACTTCTCCATATTATTAAAACTCACAAGACTGACAGAGATAGGTGAGGAACGCAGTTTAATTTTGAAAACTAACTCTGCCTGTTTTCTGTCTTTTATGACTCACAACATGACAAGCTGACCTCAAGCCAGCCGGCAGGAGCCTCTCTTTTCACGGAGGAGGGAAATCCCATGCTTCTCACCTTGCCTCCTCTGCCGGCCTGGCGGGCTATCATATGAACTCTATACTGTTCGATCTCTCCACATGGGAGAAGCTACAACTGCAGCATCCATTGCTTCTGTCCCAACGCCAAGGCAATGGGCTGATGGACATAACGTTACCTCCTGCCTGAGACTCAAGTCATCCTTGAGGCTTAAAAGCTATAAATGCCTTGTGAACTACTGGCTGATATTATGGCTTATCTGCTGGGCCCTCTTATTAACTCACAATCTATGTAGTCATCTAATCCATATTGGTTCTGTTAGCCTCATTGCAATTCATTAGTCCAACTGGCTGTCCACCTAAGCTGCTCCTCTAATGGCACTTCCAGCACTCTGGCTTAGGCTTTCCATGTAGGCGCATGGAAGGGCAGGGAGGTTTGCCTCTCTGCCTCAGGATTTCCTCATTTGCACGTAGAAGGGCAGACAGGTGTGCTTTCTCTGCCTTATGGCTTTCCACACAGGTGTGTGGAGGGGCGGAGAGGTGTGCTCTCTCTGCCTTCTGCTTTCCATGTGGGCATGCAGAAGGGTAGAGAGGTGTGCTCTCTCCACCTTCTGCTTTCTACATAAGCGCGTGTAAGAGTATTCTGCATAGGCTTTAGGAGAGGCAGAGGGGTCCCAGAACAGAGCCGTACCACCAAATATAATACTGCAAATGGAAATAAAGTTTTCTTTGACAAAAGTGTTCCTGACTGAACTGTTGTTTAATCAATTACGCAATAATGGGAGTGGTACAAGAGTTCCTAGCTGGTTCGATTTATGTTGCAATAATTTACAATCTGCTTGAAGGAGCCCAAGATAACGATGCATTCCTAGAAAAGAGGCAAAGAAGGCTTCATGATTGGTCAATTTGACAAATCACCCTTTTCAACAACTTGTATTAACGCTATAGGTATAGCTACCAATAATATTCTAGGAAAGTACCTAATTATTATGTATCTGCTCTTCATTATGACAAGCTCAAAGCATCATAGCCCCATCCCTTTGCCACTGTTTTCACCATTTTATGCCTGTGGATGATGCCATAAAGTTGATTAAGAAGCAGAAAGGGGTGCACACCTAGCCAAGGCAGTTATCAGTTATACTTTCAAGCATGGCTTTACACCATTTCCCAGCAGCATTCATTTGATGTTAAAATGGAGAGAGATGTATTTTCAGTTAGACTCACCTTTGGTTGTTGCAGCAGCCCAAATAATTATTTGTCACTTTTCTGGATTATTTTAATAACTAAAAAAAAAAAAAAAAAATGCTCATGCTCCATCTCATAGATGACCTCCTACTGGTAGACTGTCTGATTCAAACCAAATCAACGCATCTTTGCTCTCAACATACTTTTGCTAAATTGCTAATTAGGTATTCCTCTTTCCAAAGAGAAAACATCAGGTTTAAGTTATTCGATTTCTATGCATCACCTTATATATCAACCTGATGCAAGCAAAAATAAACAAATGAATAAATTTTAAATCACATCAGAAAGGTCATGAGAAAGTACAAGGCAATAGCAATGTCAATGAGGATTCCTGTCTTTGCATGGGTATCTTAATTTCCATGTGCATTATTCCCCAGGGATCCTGCTTTATATTCAGGCCTCTTAACCTCCCCAACTGTGCATTCCAATATCCTTACTGCCATATTTATAGCATTCCAGAAAAATATTTAATATATCCCAATACATAGTATGTGAAATGCTGTATGCCAAAAACACCAAGATGTTCTGCCACATGCAGTTGTATTTTGCAATATGCAAGTCAGCATGCTTTTCTGGTTTTCTGACCCACAATCCTTTGCAAAGTGAAAGATTTGTCATATCAACTGAGCCACTGCAACAATATGTACTTTTTAAGGGCAGCTGCAGTATGCGATTTAGAACACACCCCGAATCTGTAGAGAAATTCCATTACAATGTATGCTTGGATGCAGGTTGCAGACCTGAGCTCTAATTCTGGTCTCCTCTGTGCCACAAATGGAATGACATCCCAACCTTTCATAATGAGAAACTAGAATCTTCCTTAGCCATTAAGTTATACAGATGCAGCCCCTTCAGTTTTTTTGTTTTTTTTCCAATAACTATGTTCACTGATGTAGGGCCAAAAAAAAATTCTGTAGGTACTTTTGCCTGTCAATATTTCCATTATATGTGCATTTAATATTCACTCTTCTGAATCCTGCAAAATGCAGCTATCTTTCATTAAGGTACTTGCTGCAGGTAATAAATTCCACTTGCTCTATTTGGATCCATCTACCTACAGCCTGCTAGAAAACCCATTTGCTGACCTCTTGCTAATGGCTTAGAAAGGAAACCACAAGGCAACGATACTCGTCTGTCTTTCACTCTCCCACTTGTTCAAAGCGATCACATATTTAAAGCATTCTTAGACCTACTATTAGAAACGGTTTCTACACAGCTTTTATTGGTTTTAGAGGCGGTCAGTTAACTACACGCACTGAATCTTTTGATCCTTACCCATGACCTCTCTGTAGCTGATGCAATCATTAACTCTTACTGCTTCTCCATATTATCAAAACCCACAGAGACTGACAGGGATAGTTGAGGAGAAACATTTCATTTCTAAAACTAATCCTGTTTTGTTCTGTCTTTTATGACTCACTACCTGAAAAGCTGACCTCAAGCCAGCCAGCAGCATGGAGGAGGGAAATCCCATGTTGTGATATTGGTTGTTTCTTGCCTTCACCTCTTCTTCCAGCCCAGTGGGGTACCACAGCATCTATTGCTCCTGTCTCAACGCCAAGGCTACAGGCAGATGGTCATCATTTGCTCATGAACATTACCTCTGGCCTGAGACTCAAGTCATCTTCGATGTTTAAATGCTGTAAGTGCTTTGTGAACTACTGGCTAATGTTGTAGCTTATCTGCTGGGCCCTCTTTATTAACTGACTAGCTATGTAAATCATCTAGCAATCCATGTTGGTTCTATTAGAAACATTGCAATTCATTAGTCTTATTGGCTGTACACCTAAGCTGCACCTCTGCTGGTACTTCCAGCACTCTGGAAGGCCAGAGAGGTTTGCCTAGTATGGTTGTTTTGGGGTCTTTGCGGCTTATGGGAGGTTTGCCGCTCTGCCCCAGGCTTTCCTCATTTGGAAGGGCAGAGAGGTGTGCTCTCTCCGCCTTCTGCTTTCCATGTAGGCGCGTAGAAGAGACTTTCTGCATAGGCCTGATGGTAGAGGGCCCCCAGAACAGAGCCATCCCGCCAAACATAATACTGCAAATGGAAATGAAGTTCTCTTTGAGTAAAATGTTCCTGACTGAACTATTGTTAGCTCAAAAATCAATGCCCTTTGTATGGTACACTAAGTGCTTCATTCTGCATGGATTCATCAAACTAAAAAGTGCTTAGTGAAGCTGAAAATATTTCACCTTGACTCTCAAAGCTTCTGTAGTTGACCATAGGAAAAATAAAGAATAACTCTTTATAGTATTCATTCATTCATTCATTCTTTGTAACTGCTTATCCTGTTGGGGGTCCCAGCTGACACTGGGGGAGAGGTGGTGTACACCCTGGATAGGTCACCAGACTATCAGAGGGCTGAAAACAGAGATGGACAACCGTTCACATTCACATTAACACCTATGAACCATATAGAGTTACCAATCAACCTACATGTCTGTGGACTGCAGGAGGCAGCCGGAGTATCCACAGAGGACCCACGCTGACACAAGGAGAACATGCAAACACAGAAGGGCTCCCCCATCCTGGGGTTCCATGGCTGTGCTAAGTTGCACTTTCCAGTGTCAGCTAAGGATGATTCTGCCCTTATTTGCAACCTAGTGGATATATATACTTTCAATGTGAACAATGTGGCTAACATTGCAGACACTCCTCTGCACATATGTGTTAGCAAAAGGCAAGTATATCATGAGACTTACTGCCATATATAGCCAGTCTTTAAATTTATAGATAAAAAAACACAAACAAAGATCAGTTCCAATCTTAAATGACAAGACAATTTTGAACAAAATCTAATCAGTTCATTGTTCAGTCCAAGTGAGCATACAAAATTTAAAGAAATCCCCTCAAGGTGTTCTTGAGATATCGAGTTCACAAGAAATGGACGTGCATCCAGATGTACAGGGGGACAGAAAGATGGACTTAAGCATTGACAAAAAGCAATTTTATCCCTATCCCTATTATCATGTACAAAACAAGTTACTTTTTATTTGAATTTCAGCCGTAGCTTATTCCTTTTTTATCCATAATGATTAGCCTAATCTTAATTTCAACCATTAGCGCAAACACACACCTAAACCTAACCCAAGAGGATACTTTTTAATATGCAAGAACATCCATCTGGTCTATTCTAGGATCTCCCCCTCTCTCTCTCTCTCTCTCCCTCTCTCACTCACACTCACACACTCTCACTCTCTCTCTCTTTAACACACACACACACACACACACACACACACACACACACACACACAAACACACACGATGCAATATATTGTATAGTCACCACAATGTAT
>JAPZEB010000002.1:9375700-9389687 GCA_029783705.1 Chaetodon striatus
CAGAATGCGAGTTTTCTGAATAGGGCCAAGGTTGCGCAGAATGAGCGAAGACCTTAAGTTGTACAGCTTTTCTATGTGCTGCTGTACTCCTTTCAGAGCCTTTTCATTCCCCACTATAGATGTTCACAATGATGTGGCTTCACTTATAATGGCAGACCTCACTCAATAGAGGAATCCTTCTATTGAGATGGCATTGACAATCTATGTGTGTGTATCTACAAGTGCCCTCAACTAGAGGGAGAATGTCAGGGTAAAACTCACAAAAATATTTGTTTCTAAGACACAAAGAGAAGAAAACCTCTAATAAATTACTGTGCATTACAAGCTACCACTTGTGGCAAGGTTACTCCATCTCTCACCCACCTACTTCAACTTTACTCTGTTCCCTCTGCCCACACACATAAATGAGTGTGAAAAAGCAGATGAAAGGAAAGAAAACTCGACAGAGGGAACAGTAATTGTCAAAAAGGACTGTTAAAATGGTTGAATCCAATACATATAAAAACAATATAAGAGGATGTTTTAAATACTTTTTGTGCCAGTTGCAGTTGCAAAGTTAATGCACATAAATATTCAAAATGGTGGTGATTGTGGCTGATGTTGTTTCAGCTCCTGCTGGTTGTGGATAGAAGTGGATAAAGAGGAAGTGGCTATTGGTGCTGCCTTGGGCAAAAATGTCATTTTGGATTGCATTGTTAGTGAAAGGCCCAATAGTTTGCAGTAAGGTTTTAGTCCTGAATGGATCAAGCCAAACCTGCGTCTCAGACGTTGTGCAGCTTCCAACGCTTCACTGCTTGACCCACTGTGCATTCACATAATCATGCTGGGTATATTAGACTATGTAAAATTCAATGGTGCACTAGGTGAGGGAAGACATTTGGATTCAGAGAAGGATACACGTTGGAGCAGATGTATAGACGACAAATAGACACAAAAACCGTACATATGTCATTTGGTAGTAAGAAAATATAGTGAGAAAATGCACACTTCTCACATACTTTAGACTATGCATAAACAGTTATGTGTGATGTTTTGACATGGAGATGAGAAGTAAGGTGAGAGACAGAATCCAATCAACATTCTTTCAGCTTGAGCATGTTTTTTTTTTTTTTCCAGCACTACTTCAGCTCTTACTCTTTGTCATGTTCTGAATCTGCACAAAGATCGCAAAGTGTAAGGTTGCTACGATACCTGATCAGCCAGTGTATGACCCACCCTACTGCTAGACAATAATTTTAATGGTTGACAATTCTGTTAAATAATGGATTACGTCTAACTTGTTTTGAACAATATGGTTAAGGTTAGGAAAAGACTGTTGTGGCAAATCAACAATGCTTAAGGTATGGTTACAGTCAGGAAACTAAAACACATTGGATGATCATGTTATGGTAAAACTGATACATTATTACAGCATGTGACACAAACTGTCTCCCACCTGAAGTTCAGATGCATACACCCATCCACAAGCCAACCCTCCACACCTTTAATCTCTGCCTCGAAACGTGAAGGGCAAGCTATTTGCTGCCCTGAATGTTGGCATTGGAGGTGTGAATTTGTTCAATATAGATGTAATACTCAGGGACAGTGGCCCGTTATGACAGGTCAATAAAACATGGATCTGCTCACACAACACAGCACAGGACAACTAGGCAAGCACAAAAGAAAAAAAAAAAAATCAATCTGCAAGTCAAGATTTAAAACTGCAAAACAAATGTTGAGTGTAAAACACTGATTTGACTTGTTTTGAGTCTCCCTTCTCTCTGCAGTTGTTATGGCAGAACAATTTTCCGCATGCCATAAATGAGTGGCTAACAGGCCATGTGTCCTAATATGACTAGTGAGGTCATACATCACATCTTTTACAAAGTTACGCTAAAAAGACTAGTCAGTGATACTGGTAAATAACCTGATGTTACTAAGACAGAGTCCATTTGGACGACACTTGACCTTCAGGTCCAATACAATGGATTTTGCTCTGCTCTCAACACAAGTTGGAGGAGTGGCATAAGAGAAACCCAACAAATGCAGCAGCCTAAAACATGTGGAGATGTGGAGACACTGAGCATTGATACTAGAAATCCAGAGACAAATCCATGTAGAGATAAAACATGTGGAGGTGTAGGGATGCGTAGAGACAAAACAGCAGTTACACTGGACAGAGGAGGCCGGGGATTTGGAATGGGACCCCACTGTGGTGCCCTGCCCTGGCATATATTCTTCCACCGTATAAAAAGAAAGCCAAAATATCCCAGATACAGCCGATGCCATCTTGTGCTGGTGATGTCATATCAAGCCAGAGTCTATGCAGTAGCAATCTCAGCGGTATCTATTTCCTGCCCAAACAGTCGTCTGACCAATCGCAAGCAGCACCATTGATCATGAGCACACTGATTGGCACACATAGTTGTCTATCGTGAAATCAAACCCCCTTTTTATAGTATCATATAACAAATTAAAACCAAACTTATCAGAAAAATTAACACTTGGCCAGTGTGATAAGAACTACCTTAAAGTAACAACAACAAAAAAACTTTGGGAAAAATGTATTTGATGTGTACTTTGAGTTTTTAGTTTGGCTATATCCAATCTGCTAACATTAAGGGGACAGGCTTTATGGCCTGTACTGCAGCCAGCCACCAGGGGGCGATTGAGATGTTTTGGCTTCACTTTTGGAGAGCTGTCAAGTATTGCATTTTTCTTATAGTCTATGGTTTGGAGTTACACTTGCATTTAAAGAGTTAGGTACCTGATGTCATTGATTGCACCCCACTGACAATTTATTTGGCAGAATAAGACCTACTCTGTTTTGCATGTCAGGGAAAAAAACTTCAAAACCCAAGAGTGGGTAACTTTAAAGAAGGCAAGCAAAGGAAGCCCCGCTGCTCAGCCTGTAGGGTTTCTTTGTTGCAGTTCACTTTTAAAACAATCTGCCTCTTATTGCCTTCAAATTTTGATGGATTAATGTTTTTTTTTTTGTTCTCACTTTAAAGCTCTGTTGTCAAGAAATACCCACACCTCCCTTCAGCCATACTTCTTAAAAATAACTTATGCAACTAAATGAGTCAAAGAATGAGACAAGGAACCTTAACATTTTTAAATATTTTACCAAAACCAAATCTTCCCTTGACAATAACCAGGTAGGTAGTAGCCTAAATCCATTGTGGGACAAAGGATGCAAACCCCAATGTTTGGGACTGTCTGACTTGAGGTGAATGTATGGATACCTCCTGGATTGAAATTAAAAAAAACTGGCAGTGAATGTCATCCAGAAAGCACTTACATTTTATATATATATTTGTAGGCGACAGAATTATTTAAAAAGTAGAAACAGTAGAAACATCCAGTAATCTGAGGAACATGACCTGAACTTTACTTTGTAGAGTGGAACTGACTTCAGCTGAACAAATACTTCTGCCGACACCACGTGCCTATTTAAAACTTGATGAAGGAAGACAATTGATGAACCTGGAAACTCTCTTTCTCGCTCTCTCTCTGCTATTCCACCCTCTCCTATTCTCTCTCTACTTTTTTCTGGACATGAATGAAAGTGAGTGGAGACATTTTGGCCATGACAAAGTCTCTCGGGGAATTAAAAAAAGAAAAAAAATCCCTCCTGGGCAGCCCTCTGAATTGTTGCACAAATTAATCCCCTTTCCCAATTCCATCATTTGCCCCAAGCTCCCCTTCCGGAATTATCCCTTTTCAATTATTTCACCCTCCTTTTTTTAATTTCTAGTCACCATTGGAAATATCAATGGTGATGAGAGTGGAGTAGAGAGAAGAGGAGAGGAGTGGAGTGAATGCGTTATTAATTGCTCCGATGTGGATTAGATGTGAGTGTCGTAGCAACCCCTCCACCCCCATCCCCCCCATCCTCCAATCACATTTCAATTAATAACAGTCAGCCAGGCTTCGCCTCAAGATGTGCTAGCAAGATGATTGGCCTGTCATTCAGAGCTGCGTAGGGAGCATTTGCAATTTGTCACCAGTTTCCTTTTTCTTCCTCTCTTTTCACAATTGCTCACTCTTGTTTCTATCTCATGATCTCTTCCTCCTGCTCTCCCTCCCTCTTGCTCCTCTCATTTGCCTCTTCACCCAGTTATTTTTTTCCATCCTCAAAATCATGCCACATTTCATCCATTTATTCATTTTTCCCATGATAGCTTGGTCAGCGCTGGAAAGGACTGTCTACGCATATGTGTGTGTGTGTGTGTGTGTGTGTGTGTGTGTGTGTATATGTGCATGCAAGGATCTGCTAAGAGGTTTTCTCCAACCCGAAATGACGTGCAACTTTAACAACTGTCGTTCTGTGCCCAATTTCAAATGAGATGGGAGACAACACAGCTATTTTCAACTGAGGCTCGCATGTTCTCACGATAACGTGCTGGACTAGCTTGCACTAAAATACCCCAAAATGCTCACACACTTCAGTCATTTCTCTTTTATGTCCCCTCCTCTTAGAGCTATCTTCTTTTGTCACTTGCTCCTGTGTGTGTGATACAGTAAATAGGATGCCAGTGAGGACTGATGGTACCATTGTTTTGCAGTTGGTTTTTTGGCTTTCAGTTTTTATCTTTAATCTGTGTATTAATCTACAACCATGTATCCCTCGTTAAAGGTTCTGTTAGTGAGATTCCAGCATTAATAAAGCAGCAAACCACTCTTTGCTATGTAAAGATGTAGTGAAGTTTTGGCGTCCTGAGCAGACATTGAAGAAGTCACAATACCTCTGTGTGTCTTTTAATCTGAGCTGCTCTTTGTTGTGGTTTGTTGTGGTAAGCTGGTCTGATCACACATGGATGTGTGTATCCCACTGGCTAGCTCAATTCCATCACTTTGCACAACACACATACAGCAGTTACCCCCAGGACACTGTCATTGTGGAAGTGTAGTGAGTGCCCACCCACTGGTTTCCCACTGGTTAACCCTGTTAGCTCTGTCAGCACTGTTTGCTATTGTTTAGTGGTATTTATGGAGTTAACACTGTCACCTGCTAGCACCAGGCTCAGCTACATCCATATTGAGAACCGTGTCCAGACAACTTATATGCTCTGAATTTTGCATAGAGGCTCTTTACTATATCCAAACCACTTAACTTAAAGTAAAACTACCATTTATTGGTTAAAGACTAAAGAAACAGAATGAGGCTTTACTGGTCTGGTTGATTGGGGAGAAATGAGTAGGATTTCTAGCCACTCATGCTGGCTCTTACTATTCCTTTTTCCTTCTTTGAGCAATACATGCACCACTCCCTCTGACCAGCAGCAAGTTACCTGAAAAACATCATTTCATTTTGTCATTATTACTCACCAGCATTACCAGTCACTCCATTAGCCTAATGCAGAGCTGTAAAACATGCTATCCAACCACTCAAAAGCCTCCACATACACACTTTACAAATTGTGTATCCTTTGGGACTTGTGGTTTAACATACAGTCTTGGAGGTACTGACAGCTAGCTCAGCCTCAGGGGCTGCACTCCAACTGTGAGCAAAACCCACTGTGTCCTGAATGTTGCCTAACCAGCTAACAGTGCAGAAGACACCAAGTGTAAAAAAAGACAATGTGAAAAAAACAGGAGTATTCTTCTTTGGCAGAAAAATGCCATCTTACCCCACGCCATCTCCTGCCCCCACACCAAGCCAACACATACTGGACCGGTCTGTCTAATGAACAATGAAGATATGATGCAAATTATAACAAGTCCTGGTAATAACAAGCATGCCAACCACCCGAAATTCAAAAAAAAAAAAAAGTAATAGAGATTACTGAGGCCAACAAACCTCAGCTTCTTTGCCCATCTCTTCTTTTCTCCTGAGACCCCTAGCAAGGTAGGCTTGTGCAGCTGAAGAAGCTACACCCTCCCCTGCTTTTTCTCACCTTTCTGCATTCTCACAGCAGAAAAGACTCTCTGATTTACATGTGGCACAGAAAGTCCTCTAAATGGTAGGAGAGACCAGACAAGTTAGCGCCTGTAGCAGACAAAGTTTGCAAGTTAACCTTTGAGGCAAAGGAGAACAAAGCCGAGTGAGAGCAGAACTGTAAACTCTGTATGGACTCTTTCCTGCACCATTGGAATATAACTCAGCAAATGCTGCACTGGAACCACAATCCTCCGAAGCCTTGCTCAATGGACAGGATCACCAGCTGATGCAGCATAACAAAGCAACTCTTCCCTCCATTTATAGACTAGTAAAGTCACAACCGGGCAAAGCACTTATACAATTGTACAGGCTAAGCAAGACTGTTTAACTTCTGTCATTACATTTATATTTGATACTATTCAATGAATTTGTTGTAATAATCTCTATGTAGTCAGGTTATTGGATAGTTAGCTTTGTCAAAGCTTGGTTGATATTGGTTAACTAATGCTTCCCCTGGACAGAGTCTCACATGCAACTAAACATGCCGTTTCCTAACCTGGCACCTTTATACAACACAGATCACACACATAATACTCACAATATTTGTCTTTCAAACACAACTATACTCAGACTGTGAACTCAAAGTTCGCACTTTACATTTTTCTTGTTTCTTTGCTCTTCAGACTTACAACATGTGGTATGGCAGAACCTCAGTGGTCATCTTTGATTAAGCCGTTTTCATTGCAGTTATCTCTGTTGTCAGCCATTTTGTCTTTGTGTATTTACACTCACATACACTTTCTCTTGTCCTCCTCTCACACACACACGCATGCACACACACATAGACACTTTTGATTGCTTTATTGTAAATAATTACTTTTTAATCATACTTGCTGTTTAATATTGCACAAGAGTAAATGAATCTGCCAACCCTTGCTATATCAAAAAACCCAAAATGGCTATCATTTTCCTCTCTTTAGAAATGGTGCCCCAAATGGTGATTTTAAGTAAATTGAATCATATTACTTAATAAGATTATTTTAAATAATAATTATTTCTGATTGCCATTCTAATACTTTGAATAACAACTTACAAGCAGGGCAGTTCTGTCAAAATGGTTACTGTCACATAAAACAGAAGTTTTCTTAGTAACTTTGTGTTTCTCACTAGTCTGCATGTGGGATTTCACAGCTTTGATTCCTTCTCATCGTGCAGAGTTTGAATCGCATATGCATTGCCCTGTACCGCTGTCAGCCATGCCCCGAAATCTAGCTAGCTTTGGTTGGATCTGCACCCCTCATGTTGTCTACAGAGCATCCTGATCGAAAACAAAATATTAGTGTTGGTGGTTCTGCTATCCTGATTTGCAAGAAGTTAATAGGGGAGAGATTCAGTAGGATGAATTTTTTTTAAGATTTTTTAAAAAATATTTCACCAGTTATTGAGATTTTATAATGTCATCAGAAGAAAACAATTAATAAAATCCTACTTCATGTCTTAGCACTTTTAAAAGACTGATTTACAACATTTTGAAACCATTTCAGGATTTAGTTTCAGATTAATAATTTCTATGCCCTTTAAGACTTTTTAAGGCTCTCCAGGAGTCCCAACCCCACAGTGAAGCTGCGGGGTGCCAACTCTGAACTAAACCAGGTGATTCCTGAATGTAGGATCACCTGTGGTGAGTGCTGGCAAGCCAGCTAAAAAAAAAAAAAATACAACATCATTATAAGAGAAATCAGTACTGAGAGAAGCATTTCTCATTACAAGGAGTCACAATTCTCTTCTTTTGGCAGAAGCTAACTGCTTCCCCACCTCTAGCCCTTACACTTAACTAACATGTTTCTCCACTGAACACAAAGAGACAAAAGTAATATCAATAGTTCATCAAACTCCCTGTAAGATAGCAACAAGCAGACATAGTAAATGTAATGAAATTACTGAATTGCAAATTAAACTCCCTACTTATCACTGTAACATGTTACAAAATAATTTGTCACCAACACTCCTCACAGTCTGACAACAGGCTGGATCACAACACTACTATTTGGCACAACAAAGAAGCGTCACAGACATGTATTTATATGGAAATGTTGCAGATCATCACTTGAAGTAGACAGGTAGTGTTGAAAGATGCCTTTAGCCAAGCACCACAAGAAGATTGTGTTAGCCTTTGTCCGTTTGTTGTCTGTCCCTTTTTCCCTTTTTTTTTTTTTACTGCCAATTCTCTCAATCATTTCTTTTCCTCTACATTTTTTCCCTCTTTCTTCCCACACAGTATGCTTCATCTCAAACAGAGTAATTCCCCTGGTCTTCCATCTATGATGTATAATGCAGAGTGACTGGACACAATCTCCAAAAGAGCTTTCAGCAATCAGTCTTGGTGTATGCATGTACGGATGCGTGTTCTTCTGACAGAAGGTGAATTATTTTTCTGCCAATATTTGTAATTGTGCTACTTGTTATTGAGTCTCTGCAGATGGTTGGGAAAGCCTCAAAGCAATTTTTATTAAATACTAAATCTTCTCCTGTGGCGCTTTGTTTTGTTTGTGCTTCATTTGGTGTTTTAAGGGCTGCTCCTGCGGGAATAACAGCAGACGAAGCCTGTGCTTATGATCGGCATGTCAGAAGCCATGGAGCACTACAGTGCAGTGAGCTCAGGTCAGATACGTTACAGAAATCAAAGCTGGGTCAGTTACGGGGGGCTCAGGTCAGTATCATGTTTATTTAGATTCCCTACTCAGTCTTTACTGGTTTCCAGCAGATCTTTTACTTGTTGAGAGGGGGCAAAGAGTTACTCACTAACACATAATAATCTCATAATCATTGGTCAAAATGAATGCATACTGAGATCACTGAGCACCCTGTACTGCTGGCATCTTTTCCACTGAGGAGTGTTTCATAAGACTTTTCCAAGCAATCAATAATTTGGTGTGGGAGTTTTGCTATGTTGTTGAAATTGCGTCTGCACAAATACAAGGTTGAAGCACTCAGCTTTTCACTGCAGCACTACAACCACAGTCGGCGGCAGCATCCACGGAGCTCGTGAACATTTTTGACATGTAGTTATCCCACCAGACATGGTGGGGAATGGATTTTTCACAGATCTCAGGATGGAAATGACAAGGAGACAAATACATTTTTTGTTTTTGTTTATTGGAACGATTGTCTCCTTTTTCAGTTATGACAGATGCTGCATGCCTTCTTCATGGCTGCAGAGAGTCACAAGACTCTATTCACAAAACCCTTGTCTTTATAAATTACAACCAAGCAGTACAAAACAGACCCGTCTCAAGGAAAATTATGCAGTTTTTTAAATCAACAGTGAACTCAAAGCTCCGGTTGTATTCAAGCTTTTGAAGCCATCTCTCATGTGCATCTCTGTACAAGCGATTGATGCTATATAGCTTAATTTTGTAATCTGCAGTATCCTAATTTCCTGTTTTTTCTATACACACAATTTTTCAGAGATCACAGTCATGCCATCTCCTGCAGAGAGGCCTTCAGTACATGGACAAAACACTAACTCCTCAAGCTCCCATCAGTTACAAGACCCAAAGGCTACAACAATTAAACATAATGTGATAAGTCAGTGACTGATAAGGTATTAACTCAAGAACAGTTCTGATACAGGCCTAGTTTTGAACTGAATTTGACAAAAATGCTACAGCCAGCAACAGACACATTTACTACTGAACTGAAGGCAGTCAGAACCAACACTATAATGCCATAGTGTTCTCAGATTGATTCAATCCCCACTAAGGTGTGTTTGAATGGCTAGTCTCCTAAGAACAAACTACTTCAGTGACCATGAGTCTTTACAATGAACTTAAAAAATCTATTCAAATTACAAAAGTGATTTACAATTTCTACCTCTACTCCTGGGAGCGTTTCTGAAGCTGAACCTTTTTTCTGACTTTCAAATTGTTTAGCTGTGTTGGCTATTACTGTAAGCTAGCTACAACATTATTCCTACAAGTTCTTGAAGTTGACCAGTACTAACTGGTATACAGGTACTTCTACATTTTACTTTCTGCTGTATTGTGGGTTTTGTCTTGTACACTGACACTTCTCACAAGCTGCTGGCACTCTTTTCTGCCCTCTTCAAGCCCCCAGGAGCTGTGCCAGGCTTTGAAGCCTATGTGACGTAGTGCAAGTATCACAAGTTCCAGGTTCGTCAAGTGGTGCCATTGGGTTAAAAAGTACTTTTTTTTTCTATAAACTTACAATTAGAAAGTGACGTCTGTAAATCAGAAAATACATTTTTTTCAGTGTCATAACCCCTATGAAATGACTTGTTTCACTGTCAGAATTTGATCCAATTCTTCTAGACATTTCACAGGTCAAGAGAAGCCTTATCATTTTATCATAGTATCCGAAATCAAGTTAGCTGAGCGCTAAATTAGCTGCTCAGTCAGCAAACTTTGGTGCACTTGCTCTATTGGCCCAATGATGTGAAAGATCCAGGAAATTTAACAGGAAGTTAAACTTTTTTCTAGTCCTCTTGTTCGAGTCCTGCCTCCAATGCTGTATCCAGTTCTTTTTATACATTCAAGGCCCTCTACATATCTGTTCTCTGAGCCAGGAGTAGCCAACATGTTGCCCGCCAGTACCTGGTCGCCTGCAGGCAGCCAATCAGTCACCTACAGGGCACGTTCTAAAAATAACTGATGTCAAGCCAGCCATTCTACGTGATCAAATCAGCTGGCACTACAACTGTAGTGCATCCGTATACTGGCACTCATGGTAAAAGCATTAAAAGAGCACAGACTGAGCTTATGGAGAGAACGAGGGACGGACTTAGCGAAGTTAGCTAAAAGATACACGTATGACTGCATGTGGTTTAAAATTATGTGCCACCAAAGGGCTATATACTAAATACCTGCATGAAAATAAGATTAACTGGATAACATTCACAAGAACTTTAAAACATGTTACCTGTACCCCCCAGTCACCTACCCACACACATGCCCCCACTTTAAGCACTTTGTCGAACTAAAATGCACCTGGATAGAAGTTCACAAATATCAGTAACATCAATGATAGGAAACAGCAAAGAAGGCAGTGACTGATTTTAAATGTCATTGTGACTTACTCTGTCTAAGAATAAGTGACAGGGAGAGAGGAAACACACTGAGAGGCAGTTTTTAAAATGGTTGAACACTCAACCTTATCTTGAATAGGTGTGGAAATGCTCTGATTGACAAGCCAGATGTCCCCTCCGGCTCCCCCATGGAACAGCAAGCACACAGCTGAGCTTACAGAAGCAAGAATGTGAGGAGAAATGAGAAAAGCCTCAGCCTATCTTCTTTTGGCCGAGTGGCTGTGCATCGCTCTGCTCTGCTCTCTCTCTCTCTCACTCTCCTTTCTTTATTAAAAAGAAACACATGTAGTGTCGGGGCGTCCAAGTATGAAATTCAATTCTCATCCCCCAAACGGTGTTTTTATTAAAGCCGTTACTATCACGGCAAGCAGGCGGGCCTGGCCGGCTCTGCTTGGCTCGGCTCAGCTGTGTGGGTACATACTGTACAAGGAGGGAGGGGACGGAGAGTATTAAGGAAAGAGTGCAGGAAGGAAGACAGGAGACAGAGAGCAATTGCGAGAAAGAGAGGGAGGGAGGATACAGTGTGAACAAGGCAGCGAAGGATTGGGGCAGTCAGCAGCAGGGCGACAGAGGGGCTTAATTTGCCCAAAAGGCAGCTCAGCCTCTTATGCAATTTAACCAGGACGTGCTTGACTTGAGCTTGGGTTAGCACCCCGGCACGGCCCGGTGCACAGAATCAATTGCACATTGGACATGCAGAGAATTACGCTGCAGTCTTGTTTGCGCTGTGTATATTATTTTTCATCACTCTAATAACATTGCCCTCAATTATGACATAAAAGCTTTAAAGCCATCATTGGAAGCTGTGCTCCTTGTTTAAGAAAGTTTTCTGACATTGAGTGATATGACAGTTGTTATTCTTCCTTTATGCAACAAATCATATTGCGGAGGATTTGGACATGAATGTGCAGTTTTATAATAAAGAAAGAGAATGGTTCTTTAGGTTCAGAGACAGATTCCATTATCGGTGCTCTAATGTAGAGAAAAGTCAAGACAAAATTAGTCTATGATGTTGGAATAGTTCTACATCAAACCTTTATGCTGTGATGTGAAACTATTTCTAGAAGTGGAGGGAGACTGGAGTACTAGGGTTAGGGTTAGGGTCCATGGCAGCAATTAAAGTGATTGAACTACACTACAACTTAATCAATGTGATTTTCAAATGGAAGTTTTTTATTTGTCCAATACTTTGGTTTATGACCAAATACCTTCAAAACTAATGACATTCCTGTCAGGCTCAGCAATACTTTGTGTTTATTGCTCATTAGTAAATGTTAGCATCTTTCTGTTTTATGTGCAGAGCTACAGTGATTATGCATTTGGCTTTGAGGGCTGCCAAAACAATGATCACACAGTCTACAGTCCAGTCACCAAAAGAAAATGTTGGCATTGTACGTTTCTGTGAAACTACAGAGACATTACATTTATATATTTCATACGTATCATAACCAATCCAAGGTGATGTAGTATACAAGCTGACTTTCTTCATGGGAGGAAGCAGGAGAAAGATGGATGGTGTGATGCCTAGGCGAGATGCCTGCTAAGCTACAAACCAACAAACAACAAAATCGGTTGTTTTTTAGTGAGTTATCGCTGCATTTCCACCAGGGACAGTGCCACGATAAAGTAATTGTATTTTGGTGAGACACAGTTGCGTTTCCAGCTGGGATATTGCCGCGAACAGCGCTGTTTTTAACTGAGACATAAATGCCTTTCGAGCCGGGATGGTACCATGAAAAGCAGTTGTTTCTAACCAAGAAAAGTCTGCCCTTCCTGCCGGGACAGTGACTTGAAAAGTGGTTGTTTTTTTTACCTAGACATTTCTGTGTTTCCTGCAGGAAGAGTGCCATGAAAAGCAGGTGGTCTTTACCAAGACATTGCTCCATTCCCTCTGGGATAGTGCAGCAAAAAGCTGTTGTTTTGTTACCAAGACATCACTGCATTTCCAGCCTGTGTCGAGCCACCAAAGGCAGGTGGTTTTTATCCCAAATATGACCTTTTTCTTATCATAATCAAGTGGTTTTTGTGCCTAAACACAATCGCATGTTTTCAAGTCTTAATGTATCCTCAATATAATGACGGACAACTGTAATGTATCCATTGTTTGCGGGAACAAATTCTGGTGACTGGGTTGAATTTTTAAGAGCTTGCTAGTGGTCCATCATTTCATTGCACTTTTATTAAGTGTGATATTTTTCACTTTAAATCCAGTAGACCAAATCTGCCTGAATGTATTTGGGAATACTGGCACCCAAACCACCGAAGATAACTTGTAACATATTGTAAACACTGAAGGACTGCATTAGATTACTTAAACACAGACTTTATAGTGAGACAGCATGCCTTAGACAGTTGTGATACACACTGTCATGTTACAGTATGCTGGATCTTTGTTTTAGCAGGCATTTGTGAGATTGGCACATCAATGTATTCCCCCTCAAATTCCTGCACTTTTATTCCATTACATCAATTTCAGTCAAAAGTATGTTTCTGTTTATTTCTGTCTGTTTAACGTTGTTCCTGCATAACAACTTGAATGGTTGTGTTAAGACCTGAAATCACAAAAAGAAATCAGAACTGTCAAACACTCAGCCACTGTTAGATCTTTCTGCTGTGAATCTCCCCCTTCTCCTTCCCGACAGTAAATACACAGTCGGGGTCAGTTGACCCTGTCTGTGCCTCAGAGAAAACAACGCATTGTAGCTAAACTATTCTGACAGGCCTGCCCTTTTTACACATGAGGAAGACGAAGAAGGGAAGGCAGAACAGAGCGCTGGGTTGGTGGAGGGGGGGATCATCAGGGAACAATGCAAACAAGTGAGGAGAAAGTGAGAGAGGAGAGAAAGTGAAGAGACCATGATGGAGGTCACGGTGGGACTCAGGAAAACAAGTGGGGGCATGACTGCAGGGCTGGCTGCGTGGCTGGTTGGCTAGCTGATTAGGTGGAAGGCTCTGTAATTGGCTGGCTGAATTCAAGGCTTGCAGGCCGCACGGCTGACTGACTGGATTCCTGACCAACA
>JAPZEB010000002.1:9415061-9436715 GCA_029783705.1 Chaetodon striatus
ATGCTATTTTTGTGGAGGCTTTATTATCTTCACAATTTATTGTTTCTTATCTGTGAAATTAAAGTAAATAAAAGCTTCGTTTCAACTGAGGGAAGTGGTTTCAGCTTACAAAAATAGACAGGAGGTCTGCGTCGCTGCGACGTATAGTTACATTTCCGGGTGAGGTGTCAGGCTAGGTTACGGCGTAGGCTCTATGAAGACACAGAGCCGACGGCGTCAATTTAATGCAGAGATATAAATTGCGCATTAATTGGCTCATGTCCCATCCACTAACATAGAGGGGGCGGGCTTTATGACCTATACTGCAGCCTGCCACCAGGGGGCCACTAAGATGTTCTGGCTTCCCTCTTGGGAGCTGTCATGTCATCTATCTTTTTTATAGTCTATAGATTGCACCATTGATCAACAAGAACCTGATCTAAAGTCAGAATGGTCGAGTATTGTACTGCTATTCAATGGTGCATTATTCAGACACATAGGGATGTGCTGATGGCTTGCTGGTGGGTGAAGTAATACATTATGAATGAGGAAGATATTAATTACATTCAAAAATGTGAACATAGCAGACAGCAGAGCAACACTGCTGCCTGACTCCCCATTAACAGACACTGTGCGCATTTATTGATTATTTTAGAAGCTAATAGTTTAGCTCTGTCTTCTCTGTAAAGTATATAACTAAAGTGTTTAGTTTTGCTGCCCACAATATTTGCTGCAGTGACATCACTGCTCTTACTGCATCACTTTCGGCAGGAACCTGCTCACTTCTCCAATTTACAGAATCTACCATCTTAATAGCATCGCAGCAGCGGAGATGCACCTGGGTTTAAAATGGAATTGGAGATGACACTCTTGATTGCTTGATTTCATGTTATATCCAAAACACACCTATGACTAATTAAGGGACTAAATACAATCCCTTTGCCCCTTGTGTCTTACTTTGTGCCCAGATAATGCCCCGTTTAACTAATGAAAGTGGAGTTGGACACAATTTAGACCATGAGCTACAGAGTATTTAAATAAAGCCCTAAGATTCTACAGCCTAATTAGCTAAATGCTAATGTTGGCATGCTAACATGTTTACAGTGACAGTGCTAACTTGCTGGTGCTAGAGAGTTACAGGGCCAGTTTCACAGACATGACTTAAACCTAGTGCTTGAATAAAATGCTCATTTAAGCTCTCTGAACTCAAAGGAACTTGCACAGACATATCTCAAAATAGTCGTAGATTTAGCGTGTTCTGGATTAAACTAGGCCAGTTGCAAGAGGAGGGATCAGAGCTACTCTAGGACTAGATTGAAGCTTAAACTAATCCTCTAGGAGGCAGGTTTAACTTCTGCTTAACAATGTTTGCGAGAGAGCATGGACTATCTGGAATATCTAATTGAAGACCAACACAGAATACAGAGGCCAGCCAGACGACTCCTTGTTGATAGGGCTAATCCATTGAATTACTTTGATGGAATAACCTTTCGAGGCCGCTTTCGTACGTACAAAGAAAATTCACTGAAGACAGTATCTCTGCTGAGCCTGTAGTTTCCTGCCTGTCTCAAAGAGGAAGGTTGACACATACTTCTCTCCAAGTTCTGATTGCTTTCAGATTTTCGTCATCTGGAATCTTACATCCTGAACATGATTTGTGTGGCGCCAGTGAAGCAACTGTTTGCAGAATAGTTTAAGTTCACAGAGCCATTTGTGAACTCTAAGGTGTTTACATCAAGTTTCCTGATGCTGCAGGCCAACTACAAAGTGCAATTCTATGAATACGGGCAATTTCCACAAGTCATTGGCTGGATAGATGGATGTCATGATCCCATCAATTGTCCATCAACTCCTAATGCTAAGAAGTACAGGAACCATAAGAACTGTCTTCCATAAATGTTCAGGGTGTATGCCCTCCTAACTTAGAGTTCTCAAACATTGAAAAGGTGCAACTCACGATTCAAGGATTTCTCGCAACTCATCATTGTGTGCTCAGTTTCAAAGAGAACAACACAGTGGACTACTACTTGGTGACACTGGGTGTGGCCAGAGTAACTTTTTATTCACTCCATACCTAAGTCCCACAACACCTGAGCAGCAAAGGTACAACAAAGCTTTCCCTGAAATTTCCCTGATTGTATTTCAAACTGTCTCTTTGGTAGATATATAAATTAGATACCTTTTAAGTCACAGCAGATCAAGGAGAAACTTTTAAATGCCACAATGCTAAGTTCCAAATTATATGTGACACAATTGCCGAAAGGTTGCACATCCATAAAATAAAACAGAGGTGCTACGGAAACGAGACAGTTTAAAAAAAAAGAGAGAGATTAAGAGACAAATATAAAGAAAGAGATGGACAGAGGCAATGCAAATGCAAACATACAGTCTACAATAATGTTTTTGGTTTTGGTTTAATATCTATACTGCTTGGCCACAAGGTAAAATTTATTGGATTTGTAACATCAGTCCAAAGCTGAGTAGCTGCAATAATGCTTGAGAGCTCTGTCCAGTGTCTCCTACAGTAATACTTCTTATTATCCAGTGAAACACTTTTCATTGTTGCTGATGAGTAAATACCTAGAATACAATAGAAATAAAATATAAAATACAAAATAAGAAGCTCAATTTCTATAATTTGCACTTAAAAAAAACAATTTCACAACAAGCATCACAAAACCTGTGCTCCATTTAATGAACAACAGTGACAGTACTGGCTGCGATGCATACACTGCTACATGTGGCCCCAGTGGGAATCGTCCCGTAACCCAAATATGCTCAGCAGAGAGAGATTTGTCCAGTTTTAACAAGGCTGGTGGACGGTACATTTGTCATTTTTCTCCTTTGCTTTTCCACCTAAAAACTACATTTAATAAGGAGACAGCAAGTCAGAATTTTTTTTTTTTTTTTTTTGCCTAACAAGGTGGATGCCATTTAATGTGACCCACCTGACAGTGGCTGTGAGAGCTAACATTTTGACAGCAGGTGAGTGGTAGTCAGTTTGTTAAAATTTAACAAGGATGGTGGACTGAGGATCGGTCTCCGCTCATTCGTCCGTCTGTCTGTCACACTCGTCAGCTTGGACCCTGCTGATCAAATTCTGACAGCCTTCGGGGAATGCTGAATGTCACTTGTATCCAGGATTTCCAAAAATTGCACTGCCCAGGAAGTGAGCTATAATTACAGGTCTAACCAAATGGACACCTTTGTCCCTAATGGACATTGCTGTCATTTATCATCAAGTGTATATCAGACATCAATGAAAATCTTGGGTCTCGGGCTTGCTCTAATAATTCCAATTAAATACGTATTACAAAAATTACAAAAACAGATCAACATGAGAATCTTTGACACAAATTAGTGGATGTTAAAATATAGGGATATAAAAATACAATATGAAATAAAGTGATATAAATTTGTCGTAGACAGTAATTGTAAGTGAATATGCTTAATATAAATAAAAATGTTTACTAATACTGTAGCCGGTGTTGGGAAATAATTAGTTATATCTAACTGATAACCTGTAATTCAATTACAACATAAATAAATTTGTAATCAGTTACACTTAGTGAGAGAAAATATTTAAATAAATTTAAGTCATTATTCAAAATGTTGGTGATTACAAAGGGTTTACGTTCAGGTATATATCTGAGTATTTTCTTTTAGTAAAGTAGAACATAACTTTAATTCTGTTGCTTTGCATCTTTTCGCCATGCAGTAACACTTTGATTTCAGGCCAGCATATTTCCGGATATTTTGAAGCTATATTGCTCAGTTTAAACCCGTTGTTAGAAAAGTAATCAGAGTAATCAAATTTAATTACTTACATTACTTTGATAAAGTAATTTAAATATTCACAATACTAATCAAATTTTTGATTGGGTAACTAGTAGTCTGTAACCAGTGTTGGGGTCCTTATTCTAAAAATGTAATATATTACTCATTACCTATTACCCTTTTCAAAAGTAATGCAATTACTTACCAACTTACTCTTTGCCAACAGTAATTCATTACACCACTCGTTTGTTTTCTGTTGCCTGTCAGTGTTTTTTTTTTTTTTTCGAAGGATCTGTCTGAAAGACAGAATGTCACTCGTGGATCAACATTTCATCCGCCACATATCCAGCCACAAGACTAACAATTTTCTTTTGTGTTTTTATGGTTTTCCTCATGCAACAAGTCACCTCTCGTGAGAATTCACAACAAAACTTCTCGTTAGCAAGACACGGCCACAAAGCAAACCAGCTCAAGCAAAGGGTGCAAAACAACAAAAGTTTTATTTCTCTGTAAGGTCCTTTCTGTAATGTTGTAAGACAATCCGAGCCTCTCAGTGGCAAAAACAAGCAGTTTTAATGGGGCTAACTTGAAGGGAGGCTCCTGTTCTGAGTCGTTACATTGCAGCCTGTTTCGCTGCTGCCGGCTGCAGCACTATCTCTCAATACTGGACCAGTTTTAAAATCGTTTTTCCCACAAGTCAATCAAGCACAAAATATGGGGAAATAAGGTCCAGGTTGACAAATACAAGAGTTCATCTTCAATGCGCAGACATGGAATTGATGTCAGTCTTCTTATCTAAAGAAAGAAAGCAACAGTAATAAGCACATCTTTCAAAATGCTGGAGTAGTCCTTTAAAGTGACTGGGAACTCTATGCATTTTTTATAATTATTATTTTAAGCAAGCATTGTGGGCACAAGTGCTCACTGCTCATGGACATTTATTTATTCAGACAGTACAATTTTAGCTCCACGAGAGCTTCACTACAGGAGCCCTTTGTCCCTAAGAGAGAGTAATGACAATAGGCAGATAAAGGGAAGTCACCACATTAAACAGCATTAAGCCACTCAGTACCAGGCGCATTACCCAGAGAGAAAGCGGGAATGAAGAAAGGGATGAGAGGGGAGAGAAAATGACAGCAAGGCCTGGAGAAAAGAGCGAAGCAGTGATAAATAGCAGGACTAATCCGGGCTACTACAGAGGGATTAAATCGTTCTCTTGCTGCACGTTCGCCTGCTCCGCCAGACGGCAGAGGTTAAGCAGACCGTTCTCTCTCTGTCCTGTTTTTCTTTTTTTTCCCCCTCATCCCTTCAACCACCTTCTCTCCTTTTCTCATCCGTCTAATGGCATTATGGAGGTGGAAGTCTTTAATCGGAGGAGCATTGTAGTGAGGAAGGCCTCTGCAGAGCACACACACACACACATTTAGACACGAGTGTTGAGCAGATGGAGTGTCGGGCTAATAGATGTCAGTGTTTCTGATAATCTGATGGAGGGAAGAGATAACAGAGAGAGTCATTGATTTCCCTTGTGGCAGGTGTGTGTAAGTGTGTGTGCATGTGTTGCGGATCTGTGTCTTGTTTCAAATGGGCAGAAAGACAAATTTCCTCAGAAAAAAAATAAACAGCCACCACCTCATATGAAAATAGAAAAACCTGAAAGTCTAACATTTCTCAAAATGTCCAAAATAACTTAGTTACAGCATTTTATTTTTACAGAGCTTCAGTTTCAGGTTTTAACAGTTTATACATTATAACTGGAGTCACATCAGTGTGTGTGTAGACTACCATATGTGTGTGATGGAGAGCAGTGCTGTATAGGTTACATAGCATGCGTAGAATCCAGGATAATTCTGGTATACCATGCTACTAGTTCACTAAACTAGTATAATAACAAAGGTGCTGAATATGTTCTTTGCCTAGTTTTGTCCACTGAATTTCCATTAGTAAATTAATTGCTGAGATTAATCCTGGATTATCATTGGGCCGAAGCGTGCAGCTGCTGTGGGGCAGATCCAGACCCTCAGGGGCTCTGAAGGCTTCAGGTTCACTGTTTAGTTTCTGGTAACTGGACTGCATTTTATCCAAAGCCCTGTACAATGTGTGTTTTATCCACCCATTTACAAACTGATGGCAGTAAGTCACCATGCGGGGCGCTGACCTAACCACCAGGAGCAGTCGGGGCTTCAGTGACCTGCCTAAGGACACATGAACATGTGCCAGACCACCGACCTGCCCTACCTGCTGAGTCTAGGTCATTGTGGTAATTTTTTTTCCACTGCAAACTTGTTTGTTGATACAGTAAACACGTTATTTTTCAGGTCCCATACCTATCATTAATAATCAAGGAGACAGATAAGTGATACAACATTACATTTACAGTAAAAATGAAACCCTGTGAGTCAAAATAAAAAAATAAAAAATAAAAATAACACACCCCACTTTGTTTAAATGCCTTTCTTTTACATTTTCAACATTATCTTAAAAAATGAACATGAAGCCCAGTGTTACTGTACAATTCTCTGGTTTATCAGTCAAGTGTATTAAGTACACTGCAAACTGGATTCTTCACTAATAGTGAGAGAGTAATGGCTGACTTACATGACCAGGTCCAACGTGGGTACATCTGGTGTATGACAGGTCTGTATCATCACTGCGTTGTATTCCTATAAACTGTAATAATCTGATCACGTCTCTCACCTGTGTCCAGGCACAATGTTACTCCCTGTTCCTCTAGTGCAGTTCTTGTACTCATAGAATCATAGAAATTATTGTTACTAAAGTATTATTAATTATTGTTCTTATTATTATTAGTACTGTTACTGAACATCCATCACAATTTCCAGATAAATAATTTTGGATTAGCTCAAGGAAACTATAAAAAAGGAAAGGACATGACGTCAGTGACAGTGTTTGACTAGTGATTTCGAGCCAGACTTTGGTACCACTTTGATTGAAGTTAATAGGGCGGGCACATCAAATCACACTATAATCCATCATATCTTTGTTGTGTGACCAAAAACAGGGAAAAAAGACGAACACATTTAAATAAAAAAAAAAAAACATCAGACAACATGACATAATTTGTGTTTTTTAATTCAGTGAAGGAAGTCAAGCTGAGACAAAAACACTCTAAAAGAACTGATACCAAACTCAGGCTCCGATGCAAAATGTGAAGCTATATCTGACATCATGATCTTCTCTTCTTCCATAGTATCATTTGATTAGCTTTAACCTGCTGTCGTTATGAGCCAAGTTTTCCTGTGAACAATGAGAGATTATTACCAACATTTCAGATGCACTCATTTAAGTTTTACCTCCAATTAAAGCAGATAATTGAGCTGAAGTGTTGGCTTGTTTACAACCTGTCTAATTGGTTTCTTTACCCGTGGGGCTCTGTTGTGCTGATGTCTCCATGTTCCCAGAACTCAGCATTCACTTTGATGAGCACAATGTTATTATTACTATAAGAAAAAAACATGGTATGAACCCAAACCAGAAACAATACATAAACATACATTTCTTGGTGGGATGTCATTAGAACAAAGATATGTGATAAAAAATTGAATGGAATGAAGAAAACAAACCCTTTAAACACATGTATATTACTACTGTACAATGCCTTAACTTGTCCAAACATTATATATTGCAGGGACAACTGTGTACGCACAGCTGAATCACTAGTCCACACACACTCTTACATTTCACAGAGAAGTTGTCACACACTGAAATCTTCACCTGTCTTACATGCGTTCTCTTGAAGCTGCAGATAAGAGAGATTTTTTGCCACAACCTTCCTCCTGTGAACATGTAATGACAGGCGTGGGTGTTTACCTCGGCACACGAAAGGTTCAAGCAGACGCCAGAATGCTCCTCTTTCTCTCTCTGTATTCTCTGTACAACCCCCACCCGAGCCCCCTACCTCCCCACCCCCCCTGCGCCCCCTCCTTCCCCTCGCTGCAGTGGTAATTGGGTATGACACAGGATCAACAGGGAGAGAGCGAGGACGCATTTGAATGCGCCGGATGTCGTCTTCCTCACTTCTCTTTTCTAACCTGCTGCCTTCCAGCTCCCAGCCCCTCGCTCGGCGCTGTTACCGTAGCAACATCTGCGTGACCGCATCCCCCACCCTCCCTCCTCCACCCCACGTGTCATTTCTTTTATTAAGATTGGCCGCTAGTGCCCAAATATGTGTATGTGTGTGTGTAACAGCTCGACAGCGAGGTGCATAGCAGCAGAACGTTGCCAGCTGAACTCCGCGCTCCAAGCCAATTACTGCAGCCTCACTACAGAATTGAAAGCTACGACTCAGGAAGAATTACCCCGAGCAGAGAAAATGTAGCCACTTGAGTCAAACTTGTTACATTAAGTCAATCAAGTACATTATTGCACACCTGGGTACACCTCAGTGTTGCTCAAAGGGGATATCTCTGCTGGAGGAGTCACACAAGTCCATACCGCTTCGGATTTCTTCTTCTCCTGTCAAAAAAAGGTCAATTACAACATGTTTAAATAACATTTTTTTGTTTTGTTTTAAATCAAACCAATATCTTTGTTTCTCAGTTCATTCTATCTCAGGCCTGAGGGTGAAAGTCTGCTTCTCTGTCATTGCAATTGTAGTTCCCACAGGCTAAAAGGCTGATGTAAAGGACTAAATGATTCTATAAACCTTTTATTTAAATACAAATTTTAACACAAACTCACTACATTTTAAGGGCTGTAGCTCAAAGTTCACTCTCAGCCATTTGTTCCCAGGTGGCACCACATGTAAGTATGATGTCAGAAAGACACTGTACTCTCAGACAGATGTGAAGTTTTGGTTGGAATAAACATCAGGGTAGCTATTTTTTAAATGATTAACAACCGTAGAATTTCACGTTGTGCGGACGTTAACATTACAATGTCTTGAAGATGTTGGGTTTTGCTCTTCATACCTCATGTTTAAATGCCGTTATTTTACGTCATGACGTTGGCACAAGATGCTTGGACGACACTGGATTGAATGGAATATTATGGAACTAGTTGGCACTCACCTTGAGGTGATAAAAAAAATACATTTGAAAACTCTCCAGCAATGTCTCTTTCCAGAAATCATGACCTGGTTACTACAGTAATCCACACACCTTGATGTGAGCAGTTTTATGTATGGACTATTTTCTTTCTAACAAACTACACCCGCCAACCACATCACCAAGCTGGTGTTCCTCAATCCACCCCACTGAAGGAAGGAGGATTTAAAGAGTTTCATTGAGCTTGCAGATGCCAGGAGCTGTAAAACAATAAGAAACATTTCACACAGATCCAAACATCTCTATTTGTACTGTCACAACTTAAGGTTATAACACGTCAGATTTCAGTGCTGGTTGGTGTGGTGACAACCATGGTTGCCGGTGGTAACAGTGAGTGCGGTTTAATACGACAGCTCTCAGAATTCTAGAGGCAGCAAACTCTCCTTGAGCAGCAACTTTATCAGAAATACAACAGAAAGGTAACGGTGTATCTGTGTAGACTACAACTAAACAAACTCACGTTGTTTTGAGATGGTCAATAGTTGTCCTTTTTCTATCGAGCCATGAGCAACCACAACTTGATTTCATGTGACACACGGCACAAGTTGTTTTCCATACAACAGCAGGTCACAGAAAAAGGAATTGGTTACCTTGCTGAAGGAGTTGGAGGTGTGCAGTTGGTTGCCATGCAGCTCTTCATCTCGCAGCACTTTGTGGCTGCTCCTTCTTGTTTCATTACTCCCTGCAATAACTCAGACTGGTCTACCTTGTTTTGTAGATGGATTTTGGATCAATGATAGCAGTTAGCGCTGATCATTTCATGATGAAAGCCATTCTGTTTCACAAGTTGAAAGTTTGTATTGTGAACTAGCGGCAGTAGGAAGTAAAGTTTGCATTAGCAGTAATGTCACACAGTTACGCTGCACCAGTCAAGAGCCAACAATGAGGCTGATATCAAGGAGATTAAATTACTTAATAAAACAGTAATGCTGGATTACCTGCAAGAATCATTTCCCGTGAACCCCTCATGCAAGTAAAAGCAACTTAACTCCACCACAGTAACTAGCTATTAAAACAACTACATAGAGAGGTGATTACAGAATATAAAAGCACTGCAAGTGTTGGCAAAAAAGAAGTCTGATTTCACAAAAATCTTAAAGGTACAGTATACGACAGCAGCAAACATCTACTTGCCATGTAACAATACAGTGGAGTAATGGCATCCTGAGCAAAAAAAAAAAGTCACACTACCTGTGTATTGTAATCCAAGGTTGGTCTGGCTACGTGTGCATGTGAACCCTCTCTTCGTGTCCCACTGGTTAGCTAATCACCACCGCTCTGTACTGTGCACATATGGCAGGCACCACCAGTAGCCATCCCAACCCATGGTGGTGGGAGGGCTTTGTTGCGGAAGCGTGGTGACCACCCTCCGGATCCACCCAGGTTAACACTGGTTACACTCTTAACACTCTGTCAGCACGTGCTGTTCAGCACTGCTAGTAGTGTTAGCACCACCAGCACAGCTAGGTACCTCCATGTTTGATTGTGACGTGTTAAAGCTAGATGAGCATCTTATGATTCTGCCATTCATGTTTCCAGGGAGTGAGAGACCTTAATCTCGTGCAAATCTGCCATGTTTGTAATTTGTCATGCTAAACTTCCACTGCAAGTTACTTGCTATATTTCTTCCAAACACAGAGGTGTGGTGCGATAAGATTATTTAAGTGCAAATCAGCATCTGTGGGATTTGGGGCTGTTTGCTATTGTTACGCAGATGCATACAATATTCAAATACAGTTAGCTAACTACAGACCGCGAAAACAATTTGATCCACTGTGTAGCTCAAAGGCTACCAGCAGCTACTGGCAACTTTTAAGGTAGAACGTTTTCTTGCACTGAGTACATACTCAGTGCAAAAGTTGGCTTTGTGAATTTATCATTACACTTTGAATGTCAATCACATGAGGTCCCCTGGTCATACTAGTCCTGTGTGAACAGGGCTTACAGCAGAGAGGGACCTGATGCATTTGCTCCATGGGCCCAAAGTGCTAAAGTCTAAAGAAACTTTTTCGTAGTATGTGCCCTGTGACAAACTCTCACTGGGATGAATATGGTGCCATCTTTGAACATGCTATCTTGTCTTAATACAGTGCATCCATGTGATAGATGAGCATTGGATCACATCTAATGAGAAAAAAACTTGGCACATATATGGAAAAAGACACACACAAGGCTGTCAGAGGATATGAAGGGTTTAATAAAATCATACAGTACATCACAGGTCTGATGGATTTAAGTCATGGCCAGGATTACCTGAGCTTATTCCTGTGTTCTTAAAAAAATACAAAACCATTAACCTCAAAAGCAATAAAATTAAATCAATTCTTTTTTTAAGTAAAAGATCAAGGACGGTCCCTATGCCTTCAATTCATCTCACACCTGAAATGCTTTTCTTATTTCTCATCCCAACAAAGGAAGCAGAGGTTTGGACGTAAACTGAATTTAACATTCAGATGTGGAGGAATGACCCTGAGTTGATCTTTACAACCCGAATCTTAGAAAAACTTCCTGCTCATCTTTTGAATGACTGAATTGAAAGTGTACTGACTCAGACCATGAATCTATTATACACACTCATTTCTTTTTCAAAAGCTTCCCTGTAGAATGTAGCAGTGCAGAATATTAGAGCAAATTCACTGAATGATACCGCAGATAAATAGCATAAGAAAGTTTCAAAAACAAGGCATGCCAACAGCAAATCAACTTTCTCATAATTCAAACATGGAAGCGACAAGTGCCGCTCTTAGTGCCAAAGTAAAAGCTTTCAGCAAATGACAGTTTTACCCTTTTCCTCCCTCTCTTCATCCGTGGTTGACAAGCAAGTTCTAAGAGAAAGAGAGAAAAAAAGAACTGAGGGTTAGTCCATCTGCACTCCTGCCACACCCTCCGACCTTTGAGATGCTCTTTGGTGCAAAGACTGTCTGTGTTTTGTGCATACTTTTCCATCTTGAACTAACCACAGCTGAAAGGTCAGAGTTGCAAATAGTAGGGATTATCTCAGCAATGGAGAGAAGTGAACCTGTTGACAGATGTTACTCAGTGCTACATCACAACTCCAGAGGCTTTTTCATTGTGCAACAAATTGGATCTACGGGTGGAAGACAAGATGAGAATGTCCTTCTTAGTTACCCCCAACTTGTAACTAGTGTCCCTCTTTGTCGATGCAGTCTGTGTACGGCATTTGTTGTTTGAATTTTGTAAGAATTTTCACCCTGACATACTAAAATGGCAGTTTTTGACCAATGCCCTTGAAGTTTGACCATGGACATTAGCCCATTTTGTGCTACTTAATAAAAAAATCTCTAACACAATTAAGTTCTGATTGCCAGAGCTCTTAAGTAGCAGGTACATTTTGCTAATTAAGATATCTGAGGGTAGCAAAAGCCCTAAAATCAAAGTAAGTCTAATTTTTCATGTTGTGCATGGAATTACTTTGAAAGAGATTTTAAAAAATAACCTTGTGAAGCTGTAGACAGACTTGTAGTCAAGCACGACAGATACAGAACTACTCAGGTCAATCAAATATTTTATAGTATAGTGTAGTTTATAGTTTAGCATAGTTTATGGTTTTATGTATTGACCACAATATTTTTTTGTTTGTTTTTTCACACAATGTAATATACAATATTATTTCAGTGTTGGTGCTCTCTTGTGACAACCTATGCAATGTCGACATAATTTCTAAATTAATGCAGGAGTATCTGTCATCTCTCAACCCACTGGCAGTAAATTTGTCAGAAGTACTGATATATATCGATACATATCGGTTCCCAATATATGAAACAGTTTCAAAACTTATTTTCTGCTGCACTGATACACCATTAGCAGCTGCACTTATTCCCTCTCTCTTATTGTCAATATTAACCACAGTCATTCTGCTGTTCTCTGCTAATGAGCAAGAAGAGAAAAGTCACTGTTATCATGTTATAGCTTGTTCTACTTATCTTTAATTAAAAAAACAAAAACAAAATTATGCCCTCAGTGTCAAGTTTCCGTGGTATCAAAAATGATATTGAATGCAGATATTTCTCAAGGTACTGTATTCAAGTTAGAAATTCCAGTACTGTGACAGCACTAATTGGCAGACATATACTATGTACCAAAACCAAAATGTGATAAGCTAATATGAGGAACAATAACATGATTTTCCCATCAAATACACAAGTGCAACATATAACCTTTACAAACTATTTGCTTGCCTCACAGAAAGCCTTTTTAAGTGCTGAAAGGAAGCTTGCTAAAATGTTACAACTGAGAATTCTGACAATAAACCTTACCATAGGGTTCCCTTTTAGAACCCACATGTTTTAGAAACCCTCTTTTAATCTTAAGCATTTTTTTTTCTCTCTCTTTGCGTGTACAGCACAAGGGTTATATTAGTGACCTGTCTTTGTGGCGATATGTAGAACTCATTATGCATGACATCTACCTGGAACCAATTTCAGATAGATTCAGGTAAATCCTCGATACACCCTAGCATTCTGTTCACAAGGGAGATGCAATGATCTCCAAGCGAGCTATAGCCTTATAGGCCCACCTTACTTCTACAACAGCTACATGCAATTGATCCAAGCGATACAACCTTCATCTTTCAACCAAGGATCAATGAGGTCCTTGAAACCATAGCATCTCATTGACCCTGAGAGAACACAACAGGTCTGAAACCATGATTCTGAGCAGCCTCGTCTTAAATACTGTGACAGGGCTTCACTCAGAAAAGTCTATGATCAATTAACACCTCGAAATCCTGGCAAGGTGATTCGAAGAGAGACATGGTCGTCATGCCAAGGTGATAACTTGTCAGTTTGAACAGAGCTTTGCAACCGTGCAGACCTGTTACTATAACCTTGGAGTGCAACCTAACAAAATGATTAGTCAAATCTAGGCGACCTACGGCAGCTTGTTAGTGAGATGGTCTCAACAGAACGTACTGAGTGATAGATTATGAAGGGGACGCTCATGGGTGTTTAGTAGTAAGTGAAAGGCCTTCTATAAGATGGTCAATAGACTCTTTGAAGCCTTATTAGCTATTACTTATGCTTTCCAAAAGAGACAATATCGAACAAGTTGTCTCCATGCTTTGATCACCAAAGCTGATTACTACTAGACCCTTACTATCTTATTTTTTTTCAGATGCAGACATGATGCAGTTAACATTTATACAAGCTACAGGAAGGTTGTGGTAGAAAAAGAAATGTCCAACAGTTGCTGAGACATTTCTAAAAGGCAAAAATTCTAACCTCATGGCAATCCATCCAATAGCTGAGATATTTTAGTCGACATTACACTGCTAGCATGGTTAAAAATACATGAAGTAATAAGTGATAATACGAAGTAAGTAATAATAAGTAATAAAATTATTGGCTTATACATAGAAATAGATTGATTTAAAGGAGAAGATACAACAAAAATAACTTATTTTGTATAAAAAATAACTACCTGGGGGAGACTTGTGGGTCTTTAGCATGAATTTGAACTTGATATACAACAAACTGTAAACTCACAAGAATCAAGATCCCTATGCTGTTTCCTCTCTGAGCTTGTTGATGTCAGACAAATCCCACTACTAATCCTAAAGCAACTGCAGCCAGTGTACCAATGTCAGGTGGTCCAAAACTTTAGTACGGACTGAAATATGTCAATTAATATGAGATGGATTGCTGTAAAAGTTTGTACACATATTAATGGTCCCCTGAGGATACATAAATTCTTATGACTTTGGCGATCCACTGACTTTTCACCTAGTGCTGTCATGAGTTTGACATTTTCAGTTTTAAATTAATTATCTCAACAACTATTTGAAGGTCGGCCATGACATATTGTACAAGTTCATGTCCCCCTCAGAGCAGAAAGTTGTAGTAACTTTTTTTTTTTTTTTAATTTTACCTGATAATTTTTTTCACGTTTTCCATTACTTTGGATAATTATCAAATACCTGCCAAACTAACAACAGTCCCATCAGCCTCTGCTGTACTTTGTGTTTTCTGTTTATCGGTATATGTTAGCATGCTAACAAGCTAAACTACGATAGTGATGAGGGTAAACATAACCTCATAAACATCAACGGATCAGCATAATGTGATCAAGAGCATTTTAGCATACTGACGTTAGCATTTGGCTTAGAGCACAACTGTGCCCAGGTACAGCCTCACAGAGCAACTGCTATGGCTAGTGTAGCTCACCTGTGTCCTGTCTTTAAAAAACTGAGGATGAATTAAGGTTTTTCCACCCCAAAACAGTTGTACTTTGCTTATGAATTTGTGTTTTTATGCAAATGAGGATTTACATGGTAAAAACAAACGCCTGTGCCAGATGTTTTAAATTAGTATGGTAATTAGTAAAAGAGTTAAATCTATAATTAATCTGTGGGTTTTTTTTAATCATAAAATCAAGCTAACACTAACATTTCTTGTATATTTGCTTTGGTGTCGCAGTCAGAAATCGATCAGACTCAGCCCTGTTTGGCTTCAGCTGCAGGGAGGAGGGTTGTTTCAGAATGACTACTGGTCCTACTGAAGTCCAATAGCTCCAGCAACCCATGTGGAACGATGCAATGAGCTAAACTGACTGAAAGCTCGGGGTGCATTGACCTGAAGCCAGTTGGTAGAGAGGCAGACTGCATATGTACTGTACGTGCATTTATGTGTGTGTAGAGAGGGCATGGTATCTGTTCTAAGCACCACAGAGTTCACTCCAGCTGTGAAACTCAAACCATTAAAACCACAGAGAGACTCACAGAGCAGGGTGATCAATATGGCTCCCCTCTTCAGTCCTCTCATCTCATCCCTCTGATATCCTCTCCTCACCTCCTATTCTCTTCCCATTCTTCTGCTCCACTCTGTCATCTGTTCTCTTCTGCTCTCATTTACTCCGCTCTCCATCCACCTTCTTTCCTTTCTGCTCTATTCTGCGCTTGACTCGGTAAAAGTTGTAGGTGTTTACACATCGTAAACTGGAGGACAGGAAGTGGTAACCCATGACCTATACAATAACAATTTGTCGGGTCAAAAACAATATTGCTGATATGTAGCTGTGGACTTACATGTTGCCTGCAGGGCACCTGGAACTTTCTGCATTAATCAATGACAAATTAAAAAGGGTAAAACGGATAGGGTACTGTTCACATTCGTACTAATACCAGTACTGGTTCTAGTACCTGGAATTTTTTTCTATGTATTCACATAAATGTATTTTTTGAACAAGCTCTAGGGGTGACTTAGTAGACTGAAACACAGTTCTGCAGTGACACTGAGCTATTGCTAAAATAATACAGAGAAGAAAATAGACCACATGCTGAAACAATTGCAGCAGATCGGTATTGCTATAGTTTGGCCTTTCTAGGAAACCGATGGTCTGAAATTGAACCTGGCAGCTCCACAGATCTCCGTTGCTGGCCTCAAAGCTCTGTGGCTGGGCAATGCATGACACCTCCGCCTCTTGTTTAAACCCAGCATTCTCACCCTTATAGGTACCGATAGATTTAACGTGAATTGGTATTTGGTAATAGCAACATAATTTGGTCAGCACTCTTGACAGTACCGAGTCTGGCACTCAACCCTAAATGTGGAGGATAACAAGTACTGCATATATGGAGGGCAATCAATGGCTATTTTCATTATCAGTTAATTTGTATTCCGTTTATCAACCAATCAATTATTCCAAAAGCCTAACATATTGAATTTTATGATGATATAAAACAGAGAAAAGTAGCAAATCCTAAGAGTTGAAAAGCAGGAAACCTGTTTAGGAATTCTGTTTGATAAATTACTTAAACGAATAATCCATTATTAAAACACTGGTCAGTTGGATCCAAAGAGGAATAGCCTCTGTTTTGATGAAGCTAACTGAGATACACAATGAATGAGATATATGAAATGCAGATAATTAAAAATTATGCTTCAGTGTAATGTTTAGGATAGCCTACTGTATGGCTAAATGTACCTCAAAGAAACGAAATATACTTGTTTAATGGTATACTATGGACCACAGCATGGACAGAAAAAGTAATTAGCACTCTGACAGGTTCTGTGCACTTCTACTGTATTAAAAACTGGTAACACCTCACAAGTCACCCACTAACAAACTAATGGATTTCCCACCTGTTGCACTAATTGAAGATCCATCCTGAGTTAAAGTCATCACTGACTAAGAAGACTTGCTGTGGTTACAACACACGGACTCCCAGATAGCGCACTGGTATCTGGGCTTTTACAACGAACCTGTTTTCACCGCACGTGGCCCTGGCCAGCAGATCAGAGAGACAGAGTGAGGGGAGTGGAGAGTGAAGAAGAGGGACAGGGGCCGAACGCAGTCGGAGATAGAAAGAAAAAAAAAACAAATAACAAACAGAAAGTGGGGAGAGGTAGATGAGCAGCAGAAGTCTGCCTGTTCTCCATTCTGCCTGGCCCAGCCTGGGAGCCTTGACTCAATTGGAAATCCATTTTATCTGATGACTGGCAGGCAATTGGGGCTCCCAGGTGATAGGCTGAGGCTCTGTGGTTGATAGGCCTGACCACTCCAATGCTGGGGGATGGAGGGATTGGGATGGAGGTGAAAGTGGAGGAGAACACATACTGCAAAGACTGTCTTCACTAACTAAGTTCATTTCAGGCTATCTAGATAATCAGCTTCCTCCACTTCCATCAAAAATACAGGAACTAGGACAGCAACTAACGGCTCCTTTCATTCTTAATTAATGTCTTCATTATTTTTTCAAATGATCGATAAGCCCCAAACCTGAAGATATTCAATTACAATGATATATACCACAAGAAAGCAGCAGATCCTCATATTTGAGAAGCATGATTAGAATTTTTGCTTGCTAATTTATCAAGAATTTGAAATGTGATATGCTTGTGTTATTAAGACTTTCTTTATACAGATAAGGCAGGAATGTTAAGACGGGTGCACTGGCCTTTTTCCAGACCTCTAAATTGTTTTCCTGATCGGAAGTGTGTGTGATTGTTGGATCATTGGTTTTGGAAAATTAAAAAAATTGTCAGAAACAGACACCCCCCCACACTGCTTTGGAGAGGTGTAGGGAGGCATTTCCTAGAATAGCAGAGGCATGACCCTCCCTACTCTGCCAGTGACTGACTTATCCTGACTCCTCTTGCCTAAACCTCACCAAGCCAATCAATAAAGGCTACAAGTGCCAGCTACCAGCATAGTACTCACCTCTTTAGGCTCCTTATGGTCAAGAAAAAGGTTCCTAATGAATAGCGTTCAGGAGAGCAGAGCAAAACTACTGCTGAACAATTTTGGATTATCCTCCTGAAAATGAATTGTGCGCCCAAAAATATCTTCTTTGTTTAGCAATAGTTAAGCTAAAATAGTTTGCAGAAATTTTTTGGATGCTTGATAACCTTTTTGTCTGTCTTTCGTCCAGACTCCCTAGAATGTTTTCTGGAACCACAGAAAGCTTAGGGATTTGATTGCTACATACAATTTATGTTGTTTTCAGGTGGACTATTCCTTTAGGGACACTGGTTTCCTTTTTCAGTCCTAAGGATAGCAACAGTACATCTATCAAAATGATGACAAACTTAAATGACTTTGTCATATCAATCAAAATAAAATTCAATCAATGTGAAAAAAATGTGTGCTGTGTGTAATTTCTACCATACTTTCCCTGTTGACTGAAACTGATGTGGGCATCACTTGCAAAATATTTGCTAGCTAACCTTGCATTGTTATTGATGACATGTTAAGGACAGTCCCACGTTTGGAGTTATTTTCATGTTGCATTCTCCTTTGTTTAATGGCATATGACGCCAAAAATCTAACATAAGTCCAGCAGCAAAGTTGCTGCACTTGTCAATGCTCCTCTCATTGCTGATTTCTTTATTTAGATTACGTTTTTATGCTCCACATAAAAATGAAATAGTGTTTCACATATGCCACCAATCAACAAATGTGCTTCAGTGCAATGTAAATATAAATAAAAGCAACAAATTAAATAAATAAGAGCAATAACAAATAAGCTAAAACTGTGAGGATAAAAAAAACAAAACATAATTAATATGAATTAAGTACCAGCAGAAACAGCTCCATGTTCTGATTTAGCAGTCAAACTGCTGTGGGGAAAAAACTGGAGCATCGATTGCTAACGTTGGCCTGCAGAGTATCCCCCTTGACCGCTAGCTGCTGGGTTATGACACAGTTTTTTCTCTATCTGATGACTTGTTTGATTGATTGATTGATAGCAGGAAACTTAAGTTGTGAATGAATCATGAGCGTCCTGACAACCACAAAAGGCCGCCTATAGCCCACGCAAAACAAATCACCACTGTAGGAGACAGCATATTTGCAATGTCCACCAACACTCGTCACTTCTGCTTATGTATATCAATGACATATCAAGGTCTCGAAGGGCTGTCCCATTTTGGGACAATAGGATTGGGCCTAAGTCTTGTTAAATTACTGAGAGATTCACTCTTCTTGATGAACAGGAGATTTGATGGACAGAAGCTACTGCTTAAAGCACCGAGACGAGGTGTTACCTTAGCCTCTGGACACTAAATACACTATATGGCAGTGGGTGAAGCTACTGCAGGTTTAGCAAACAGATACAATAGATACTACCCTGGGCCTAACTGTAGGGCAAAACTTTGAACTATACCAATAGCAAGCACAGGTAAAGATGTAAATATTTTGCAAGAACAGCAAAAATATAAGAAAAAAAGAAAGAAAAAAACAAAACAAATGCAAATGACAAGTACATGAATCATAATTTTCATAGAATGAAAATAAGCAGCTCCCTTCTGAACATTTGCTAGACAAAGAATTGTAAATAACTGCAGTACTACCATAAAAAAGCAATTTCAAAGTTTCACATGAAAGTGAACTTGTCAACACAGCTCTGGGAGCAAACAATAACACAATGGTATTTATTTATTTACAAAAAGGCCAGAGAAGAAAAAAAAAAATCGATCTCTTTGGGAGTACAGGGTGTGAATTGGGAGAGCAATCACAAAGGAGAGGCAGGCCTCAACTCATAAAGAGAAAGAGGAGGTGGGGAGACAGACGGATTGAGTGACAACGGGACACAAAAGAGAGGCTGGTACAAAGTGGAATGTTCCGATAATGTTGCGGCTGCTTCAAGGCAACAAAAGCCAGTGAAAAACCCACCTAAAAGCCCTGCTGTTGTCCCCTCTTATCCCAGCTGGTGGTCTTGGTTCCACAAAACCTCTTGCTAAGCGCACCAGAGAAGGGGCGATAAAATGCTGACCAGAATATTGGTGCGAAATGCGCCCAGAAAAAAAACAAAACGTGTGTGTCAATTGCTTATGCAGCCGAGGTGGCTTTCAATGGAACACAATACAGAGCTGTGTTGAATTATTATCGGGACCCCCATCAGTGAACGCAGAAAGAGGGAGAGGGTAGGGGGTCTCGTGGCGCGAGCCGACAGGCGTGGTGGCGTCAGAAAGGTCAGTGAGGTGTACAAAAGCTGGTGAAAATGCCTCCCTCAGGAGGCAATTGTGAGTACCCTCAACTCTACCCCCTCCGTTCATGTCTCCACACCCCCGACTCTCCCCTCGTTTAAAAGCTTTGAGGCATCTGAGGGCCACCGGGGGCCACGAGGCAGATAAAAGAGGAAACAGAGGCTCTAGATTTGGCTTGATGTGCTGTTCGATCGAACACCACAGTGCAACAAAAGACAGGGAGAGGGAAATGCAGGAGCGGGAGGGGGAGAAAGTAAGGATGGGTACAGAAAGAGAGGTGGCAGACAGAGACTCGGCAGGCTTTATGTCTCTTCAAGAAGAAGAGAAAGTAAGAGAAAGTTCGATGTGTAACACAACAGTGGTTCAAATGTGGAGAGTGGTGGAGGCATGCACATTCATTGTCAAACACAGGCACATGCATGGGCAGTAAAAGTTTCATTTCTTTGCAACAAAAGGTGTGAGGTTGTGATAATTTCTTATGAAGGTTTTGTGATGCCGTTTTCTTTAAAAGCCCTCAGCTTTCCATCTGAGCGAGCCATTTCTCACAACGCTTTAGAGTCTGGGGGAAAAAAGAAAAGGAAAAGCAAAGCCTAATTCACTACCTAAATACCTAAATGCGCAGGGTTGTTATTTCAACGGAGTGCTGAATCGCTAGATTAAAAAATATAACCCACGGAGCACACAATACAAGACAGACGAACAACAAAAGAGAAAGAGCGAGAGCAGATAATGACGCTCTGCGGTGATTGGTTGTGATCGGCTCTACAATGATCAATGCCGACTTGAAAGGAGGCAACACTGATGGTTTATGACAGAGGGAACAACTGCCAACAGTATGAAAATGAAATCAATAAGTCAACTGCAGAGCAGGGAGAGAGAAATGAAGGAAGCGGCCAAGAAAAAGGAGAGAGGGGTTTAGAAAAATAGAAACACATAGGACAAGACAGCATAAAACAAGAAAGACAAAGAGAGTGGAGTAGACACTGAGAAATAAAAAAAAAGAGTTGCAGACAGACGTAGAAGCTAGATGAAAGGTGTTGGTTTAAAGGAAGCCGAGGCACAAAAACAAAATTGACAGATGAAGGAAGATTCATTAAAGATAGATAAAAAAGAGACTAGAGCGAAAACAAACTGACGAACAATCAGATAAACTGACTGACAAAAACTTTTCTACAAAACCCTGGGAGTGTATTTGGGCGTGTGTGTTATATATAAATGTATGTTCAGGTAAAGATACACAGTAACCGTAAGGTGCTCGACACATTCTCTCAGCCTCCTCACAGCATAAACCTCCGTCATTATGGGTACTACATTAAGCAGGGAAACAATGTGTCCTGTAATTGCTTAAGAAATAAAGATTGCTATTAAGGGCTGCCCCCTGAAAGATT
>JAPZEB010000002.1:9466216-9486623 GCA_029783705.1 Chaetodon striatus
CTTTTCTCACACAGCTTTGGGTAGAAGAAGACAGATGGCTAAGGCCAATAAAATCTAAATTAACTCTTTTCTAATAAAAGTATGTGAACAATAGTAGGTGAATAATCCACTGCAAGTTAGTTAAATAAGAGTTTACACAGCTGAGGTGTATAGAGACGATAATGCATTCAGTTATCTATCCAAGGACAGGATGTTACCAACAGACACTATCTGTGCGTTCCAATCCCCCTACTACCATACTGTTTAGTATGCCAGAAAAATATTTGATATGTCCAAATACATAGTACGTAAATGCAGTATATCAAAAAAAAAACAAACAAACAAAAAACCCAGGATATTCTACTACATTTGGTCGCATTTTGCGGTATGCAAGCCAGCACACTTTTCTGGCTATACTGACCCACAATCCTCTGCGCAGCGCAAGATGCGTCACAATGAATGAGCTGTAAAGAGATGACAGCTTGACAGCTTGTTGACAGCTGATTGACAGCTGACTGACAGCTCTCAGAAGCCGCAAAGAGGGATGACAGGACATGACTACCATGAATAGTAATAAAAGGAATATTAATTGTTTAAGTGAACAAAATAATCATTTTACCAACAAAAAAGGACATCACTATGAAATTCACAATAGCGAAGAAATACAAATGTAATTTTAATGTCAAGAATATAATATGTTAGAATTCAAAATGCATGCAGTTATACTTTAAAACTAGATACATTGCAACAACCACAGCAAAGCTCTGTGGGTTGACCTCTGTCTCTGGCGAGCTTGGCGAATGGTGTTTTGTTTTTCTTTAAGGTTACAGAGAGGGTCACACTTCAGAAGGGAAAGTTATGACAGAGAAGTATGTCCCAATTTTGCACATACTGCATGCAACAGCACATACTTTGTAAGGGCAGCTGTGGTAACTACTAAACGTAAAAAGAAAAAGCATGTGATTTGGAACACAGCTTATGATCCATGTGATGATCAATATGGGACACAATTTTTCCCATATTTGCATGCATCCTACTCCAATGCATCAGCAAGAACAACGGAGCGAAAAAGGACATTCAAGCAAGGCTCTCCAAAGCTCGTGGAGCATTCGCAAGACTACAGCCAATCTGGAAGTCCAAACAGTACAACCTTAGGACTAAGATTCAGCTCTACAACAGCAATGTGAAATCTTTCCTTATATACGGCTCAGAATGCTGCCGAGTGGTGAGCGAAGACATGAATAAAATCAGTGCCTTCCACAATGGGCGCCTGGGGAAAAATCTGCCAAATCTTCCAGCCAAACAAAATAACAACCAAGGAGGTGTACGGCAAAACAGGATGCAGAGATATGGTCCTTGAAATAAAACACCAGCCACTCAGATGGCTAGGCTGCGTCCTAAGAATGGACAAGGAGAGGATACCGAAGGTAGCATTACGATGGACACCGCCTGGAAAACATAAGCCTGGACGGCCAAAGAACACCTGGCGGAGAACAGTTGAAGGGGAGCTGAAAGAAATGACACGTACATGAGGCGAGGCACAGAAAGTAGCACAACACTGAGATGAATGGCGTCGAGTCGTCAAAGCCCTATTTCACACCCGGGAAGAACAAGTAAGTACGTAACTCCAATTCATATACTATGTTTTTACATGCTTGGAATTACATACTAAACAATAAAGAAGGGAGATGTATTGAAAATCAGACTTTGCAGAAGAGCACGACACCTATGATCTATGATCACGTCTGTCAAAGCAGGAGATAAACTGGTGTAACTCATAACATTAATGACGGATGAACAATGTTGTAGCCACAGAAGCATACAGGTCCAGATCAAATGCAATCAAATATGTTGTATAATTAGACACCATACGTACAGACATACCCTTATCCTCACACCTTAATCCACTCATTAAAGTAACACTACTGAACTCCCCGGAGGTAAGGGTTAGACTAGCTTACAGAATGAATCAGAGCCTAATCCGCACTCTAAAGCCTATTAAAGCAGTATATAATTGCCTATAAAGGGTAGGGCCATACAGGAAGCTTGGATCGTTTATCTTCTCTTTAGAATACCATCCTTCCCCACCCACACACACATTCAACCACATACGCTACGTCCCACTGAGGAGAGGATTAGCTGTATTACTGTACATTCCCCAGAGGTGAGATCACCTGGTCTTCAGAATCAGCTCCGATCAAAAATGTTGGTATTGCTTTTAATGTGACTGTAATGGGGGTCTCATATACCTAAACTGCTGATAACAGCATTCAGTCACTTCAGATTACCACGAAAAGGGTGTATCAACGACAATGAGTTATGTACAGTATATATGGGTAAGTGTTTGGGTAAGCCCTATACTTCTTCTTGTTATTGTGTGGCTTAAAACTGAAGTGCAGGGCTTTGTTGTAAATATGTAGTCAGCAGGTGATCCTCTATCCTGCAGAGAATAGATTCTCAGTTTCATTTATGATTTATCCGGTAGAATTGACTGAGGGTGCTTCTTCTTTACCAGTGATGCTGTGTTTCAAACTCAAAATCCTTTTCATTTCTGATATTTGCTTTCAATTCACCTCCAGGTGTCTGTTAGCTACTGGCAGCAGCCTATTTATTCACAGTGCTCTACATGTGGGATCTGTATTATTTGTTGTTTTAATTGTTCAACTTATGCAACCAAGACACAATCACCACAATGACTCGCTAAAGAGCAACCGATTTCGACCCCTCAAACAGTGGTCTATTGATTGCCGGGCATCTTCCCTGGGTGACACGCCATCCACCATCCCCTCTTCCTACCAGTTGACAGTCAGTCATACATGTGATTTCTAGAAAAGTACAATGCAAACATTTTCTTCTTGCGACTGGGCTGAGAGACTAAATTTCTTATACATAATGTTCATTTTTTTTTAAAGATTAATTCTGGTAATTCACAACTTGGACTTTGTTTTTGCAGTTTTGGCCAACACTTCAATTGGATATATAAACACTGAACTCAACAAAGTAATTGCTGTGATCTGAGGAACATGGTGACATTGCTACAGAGAAGTCTGACGAGCCAAGGAACACAAACAGATAATAAGATGGGTTGTAAACAAGCCAACAGTTTAGGCAGATTATCTGAACCACTTCATTTGATGAGGGAGATCAAGAATTTCATGGTTTTCTTTAGGAATGTGGGCAAATGGGATGCAAGATTGACAGGCAGATCAGCATAGCATCAGCAGTAATGTTGGCATTGTATTGAACTGCTGGGGCTCTTCATTTACCAATCTAAGTTCCAACCGCCACAGATAAGCTTTGTGTACTAAATGAGATAAAGATACAAACCTACACTCAGAAGTCTGTCTGTAAACTGTAGACCTTTACAACACACTGTTTCAGTTAGGGTTGAGGCTGTGTAAAAAATTTCAAACTGGTTTAATATGAAGCCCAACACCTAACTGGATGAAATTTTATCACTAGGTGTTGCACTGTGGCACCCTAAGCAGCTGTTCCCTGGTGGAACTTCATGACAGTGTGTCCTAATAACAAATAAGTGCCCAACTATCACGTCACTCTCTGTCCACATTGAATCCATAAAATAAGCCCTCCTGTTATGTCATGTTATCAAGCCATGTAGCTTTCAGCTGTGCACTCAAGATCAGAATGCAGACGTAACCACTGTTGATGGGTGAATGGCCATCTTACTTAGATTGTACTTTTCAAATAGAAAACACGTTTTCATATTATATTTACTGGAAATGAAAGACAATGTAGTCGAACAGCCAGTAGGTTGTTATAGTATTAGCCATTTACCTCCACCTAGCTGCCACCTTATTGGGGCTTTTGTTGTGAAATAAGAAGGTATCATATAAATAATTCTGCATTTCAGCTTTATCAATCAGCCATTTGTCACCTATTGCAGTGCTTTTAAAGTGTCAAGAGTAAATGGAACAATGAACGATAGTACAATAAAGCACGGCGTCCAACAAAAATTCAGCTCAAAACGACGCACCATGTCACTCGTGGCATGTTAGAACGCCTCTTTTGTTGGCTTTAAATCCAAATTGTTGCCATATTGGCACAGTTTTGGTTTCCTTGAGGAACCAACTCTGCCATGTCTTGTCTTGTCACCCCAAAAAACACATGGATAAAAAACAAACACCATTTTTGCAGCTCATCTCCCCTCCTTCCTATCCTGAGAATTTGATCTTCTTTATGTTGCTGGTGCTCGAGTCAAGGCCTGACAGACACTAGTGGCTTGTTCATCCATTTGTAAACAAATATATTATTATGTTAATCATATTGTCAAATTGCTCATTACTACTGCAATATGAGTTGGATTTAGCACTGTGACACTGTCAGTACAGGATGCTGGCGTATGCTATTTTTAAATTGCCAGAATGTGTCATAATGCCGATTCAGCCAGTTTTCAAAAACCAAACCGGTTTAAGTTGTACACTGGCGCTACAGGCAAAAACGGGAATCAATCCAACTCTAGTTTCACCAAAAGCTATACTATGTGCCTTTGTGCTTTCATTTGGAATTTAAATGCGTTCATGTCAACATAAGAAAAACATAGATTAACTTCACTAACAATAAGCTGGCTACAAACTAAAACCTGCCATCAGGGATAAGGACACACTGAAGAACATACATAAACTAGTGTTTATGTTAATTTATCCTCATCCATAAACACTTACGTGACTCTTGTTATTGGAAAAGCCCTGTTACTGGTGTAACAGCAAGTCAAGGCCTGGGTGTTTTACAGACTGCAGTGGCAATAATTAGCTACCTTTTCCCTGGCTGTGGCTCATTACAAGTCCACAGTGAGAAGCGAGGATGGGGAAATAGGGTATTGTTAAATTCGGCTTAATTAAAGCAGCCAATTAAAACACTTATCACATTAGTCAGGTGTGCTCTAGAGAATGTATGCATTTGACTGGTTAAAAAAATGAGCAAAAGACCAGATCACTATCTTTGCAGCTTAATAGTCTGCTATGTGCATGCTCATGTACATGTGTGAGTTGGTGGGTGTGTATCAGAGGCTCCGGGGAATATTATCTCCTTACTTTTGGAACCGCAAATTAGTTTGTGAGTGTGTGTGTTTGTTGTGCATGTCTCTTACCTCACGTTTTCTTCCGTCTTGGAGGCAGCTTGGTGGAATTCCTCCTTGCTCTGTTCGTATCTTTCCGAATTCTAAAAGACAACACAGACAGACATAAATAGAAAGCATTAATTGATCCTTTCAAATATTAATTGGTTTTTCATGTGGGCATTAGTGTGTGTCCGCTTTACGTCTGAATGTTAAGGTTGGTCCTAAAGTGACAGAGGTTTTAGGAGGATTTTTTTGTAACATTCACAGTTTTGTAAATTTACAGCACAATCACAATCAGATTTTGTGCAGCAGCGTCATGCTGTAAATCTCTTTGTCCAGTTTTGTGCCCATAAACAAAACACCTGGGATGCAACAAGTTTAAAAAAACAAGTTACTGTTTGACAACCCAAAATTTAAGTCTTGTGCTGGCTGACTGAGAGTAAAGAGAACAGGTTTTCTCAGTGATCATTCCGAGAGGCATGAGACCATTTTAGAATTGCAAGCTTCCTTCTGCACGGTGATGCAGCTGGCAGGTATTGTTTGATAGAAAGAAAATAGTTCCTACATGAATCTGCTCACAACAAGGTCTGTGGATTATCTTGAGTAGCTGGGTCATGATCTCTGGAAAGAGACACTGCTGTTGAGTTTTTCAAAAAGCTTTTGTTTTTTGGCGATTTGAGCACCACAAGCTGAGTGCCATCTAGTTTCATTACATTTGAGAGAGGGCAGACATCTATACAGCTGATATCACCAGCACTCCACAACTCGCACCAAAACAATCTAGATTGATAAACAGCACTACAGGTAAGAGGAAATATATGCATTTTTGATTTGAGGGTGATCTGTCCCTTTGTGGACAGGTACAAGAGTGGAATCGATCTTCTGATCTGACTGTCAAACCAAGCACATACATTCCCCAAAATGTCAAACTATTCCTTTCACTTTCCGGAAAATTGTAATGTAATTCATTTTCTTGAACAGCATATCTTTAATGGAAACTTTATCCTACACTGTGAACATAGTAAACCCATCACAGTTTTTTAAAGTAATCCTACCCTTCTGTCTCTCCTACTAAATCAAACAGACCTTCTTTCCTAAACTCACATGCCATCGGTTTACTCTTTAGAATATCCTCACATATGAGCAAATACTTTTCTGTACTGCATTTTTTTTCATATTTCTCTTTCCCTCCTCTGTAGCAGCTTCCCTTTCTACCTTGTCTTTGTGCATTCTAGACTATAAAGTAGAAATCCCTTTGTGAGTTCAAAGCTGCAACCCAGAATTCCACCTGTAAATTCTTTAAAAAAAACCTGAACATTATCTTTACAGTAAGATGATCCACACAGGAGACCCCGGGCCAAAATTCAATAACATCGTTTTACACCAAAACTTACAGTATGAAGGAAAAGTTGTGGAGTTGTATTTTCATCCAAAGGAAGGCTTTGCGATCCCAGCCTCTTCTAGCGAAACTAAAGCTCAGCAGTAACAAGGTACATTACTCATACATTTTTTAAGAAATCCTGATTTCTGACTTTGCAGCTTGCCCGGTGAGCGCCAAACCCCAAGCAAGCAGGCAGTGGTATTATGATAAAACAAGCAGCTAATCCACAACAACTGCAGCCTTTCCTCTGCTGATCCTCCAAGCTTAGGCCCTCCAGCACTCAGTACCTACCCCCCACTCCCAAATATTTAACCAGCAAACTGTACCAGCTGGGGAGAAAAGGATAACAGGGGGAGAAAAGAGAGGGGAAGCTGGAAGGGAGGTAAGAGAAGAATAAAGAAGAAGCAGCAGAAGGCATGAGGGTAAGAGGCAAGAAAATAGAGACAGGAGAGAGATTTGTGTTTGCCCTGACTACTGTACTTAGGGTTGGACTGAACTGTGTAATAAGTGTGTGCATGTGTACTCTATATGGAAGAAGGTATGCAAGATACAAAAGAGTCCTCATGTGACACATGTACGATGTTTTACTCATTCAGTGCCTTTTAAAACTGAATGTATTTGAGACAAAGGACAGGAAGAACATTTTAAATTCACTAAGTGTTCCTTTTATAGCCCTTCCCCACCAACATGGACCAGGTTCCTTTCCTGTCTGTGCACCTAATTTTGAGCACAATAATAGTACGTCATAGCTCACACCTTATCATTAATAGTTGGTCTATTCTTGGTGTTTGAATAACAGCTATCTATAATAACAAAACAAAAGCTTTCAGGTAATGAATGAGATCCACAATCTTTCACTATTTCACTTTCTCTGTGCATTGGGCTATGTCCTCTATTAATGATACATCCTTGATCACAATGGTTCCATTCAAAACTGGTGGAAATATGGGCTGATAGCTACAAGGTTCTAAGAACCCTGAAAAGAACCTGTTTAAGAACCAGAGCTAATATGATGGAAAAGTGCAAATGCAAACCAGCCACATCGGCATTCATCAATATGACACGTTCTGGAATGTTAAAAAGTAGCCTACATCAGCAACCTGTGCTGACAGCATCACTTTGCTAAATCCAACTTTTACTGCATTAGTAATAAGCAATATGACAAAGTCATTAACATAATAAATGGACTAACAAAGCCACTGGTGTCTGACAGGCCACATGCAATTAACTGTCGAGGTTGCCAACATTAAGGAAATCAAATTTTAGTAGAGGTGGGAGAGAAAGAGTGGTCCATGTTGTGTTTGTTTACTAGAAGGTTTGTGTGTTTTTTTGGGGTGAAGACAGGAGACATGGTAGAGCCAGTCTCTCAAGAAAACTAAAACTGTACCAAAATGGCAACATTTTGGATTTGAAGATGATCAAAGAGGCGTCCTAACTGTTCTAAGTAATGGGGTGCGCAGTTTTGAGACTAACTTTTGTAAAGCGCCATGTTTATAAAAGGCAGCAATGAGCAAAAAATGGCTGATTCATGAAGTTGAAATGAGGAATTATCTATATGATACCACCTTACTTCACTACAAAAACCAAGACAGGGTAAAGGCTGGCTGGAGAGAGACTGTCAGGGAGCTCGAAGTTTCTGGGAAATGATCATTGCTAAAAACCTAGGCTACTTGCTGTTGGCTATGTTGTATGTCATTTCCAGTAAATATCACAAAATAAAACATGTTTTTTGTTTGCAAAGTGTCACTGTAGGAGGATAAAAATGAGGCTGATTAACTATATTTCAAGTAAGTCTCCAGTCTGATCTCGAGCACACATCTTATATCCACATGGCTTGTTTACATGACTCTATATGACAGAAGTGCATATTTAATGGATTCGGTGTGGATAGAAAGCTCCGATGTTTTGCGATAGTTGGACGCTTGTTCTCTGTTGGAGCATGGTGTCATGTTTCATGTAGGAGCAGCTGCTGAATCAAGAGTAACACCTGGTAAAATTTGGTATACTGGTCTGGTCCGGTATTTGGCTTACTACCAAACTGATTTAAAAACTTTTAAACTGGCTGAACCCTATCGCAAAGTCATATCAGATGCCACCGGCAAGTTTGAACCACAAAATGGTTTGTGACTGTGGTGTTAATGATAAAAAAACAAATGACTACGATTGCGAATTAAATTGGTCACACCATTATTCAGTCCTGTTACTGGACATGAGTATGAAGAAAAGGGCTGAACTTGTTAATTGAGAACAAAGAAATAAATTAAAACTTTGGAAAGAACATTGACATTTCAATTATGCAAGTGCACACAGTGGCAGGTCTTGGGCATCTCCAAGAGCACCTGCTATTTTGGTTTTGGTTTTCACCTTGGTGCAGCAGCATAAAGTGCGAAAGGGTTGGGTGAATACAGATACGAGTGTGTAATTAATAAACATGCTCTCAGCAAGTCAGACCACTGGTCTCCTTACTCTGATTTTATCAACTGTGTCAGTCACAGTGACAGATGATGACAGTAGCTCAATAAATATAGAATTAGCTTCTCCAGGATATCATGTAGTTTTCTGGATAGTGCATAGTGGCACGATGTGAACACACAGCACCATCTATCTGAAGCTGAGATGGAGATGGTGTGGGTTTTAAACAGTTAATTTTTACAATGATGATACAGCAAATAATAAATTGGTAAATATGTCTATATGATTGCATCAATCTGACGCTATCCTGTCGTATTTCACTTTGCAAACAGCTACAGTGTATCTTAAAATGTGACAGAGCAGAATTTGCTTCAGAATGCATTTCAAGAATAAAACATGAACCACTGAAATTATTTAAAAAGTAGTAGAGTTGGCTGTGACGCAGAGGATTAATGAGCTCTGGTAATCCGACGTCTCCTGCATAAAGTGGCAGACTGCAGAGTTATAACAGATCCATCATGTGTGTAGAGGTGTGTGTGGTTATTTTGTAGCAGCCTGGTGTCATTTGCATGTGATTTAGCCGAGGTAAACACAGAAGACAGCAGAGCGTAATAGCACTGCACTCTGGTGTGGCACATCTCCAATGAGAACATCCAGATTTATCGACATATCTGTGTTGCTGCCTTCAGATGGCTCCAGAGATTAAATGAACGGAAAGAGAAACTTTTCATACATATAACAAAGCTGTGGATCTGTAGATAACACATAAATGCAGACCGCTGTACAAATGTCTCTAATCAAGTTATTTTTTTTATCCTGATTTAAACATATCCACTGCTTGGAAGGTGTTTAAATAAAATAAAGACAAATAAATTTGTATATTTACATTGTAAGTTTCTTTTCCACAAAAATACTAAAAACTCGCTTTGCCTCATTTGAATGAACCTCCCACCTGTTTGTGCTTCTCCTCCCACCTGTGGCACCAAAATACAACACAGTCAGCTGACGTCAAGGTCAGGAAGATACCAAAAATCAAAGCACTGCTTGTGCTGGTTGTTGTGTCACCACAAAAGTAGAGCCTTATGCCTTACAACACTCTTTTTACGCTTTAGGAAATGAGGGAGGAAGAATTGAATGAGGGAATGAGGCGTCAAACTTTTGACAGTGCGTCTCAGTGTAACCTCCTTTATGCTTTCTCATTATGATATACTGGTAGCTTTATCAAGTAGTTGAGCCCTACCGTCCACCATTTCATCCTCTTTTTTCCCCCCGTAATCATCTTAATTCTGATCATCTGTCAGGTGTTGAATAACTTGTAGTGACCAGTGGTGAGATAAATCAATTTATATCCAAGTTGTGATTTGAAAGAATCAAAAGAATTTACTTGTAGATTAAATTCTGCGAGGAAGGGATTTCCTGTAAGGGTCCAGAAAAGTCCCCTAAATAAATGATTTAATGGAAAATCTGTGGACACTGATGAGGATTAGAGACTCTGCATTAAGGAAAGCAATTCAATCTAAAAAAGATAGACCGCAAAGTTATTCAAGAACTGAGATAAGCTCTTGTTTCTCTCTCCATATAATGAGGCCAAAGGTAATCTTAAATTAATCTGGAAACATATCTATAATCTTACAAGAAGAGGCCCAATTATTTTTGGAGATATTTAGTTCAAAGTATGGGGAAAATTATTAAAAACCTTATTGTTTTAGTCCTTGTTTTCTTGAGTCTGCTCAGGAGTTAGGTAAATGGATATTGTTCCTATAGATGCTACAGGTCAGGTTTTTGATCTGGTTATCACCAATGAGACGAGTGAAAAAAAAACCAAAAAAAAAACCATCATTGTTCCTTAAGAAGTTTTAAACATAAAAATACTTACCAACTTAACATCCAGGTTATCAACAAACACACAAAAATCCCCCATTGCTCATTTAATTAACTTGATACAAGACAAATGTGCTATTGGCACTCCTGTTTTTTATGATGTGTTACTGGACCACTGATTTATCTTAACAAAAGCAATTTTGGTTTACATCTCATGCAGCCTGGATTAAGACCAGCCACTTCATAGAGAAGGAGTACTTGGTGCTGCATTTTTTAATTTGTATAGAGCATTTCATACCATTAATCATGATGTTGATGTTTTTTTAATCTAAAGTACTGTCTTCATATTTATCTAATAGCTACAGTTTTCAAATAAATGATGCTCTGTCCAGCAACACTAAGTGGTGTGCCTCAAGGGTCAGTGTTAGCCCTCCTATTAATTAGTCTATATATTTATGATCATCCACTAATATTGACATTTCAGCAAGGACAAAAAGACAGATCTAGTGACTGAATTCAGATAGCTTAGTGTTAGATGGGATACAAATTAATTCTAAGAAAAATGTTTTGGTAAGAACCATTACATTGAACCTGGCAAACTTTAGACAAAGTAGAGACTGTCTTTCTATGGATGCAGCCAAAATATATCCTTATAGTATTACATGTTTGGAGCCAGGCTCGACAAATAGTCTTTAAATCTAGAGTCCTTGAAAAAACAAACCTTAAAAATTCAATATCAATATCATCACTGTAGTGTACTGGCAAAATATCATCTTCGAAACTTTTAAAATTGTAGGTTACTTTCAAATTTGTGCCTTGTATACTAAATTTTAAACGGCTCGGTCCCTCCTCCATTGCATGAATTTTTGATTACTTTCATTTGGAGAACTCTACGAAATCCTATAGAATATCTTCTGTAATACCCCCTTCCCACAAAAATTAGCATATGTATGTGGGTTTTTTAAATGCGGGAAAACCCATAAAGAATAGGTGATGGACTGCTTTCCCATTGCCAGAAGACCAAAGCAGTGTATATGACTCTGTATAGGTAGACCTTTCTTTTTTTGTTTGCGTCACATTCAATGTCCGTGCTTTTTTTTTTTTTTCTTTTTTCCCCCCCTTTTACCAAAAACAGGTTAGTAAACAGCAGAAAGCAGCATGAAGGCCGGTGAAAATGTTACAGTGGTTACTTCTTTTTTATATCTGTTACTTATTCAGTCTCTCTCTCAGACTTATTGCTGACTTAATTTTGAACAATGTTCAAGGGCTGCATAGACAGAGAGACAGCCTATCATTCAGGTAAAGGGGCTAAAATCAGCCCGTCCCCCCAGGTGTCATATTTTCTTCACTGCCTATAGGAGCTAATTGGAGCTGGAGCTGATAAATACCTGTGACTACTCCAAAGTCATTTGCCCAGGGAGGGAATGCCAATGGTAACTTTTCCCATTAAACACAAAAGCCAGATTTTAGTGGGGTGTGAGTTTTTGTCCAGTGGGAAAAAGGCTCAAGAGATTGTACACTCTGGTTCTACCACTGTTCAAATCTTCTAACTTTTCTTCCAAAACAACTTGGATCAACAGACTGACATTATTTGGTGCAGCTAAAACTGAGTAACTGAACTATTAGGCCACCTGCAGCCTTCTTAATTGCCACTTCTCTATTTTCTACTTGCTGATTATGTTCACTCACTCTCCAGAGACATTTCTCACTCTTCCGATGCCCAAGCTCTTTCTGTTAACCTTGCTCAGTTCCTGCTTTCTCGTCTTCAGCCAGAATAAGTGTTCCCAACATCATTGCTGCACAGAGGCTCTGTATGTCCCCATGCTCTCTATCTGAATACTCAGGCAACAATGGCAGCAGTGCTCTATGTGGTCAGTATTTGAGATAATGGATCAATTTCTGGTCCAGGGTTAGGAACAAAATCAAGGCGAAAAATCATGTGTAAAAAAAAAAGAGTAATGATGCAAATCTCTATGATGGAGAAACTACTGTTCATTATTTTTTAAGATGGCCAAAGAAACTTGCAAAATTGCACAGAGCCAGGAAAAACTCAGCCAATGTGCAGAGTGACAACAAGCTTGTTAGCCGTGAAAAGGAGGCAACAGCTGTACTTAACAGTCATCAGCCATCAATAGCCATACAGATTTCTGCTTTCTTACTGATGATGATTGCAGCCATTCTCCTCCAGCTGTCTACACATGTTTACAAGTACCTTGCGACTATGGGATTACATTTCTTAAATTAGGTGCTTGGAGTCAATCGCAAGCTCCAAAGTAATTAGGTGGATTTATTTTTACTGTTTATTTCTATTGCTATTGGCTCATTAAAACAATGTAATTTTGTTAAAGGTAATACTGAACTGGACACACAAGTTGCAAGATGCAGATCAGGATGTAGAGCCTCTCACACAGGCTACAATTGGTCAGAGGAGAGCACTGATAAGATTGCTCTGTCCTGACAGCCATGGCCACACATGTAGGGACTGCCAGATAAGAAAACACACACTTGCACTTGCAACATTGACAAAGCAGCACAAATACAAATCTTTGCAGATATTACAACAAGTGTAAAAAAAAAATCTCTCACACATTCATGCACACATATACACAGGGTACTCTTTGATCCACCTGTAAAAGGACCAGTCTTTAAGCCCACACACACTCCCACCTCGTCTAACCTTTTGGTCTGACCTGAGAGCGGCAGCGGCATTCACAGAACAACACAAAAGAATTGTCTATGGTGTCACGCTATTGACCCTGAGCTCTGTGTGGACCTGTGTGTGTTATCTGTGTGAGCTTTAAGAGATAGGTCTGTGTGTCATATTCTCCTGTTTGCTTAAATGTATGTAAAGACATCTACTTAAGCATTTTTCTTTTGTGTGTATGTTTGACTGGATATTCTTCTCCTGCACTGAAGCCATTGAGGGGTCACAGAAGTCCCTAATGGAACACCTAGTCAGCTAATCATTCTGACTAACATTAGCTGGGACCCTACAGCACAAATAGAGTGTAAAAATCAGTCACTACATCTGCAGTTTTACATTTGCAGATGTTTTTTTCCTTTGGACAGAGGCAGACCAGCCATTTTCCCTTTCTTCCAGTCTTTGTGCTAAGCTACGCTAACTACCTCCTAGCTACAGCTTAATAGTTAGCATACAGATATGAAAGTTGTATCCATTATCTCATCTAACTCTCAATAAGAAAGTTGTATCTGCTTAAAGCTACCAGTAATGATCACTGTCATCGTTCAGACAGCAGCCTGCAATACAGGAAAAATGAATTAATAAATCACAGACGTTGAGCTGCAAATTATGTTAGCTTTTTAGATAATGGCTCCTCTGTCCAAGCTGTGTTGCACCTTGGCTTGTTGAACACATTACCAACATCCACCACAAGAAACGTGCATGTTTAATATCAGTTTGAGCTGACAAGTTAAGTTTATTACCTAGCAACAAAATGCTGACCAAATTAAAAACTCAGCCGCAAATCTGTTTAGATGTTCACATGGTGTTCACACCACTGGTAACAAAACACCATGTTCTTACAAGTAAGTTAAAGTTACCATCAAAAGTCTGATTTTTAAATACATTTTAAGGTAAGTATTTGAAAATCAAAGTACTTTTAAAGTGCATGCAGCCAAATTACACCTGTTTGTGATCTGTCCAGATGTGGTTAAGCCCACCAAAGACTTCTCTAAGCTTTTAAAAGTTATAGGACATGTAAAATAGTTTATAAAAGAGATACTTCCAAACCTTGATTATGATTGGCTGAGTCACAATCAAAGTTGCTGTAAAATGCAATTTCAGTATTAATGTGCCAATTCGTCACCTATTGTCATATGGGAACGCAAAGTTTGAGAGAGCAACCGCCAACTGAATCCTGAATCACTTATCATCTGCCAGGACAAGAACAGTCAGAGGTAATGCAAGCAAAGCTATCATCCAATTAATGCACAAAAAACACAAAGAAGCCACCAAAGGAATTAAGAGAGTCTACTGGGATTTATGTATGAGTGGTTAGATAACCTACTGTGTCCTGTTGCTTTGTTAGAGAAATACCTGTCATTGCTTCCACCCAATCCACTGGCTTTTTATTTCCATCCAAACCAGAAAAAATGTTCCAATTACCAATGTAAATTTCACTTTTGCTTATTACGCTCACTTTTCTCTGGCTATGTCATCAATTGCTAGAGATATTGTTTTTATTACGGTGAATCTGGATATTCAGGAGGCAACCAGGCTACACTGAAACAAAAATGATATTGCTGGCAAGTGACAAAAGCTCAAGAAAAGTGAGCAACATTTAGTTGCCAATGGTAGATTAAATGTGGTTATAATGTAACTGCAATATGATGAGAAGATTTTTTCCTTTCTCCTAACGATAGGCATAGTACAGTCTTAAAACCCATTGGCTGTCAGTCTGACGATGATAAGCCTCTAAGGGCAAAGGCCAATATTTCATGAGTTCTGATGTGGCCAGCGGGTATCCGAGCCAATGCTTCCTCTTCTGAATGCTGGACATTTTGGCTAATCTCTGTAAGCAGATATACAAATGCACGTGCATTTTAAAAAAGCTAACGTAAATCAAACTCATTGTTAGATGAATGCCGACAGGTTCCAAGATTGCATTTCAGCTCGTGCATTCTGCTATAAGACACACGCTGTTTACCTGCTATTCAAACACCGTTGATTAATATGAGTACAAATGAACTGTAAACTAAAACCATAACTCACTGATTCCAAAATCTTGTCCCGTTGCCTACAGATTATGTATACATAAGCAGATATCTGTTATAGGATTAGGTATACAAGAGCCCATGGGGGTGAACTTCTTTGGCTCCATGTTGGCATGGACTTGTAAAGCAGCCAGCACTTTCCACTGCGTCTGTGTGTTGCTTGGCAACCACTCATCTAAATGTCGCTGAAGAACGACATTGCTTGGTGGAGGATGATTATTTGTCATGAATAAATCATTGCGTTGTTTTGTTGCTGTCTGTTTATTTAATGAAAAATGTCCACTAACATGTAGTAACCATTTCACAAAAGCAACAATCCACTTGAGGCCCTGGTTTACAGTGATTTAGAACAGCTAAGGGGCGTTGTTAGGTGTAACGCTGTTGCTTCAATAAAACGTGCAGTTTACAGCCCACAAGTAATACATGTTGGAGGCAAATTAAAAGTATTCAACAACACTTAGGCTCACACCTTTTGAAGTTTAATTAAGTTGAATTAAATATAGCTGGTTGGATCTCACTGAGTGTTTACCACTTTTTTTGTTGCTAAGGCAAAAATAATGAGGCAACTGGAATGGGAGCTACAACTCTGCAATGTTTAGTAATGTTAACTTATTATGAAACTCATATCTTCATCTCCAGATGGGTGCAGCCTCAGTGGAAATATTGCTAACAAGCTAAACTAATAAGCAGATTCGAAGCCCTCGCTGCAGCATATTGAGCAGATAGCTTTTCACAGGATGAAAGCGTTAAACTTTGACTCGGTCTACATAAGGCCCAGGGTGTATTCATTTCCATAAGAAAGTGCAACACAGCAGAAAAGTGGAGTTTTTAATACGGCATTTAAAAAGAGAAACTTGAGTTCTGATCAGAAGGCCAACCTGGCTCAGTTGTGTCAGGAACACACACACACACACACACACACAAACACACAAACACACAAACACACACATACAGTATGTTGTCAGTGTGTGGGAATATGTTATGTATGTGTGTGAGCGTGCATGCCATCTTAAATAAGTCCTCTGCCTCACTGTTTGGCCAGGAAAAAAGGTACTGCCATTGGCATTATTTGGAGTAAAGCGCTGTGTGTGTGTGTGTGTATATGTGTGTCTGTGTGTGTGTGTTTAGTGTGCAGATATTTCTGGTGCACTACGTGGAAGCCCCTGCTGACAGCGTGTCAAGCAACCTGTCAGACTTGGAGGAGGATTATTATCTCCTTCTGTGCGCTCTATTTCCACCAGCTTCAAACTACGCTTTACTATGACAGGAGTGTGTGTGAGAGACTGAGAGAGCAAGACAGACAGTGATGGAAAGACAAAAAAAACAGACAAAGGAAGATTAGGCAGATTTTATAAGGTGCATGTGAAACTAACAAAAGACATATGCCATATTAAATATATATAAGACTGCTTTTCCTGCATTGACATTTTGTAAGAAATGGAAGGGCAGAGACAGATAATCCAACAAGCAGACTTCTGGATCGTCAAAATAGAACAAAACAGGAATTGAACAGCATCAGGCATGGTGTTTTAGGTCTTCCATGTCAGTCCATGTTTTTGTTTTCTCAATTCAAATACACAACATTATACCCTGACACTCCACTTAGGGCTGGGCAAAACATCAATGTAATAATGATATTGTGATATGAGACTAAATATAGTCTTAGAGTTTGGATATTGTAATATTTTAAGTGTAGTCTTTTCCTGGTTTTAAAGGCTGCTTGACAGTAAAGAGATCTAATTTTCCAAACTTAGTAGACTGTTCTATTGTTTGCCTTTACCTATTTAATCATTAGGTCCACATTACTGATGATTATTTATCAAAATGTCACTGTAAAAATATATTGCAAAAGCACCAATAGTTAAACCTAAGAACCCCCAATATCGTCATAGTATTAATATTGAGGTATTTATTTAAAAAAAATTGTGATATTTGACTTTCTCCATATCACTCAACCCTAGCTCCATTCACCAAGGACAGGGTAGAAAGATACAGTACATGTTTAAAGTCACGTTTGAACTGATGTGTACTGAGACTGAGACTGAACAATCATTCTGTATTTGACAAATGCATTTCTTTACATATTTCTATATTCTTAAAAAAAATGAAATAGTGTCTTACCTCCTTAAAATCCATCAACAATAAGGATGTGCCATATAATTTTGTTCATTATAATACCAGTAAAATTTTAAATATGATAAAAATAATTGCAATATTCAGATTTGTTGATGACAAGCATGGCTGAAAGCAAAATTGCTACCAGCTTCATAGTAAAAAAGTTAGGTTCCAGAAGGGGGAGTGACATCAGAGTGTGGATCTAGTGTCCTAAAGCCTGGTTGTCCTAAGTGTTTTATGAATAGTGCCGGACTTTTCCAACCCTTTCAATGACTTGCTGCTCAAAATAAACTCAGTCAGCAGCTCCTCTGGCAGCAGCCCAGCGTCTCTTCCTCTCCTCTCAGCATCTCCAGGTCATTTTGTCATAGGCATGTCATATTGTAAGCCCGTTTGAGGCTCGGCAAAAAACTTAGTGTGTGTGAATGTGCAATTGTCATTGTGACAAAATATCCTGTCAAAATAAATGCAGGTGTGTGTGTGTGTGCGCTGCAGGGTCTGATGGTCAGTGCTGAGAGACACAAGTGTGAGTGGGAAGAGCAGGGGAGAAATGGCAGAGTGCACTGGTCCAGGTGGGGGAAAAAAAAGTATTTTGTCATATCATCAAGAATATCATTATTGTAAAAATACCCTGAAATATCACAAAATGATTTTATACTTTTGTTTTGGACACTTTTGAATATGTCCATCAAAAACAGATTGTATTGTTCTATCCAGCTTTATTATTTCTATCCAAACTCTTTCTCAGTTATTAGACCGCACCCAGAGCTGCCAACCTTTTCTTCCTCCCAGTGCATATTGTCAAATTTGTCATATTGTTTTTACTTCATACACAAAGCAGCACGTATGTTAATGCAAAGGGCGAGATAACATTAACATACGCCGAGCTCAGTTTGATTCGACTCATCGTGGTTCAGTTCAGCTGAGCAGTTGGAGACAACTAAACCTCGAGCATTAAGAACATTTTGAGCACTCAAACAGACTAAAACCGAGGCATTATGTCGCTTCTGGTGCAGTCTGCAAACACACTGATCCCTTCAGACACATAAATTCCCCCATTTGCATATACAGTACACATGCACCTGAATATACAGTATGCAGGCAAAACATACATCTCTTTCCCTCTTTCTCTGCCTGTCTCTCCATCCCACACACACATACATAGAGGTCTGTCTACAAACATCCTAAGCCCAACAGCAAACACAGCTTGTGCCACCCGTATGTCAGCCTGCCAGTCTTCTACTCCCTCTGCAAACCCAACCTGTTACTAATGAGACTAACACAAATAGCCAGGCATCTGACACCAAGACCTGTGTGTGTGTGAGAGAGAGTGTGTATTTCAAATATGTGTAGAGACTATACATTTAGGTAATAAATGTAGAATACAAATTTTGTGTTATGGAGATGTAAGCCTGTGTGTGTGGAAAAAAAAGAAAAAAAAAAAGACAGTCTTCTCTGTAGCAGGACAGGGTTACGCATAGTTTGAAAAAGACCAACTTCAGATTTAACCAAACCGAAAAAAAGCCTATTGCTCGAGTCAGTGGCTACCAAGAACTCTATCCGCTTATGGTAGCTTATGGCAGACACTAAACTTAAACTCTACTGACATGCACACATGCACATGACTTATTCCAAACTTAGTTTAAAATGTTCTGTCTCTCATTTTCCCAACAGTAATCACAAATAAACAAATAATTTGACAAAATGTAAATTAAAAGAAAAGCGAATAAATTAAAGGCTGAGTGAGTGACTGAGTGTGAAGTCTACCCGCAGTTACAAATGGATAAATCACAGGGGGTAACTCCAACACTGCAGAGATGACACTCCAATGTTATGGTTTCCCCCGTGTGACTCCATCTGCTTCCACCACTCCCTCTGCAGGACACGCTTCAATTAGCTATGGTAAACAGAGCATAATACTTAGATTTTACACATATCGTCCTGTAAAGGTCTTCTCTATCTGACAACTAGAGGAGTGTTTCTCCCAGAGAGCCTGTGTAAAGGTCCTTCTTGTGTGGTGCCTGGTGAGGCTGAGAGTTAACTGGAGACCAGCAGCTTCTACACCTTTCTGTCTGGTAAATGTCAGACAGACAGATGAAAGGGGATGAAGGAGCTTGTAAGGGCTCCGTGGGGATGCTCAGGCTGGCTAAAATCTGTGTTCCCCTTTAAATCACATTTACAGACACACCTTGCACAGCTTTTCCTACAGATTTTTGTGCACTCTACTGGCTATTCAGCTGTGGCAGCTACTTACATTTGCTGTAGACATGTTTATATTAGGGCTGGGACTTTAATGCGTTAATTTCGATTAATTACTTACAGGAAAAATAACACATTTAATCACACCTTTCTCAGTTCCCTAATTTCTGGCACACGGGTAACACTGATGCACACACGGTGTTGCCAGCCCATAATAGAGCGCAGCTCGGGCCGCATTTTCCTGACTGAATCCAACCCAAGTCCGAGACTGTTATAACCGAGCCCGGCCCGAGCCCGAGAGCCTTTCAGATTTTTAAGTCCGAACCCGACCCAAGCCCGATGCAGTTTGTGACTTGACATAGTTAGTGTTGCCATGGTTACAGCTTGTCTGTTTACCATGATAACACATGAACAGTGTGTAAATGACCATCAAAAGAGTGCTGTTTACTCACAGTCAAACACGCCGCACACACAGCAGCACAGCACAGCACACACACTCAGTTGGAGCGGAGCCTGGGTTGCGTTCAGGCGTTGTCAAGTAAAGAATAGGCCATGGTATAACACAGCAGCATGTCAAGTGGGCCGAACCCAAAAAAAATGTATGATTTGTTATCGAAACCCAGCCCGACCCGTCGGGTTCCACTATGTTCCTTTGGGCTCGGATCGGGTATCCACAATTGACCAGATGACAG
>JAPZEB010000002.1:9486723-9500344 GCA_029783705.1 Chaetodon striatus
CCATGGTTACAGCTTGTCTGTTTACCATGATCACACATGGACAGTGTGTAAATGACCATCAAAAGGCTGCTGTTACTGTCAAACACGCCGCACACCACACATACTCAGTTGGAGCAGAGCCTGTGTTGCATTCAGGCGTTGTCACGTAAATAACAAATTCCAGCACTTGAATAGGCCATAACACAACACAGCAGCGTGTCAAGTGGGCCAAACCTGAGCTAAATTTCTGATTTGTTACCCAAACCCGTTGGGTCGGGTATCCACTCTCGGGCCCACAATAGACCAGATGACAGGGTTCAGAGCCAAAATAAGTAAGTCTACGTCTGACAAATTAACAAACTCTGGGGAAATGAAAAATAAACATTTTTGTTGTTTAAGTTCACGTATATGTCTGTTCATTAATTCAGTCATCAACCAAAATTTATCTAAATTGAAAAACTTTGCTTACTGTGTCAAATATTGCTATTTGATAAAAATGTGATTAATCAAGCTTAATTAATTACAAAGCCTCTAATTAATTAGATTATTTTTTTAATAGCGTCCCACCAGTAGTTTATATATTCAAATGTGCAAGTATACAGTTTGGTGCCACTGCGTTAGCACTGTACAAAAACATAGTAAATAAATCCCTGAGGAAAGCATTGCTTTAACACAAAGATAATAATACAAACAAAGTGTCTCATTTAAAAAAGGATTCAGCAGAAGCGCATAAAGAACAGAACGGGAGATGAGAGCCTTAAAACCACCCACCATGTTTATGTGTCACTCTAACACAGTAGTACTTCTGAGTGTTAGTGCTGTGATCTTCAGCAGGTGAGATGGACAAGAGTCAGACAGCTCATGCCATCGCTGTTGCAAAATGCCAACAAACAGTGACAACAGAGGCCATTTATGTCCACTCACTTTCTGTCAAAGTGCAGCAGCTGAATGAACACGCACGAATCATGGATAATTCAGCCGCATGTTTGCGTTTTTCGTGGAAAACTAAAATGTTCGCCTGCACTTGTGTGAATTTACAATAATGCAAGAGTTTGTTGGGGAATGCACAGTGGTACAGTGGTTAGCACTGTCTCCTCACAGCAAGAGAATACTAGCTGGCGAGGGCTCTCTTGGTTGGAGTTTGCATGATTTCCCCTTCAGCGTGGGATTTCTCCGGGTACGCCAGCTTCCTCCCACAGTCCAAAGACATGCAGGTTAGGATAATTAGTAAATCTAAATTTCCCGTAGGTGTTAAGGTGAGTGTGAATGGTTGTCTGTCTCTGTGATAGCCTGCGACCTGTCCAGGGTGTAGCCCACCTCTTGCCCAATGTCAGCTGGGATAGGCTCCAGCCCCCCCACAACCCTGTATGTGTATGGCAAAGTAAACTCTGTACAAGTCTGTAAAGTCTGTAGAAATTTAAGCAAGTGTGTATCATCTGTAGTTTTGTGTGTACAGTATGTGCAACTTTGGAAGTCTTTGAAAGCCTCTAATGAAGCGTTTGTAAGCGTCTGTGTGTGTGTGTGTGTGTGTGTGTGTGTGTGTGTGTTTGTGTAAATGCTGTACCCTCTTCTCCAGCTGTGCCAGCTGCTCCTTGTAGAAGGCATCCAACGCTTTCAGCTGTGCATCTTTCTTCTGTAGCTGCTGAGCCTGCAAGTGAGCGCACACATGCACACATGCGCACACACACACACACACACAGACACACACACACAGAAAGGGATTAAACACTGTGTTCTGCTACATATTCTCACTATAAAGTAGGAGAGACTGGTCAAGTCTACAGTAGTATGCTGATATTTTTTTTAATTATTAGAGTCATTTAAATTTTAGGGAGAATATTCTGTTATTGTGCTGAAATTTGACATTGCACAACAGTAGTGGTCTGATACAAGAGCTAAGACCCCCACAAGGTGTCACAAGTTAGGTCTGTGGGGAGAACCTGTCCCGTATTCACATTTAAAAGTTTCCTTTAAACAATATCCTTTATAGGGCTGGGTATCACTTAAAATATTATGAATCCAGTACCTTTAAAATGATACCGATACCAACAGAGTACTTCAATCGATGCCCATATTGTGAATAAGGTGGCAAACATTTTGGCAACATGACTACACCAGTGACTGTACAGTATGGGTTGTAACTGCTGCTGCCAGATTGTGAGCTATATGCAGGGTACACTTGTGAGAGTCCACCCGCCACACACACAGCAAAAGGGCTAATTGTTAACATCACATAGTTAACTTTACCAACGGTTATTAATGGGTTCAACAGCAGAGTCAAGCTGTGTTGGTGTGAGTTGTTGTTGCTGCTGTGTTAGCTCATGCTAACCAGGCAGATGTCAAACTTACTGTTTGCCAAGACAGTAGCAACAAATGCTGTGGGGAGTCAGGACGATCCAGGATCAGATGCCCAACACAAAAAGGATTTGATGCAGGTATCATTTGACTGGAAAGATTTTGATAGTACTGGGTGCTGGGTCATTTTAGTCACTACCTGAAAGATGCTGAGTAACAATACCCAGTTCTAGCTCTCAGTGTAAAAGGAACACAGATTCTCCTTAATGATGTTTATGTTGTGGTGATATGTTAAGTTATAATATAACTACCAGTTTTCAGTTATTATATTTTGTAGAATTGCTAGTTTGATTAGGTCCAGCAAGTTCAGTGGTCATCAACCCCGGTGAATTGAAAAATAGATTTTGGGTCCTTTGTTGGAACTGGTTGGCTTAATGGCGAAACATATTCCTGTTGGCTCTTATTTATTGTTAATGTTAATGGAAAAAAAAGCCCTGAGACAAAAGTTTAATCCTCTACAGGCTATATAGGATGGTAGGTAATGAACAGATGAGAGATCACTATTATACATGTCAGAGACACATAGTGCTTGGTGTGTTTGCAAGAACACACATCACACAGATTTTTATTTCTGTATAGTGCAAATGTGCAAATAAGCTTCTTTTGACCTTCAAATCACGTGTATGAAATTATATAAATATGCAGTAGAGGGACTGAGCTACCTTGACATAACATGGCACACAATAGAGAACACATTCATTGTGAAATGAATGGAACGAAATGTGAATCAGGAGGAAAGCAAATGGATTTCTTCAGATGATACAAAATACATACAACATAAAAGAGTGCATGCATACACAGCAGTGGTAAATGCATACAGTTCAGATCAGTGTTAGAATGACCAAATTAAACCACTCCTGTGAGAGGATGCAACATATTAAACACATCTGATCTGTAATACCCTAACAACATTCAGTCAGCACACCACAACCTTCAGATTATACCTCTTTGAAAATCTTTGTTTTTCACCTGCCTCTCTCTACTCACACACCCATCTATCAACCTATGTGTTTGTGCTGGCACAGAAAATCACACCCCACGCCATCTCACCACAGATCATTATGTTATTTTCAAGTAGTTATGAGGCACTGAAGGTGACCACCATACACATATGTTCACAAAAGCACGCGTATACACAGGTGTGTGAAAGCATGCTGACAAACAGGCTCATGTGCCATGCAAACACACTCCATACTGACTGAAAGACAGGAGAAAATAAGAACAGCATGTGTGAGGGAGGTACTCTGGACAAAGAAATGAAAAAGAGGAGACTTAACAAGGTGCAGAAAGAAGAGACAGAAAGTGACAAAGTGGGAACATAGAAGAAGCAAGATAGAAATTGAAAAATTAAGCTGTCCTATTGGCTTTAATTTGTCAGTTTTCTTTTAAGTAGCATTTAATTTAATAACTTGATTTAAAGAAGTAATCAGTTCTTCATTAAATGCAATTAACAGCTGAAGATTGCTTGTGTTAGAGGATTTTACGCTGCAGACATGCATAACAGTAAGAAAAAAGTGATAGTTGATATCAAGAACACCATTTCTCTGACAAAATACTGTATATCTACATGCCTTGAAAAATGCTGTGAAACCCAGGGATAAAGGGAACATAGGTAACAGTGCCACCCAGCATAAAGTCCTGGTCTTACCAGCACTAAGGAAAGTTTTGCTGCAAATTAACTGATTGCGGAGTGATAAGTGGATTTGTTTGCAACGCGCTAAGTAAATTTTCACCACATTTTTTTGCACTGAGTTTAACGCTTAGCTATTGACTGTCTTAATAGTGATGAGCTCTGGGGAAAAGAGAACCACAAAATCCAAACTGAAGAATGCTAGGAGCAGCTTTGGCTTTTCTGCTTTTCATTTTTTAAACTGTGAGTGAGGAGACAGAGAGACAGACAGACAGACAGACAGTTAAGGCAGGGGAAAGAGAGGGGATAACATGCAGCAAAGGGCCTGAGGTGGACCAAGCTAGGCTGAAAAATGAAGCCAACATGGAAATGCCACATACTGCAGTTCCTCTAATGGCCACTTGAGGCTGGCTCCATGAGTGAGTTGACCCCAATGTTAAAATGCCCATTTCTACAGCAGGAATAAACATGTTAACAGCCTGTTACAAAAAACTGTTTTGGTCTCGATAGCCATTTTCAGCCCTCATGTTAACTGTACAGGGGTGAATTGTGATTTAACTCACCTGTTTAAATGTTATGAATGCTTAAAGTCATGTATAATAAAGACCGTGGCTGCCATACCATGTTGACAACGCTGGTTGGGTAGCATAACTTTGGCCTAACCCCAGATTCTCAAAGTATTTTCTGTGAGTTTTCAATTGATGAAAGTTCATTGGAACTTTGGTGTTTCATTCAGCGTTTGGTTGTACTAAAAGAGTCAGATGTTCAGTTTTTCCACTAAGTACATTGTGTTTTAATGGTTTAAAGCATCTTTTTTCACAAGTGAAAATTAGCATTATAACAGTTAACCATAGCTGTAAGTGCACCGAGGCAAACCAAAATAGCAGCTAGCATGAAGGTCAACGCCACCCTCTTGTCCACATATAGTTACTTTTGGCTCCAAAAAATCCAACATGGCAACTGCAAAAATGCCAAACTTGATTCAAAACAGGAGTCCCCAGACCAATGGGTGACATCGCGATGGCTATGTCCATTACTTTAGACCCTGGGCAGGACTAGAAACCTGGGCCACTGCAGTGAGGACTCAGCCTTAATGGTACGCACGCTACCCGGTGAGCTTATTTGCTGTGTTGCACCATCCACTTTTAATTAACCTCCTCTGTGGAAGTACAAACTGTTCCACAGAAAAGGAATAGTTTGCAGACAGTTATGAGACAGAGGGCGACTGTGCTAATGCTTCTCTCGAGTAAAGGATGTGACCTTATTGTCCCATTAGCCACCGAGCTAATGAGCTTGCTCATTCAGTAACTCTTTTTTGAGTGAATTATTTTCAACTGTTTTTCATTTGAATTTGCATGTAAAACTTGAATTAAATGAAATGATTTACAGCTCCCAGAACAAATTACCCCAGTCGACCAAATATTTTGCAAAGGTGTGCAGATGAATTTCACTGTGCGACTTTCTGGTGTGACCAGGCCTCACAACTGATATGATGTTTAACATTTCAATGCAATTTTTATACTGTATTTTGCTGTTGAATGTATGTGGAGACAATCTGACAGCACTTTACATACTATCTTTTGTGTATAGTTTGATTTACAACAACGCTACAGCATTCACAGATTTTTCTTGCAACTTTCTGCAACTTCGAGACAAACAGAAGTAGGGAAATATGTGGGATACAGAGAGATGGAAGAAAGAATGAGAAGGACTGATAGAGGAAAATATGAGTGAATAGGAAGAAAGAAGTTCATTAAGAATTATCTGCACAGTAAATGTAGTTTCCATCTCTTTTTAAGTGACCCTAATCAAGAGGACAGTGGGGAAATAAAACATTGTGAGGGTGAGAAAGCAGTGGGATGGATGGATGAAATGGACTAAAGAGCAGGAGGTTTCAGGGTTATGATGAAGCTTACCATCGCTTCTATCTCATCTGCGGACTAGAGAGGTTGGGGAAAAGAGAGTAGAGAGAGAAAGGGTGTAAGAGGTAGAGAAACATAGCAGGATAAGACAAAAAAAGACCAATGAGGAGGGAGACAGAAGCACAAATGGTAAGAAAACACCAAGTGAAGTGTTAAGGTTAGTTGTTAAATGACTATTTTTAGTGCAGTTAAAAGACAAATTCCAGCAATTAATTACAATGAATCACATTATTGATCTGATAAAATGCTAAGAAATACATACAAAGCTATTGTGTTGATCTTTTGCAAAAATGTATTTAATATTACAAGGAAGTATTAATCATAAATATGAAAAAGACTATTTGACAATGGGCTTCTTAAACTTATATACCCCTGTCTCTCCTGACTCTCGCAATAAAAGAGCTGTCAAGTTATGCAATTAATCCAATTTGAACTTTATTTTGTATTTTATTTACCATTGAAGGACCAATGTCCAAGATTATGTTGTAATGTATACTAATTCAGTTTATTTTTCTATTAACTTCTTCAACACCCAGCTGCAGTACACATTTACATACTCATGATGCTTGGCCAAGTTTTTCAAACTTGTAGAAATAAAGTTTAAATTATAGCAGATGTCCAAACCTTTCCGAAGATACCACATATGCAATGCAGCATCTCGATGACGTGTGTAAAATGATGCATAATGTACCCAAAATATTTCCTTTTTTATGTAATGGTGCATGTTTGGTTTAGATATTCCCCTCAGCGTCAGCATCGAATAGCTTCAGAAAAGTGTTGGAAAATTAAAATGATAAAATATGCATATGATGAGTGCGAAATAGTATAAACTATGTTGTTCAGTATTGTATAATGTGTTTAAGATCCCCCCAGGCATGTTTTAAGGCAGGAAAATACTCTGCTTTGAATATTTCACAAAAAAGTTCCATAATCTTTTTCAAAATTTCTAAAAAAATACATCTACTCCTTTTCCCTCGCTGAAACATTCAGAAATATGAATAAGCAAATATTTTCATTTCAAAAGTTGAACTGCTGAATGAGATATTTTCTATTTGTCTGAAATGCCCATTCTCAGTGTATGGGCCCTGGAGGTGTCAAGTTTCTACATTACAGTTGTGTAAATTGCACTGGATGGACCACAACTGACTTCCAAATGAGTTCACAAAATTCTGCTTGTGCGTACACATCTTAAACTATTTGAGTTGCGATTTGAGGTGAGCAAAGAGAAACATTTCTCCTTCACCAGATGAATCTTTTAACAGCCTTTTATGTTCTCACTTGCAATTGGGCTTGCCAGTTTTTATTTTGTTGCATGCGTACTGTCTCTTTTCAAAATAAACTTCTAACCTAAGTTTACTAAGTTTTCAGGTTTAGGCAACAAAAGCACTTGGTTAACTTTCGAAAAAAGATCATTGTTGGGGTTAGATAAGTCTTTGTTATTAATGTAATATGACATGACGTGAATAACTCGATTTTGACCTTTGGTTTCATATGAGATATGAACAGTGGTCTCTTGGGTAAAAGTCCTGTATTTGTTTGACCCATTGTGCCCTACGCAGAATTTCTCATTTTTATATCTCTTTCCTCACAACATCACTGAAACTGATCTCTCCACATATCCCTCCTTTTACATACACCACACACACACACACACACACACACACACACACACATATTTCAGAGGGGTCATAGCGCAAAGTCAGCCATAGTAAGGTGCCTCTGGGCAGTTCGGGGGTTCATTGCCTCACTCAAGGCCACCTAGGCAGTGCCAGGAGGCAAACTGGCAGCGCTTCAGCTGCTAGTCCACGCTCCATACTTAGTATGTACTATGGACTTGTACAGGCGACCCCCCCCCGGTTTCCAAGTCAAGTCCCGATGGACCGAGCTCCTGCTAATTCTAAGTTAGTTGCTTAGAGTGTCTAATAATGACATGGCCTGGTAAGTCTCACACAGATGCTTAAGGGTGCCTCAGTGCCTAAGTATCAGACACCGAGGGGCACTGACAAAGTGTCAGCATTTGGCGAGTTGGGAATGAGAATGGGTTGCACATTGAGTCCCAAACCCAAGGCTGACAAACAATCCTAACACTCGCATGTTCTGATATTTCTCTTAGTTACACATACATCTACTAAAGGAGAAATTCATCCATTTTCACAATTTACACATTATTCTAACGGTTTAAGACAGTCAATATTAGTAAAAATGAACAACTCTGTCCAAAATCCAATTTATGATGTCATAGGGTATAAGGATTATAACTGCTCCGTTGACAATGAATGGGAAAAGATGTTCTGATGATACTGTGAGCAATCAGGGGAATGTTCTGAGTATTTGGGTACATTTTCTGTTTCGGACTGAGAACATTACAGGAGAATAAAGTTCATTTGGGCATAAAAAAAAAGAAAACAAAAATTAGGTGGGTCAACAAAATCAGGCTCCCATTCATGGTCTATGGAGCAGCTCACAAGTTTGAGACTTACTTCTCTGGTTTCTGGCTTTGAGAGAGAGTAGCTCATGTTTATGAATACTGATTAAACTTCCTTTGGATATGGTAGTGACATTGGGGTTCTTAATTCAGGTGATGTTTCCCTTTAAGTGCATGTAAAACATGAAAGGGACCCAAATAAACTAACATTTTTTGAATGAATGTAAAATCCTGGCTGTGAAGAGATAAGCTAAAGACATGCTTCTGTGAAATATTTGGCAGCATAACAACTGTATTCAACTTCGGCCCATTCTAAAACAGCACAATGACACAGACAACTGCACTGATTGCTTTAATTTGCTTTACCTTAAGTGCACTATCACTGTGCTTTGCCATGTCCTTACGTAATAAAGGTTATAGGATGTGGTCTTACTAAAGCCTGGCTGGTCAACATGGCTACGGATACACTCTGAGATACAGCTTATTTGAATAAATCAAAAGATGAAAGTGCAGCAGTTAGCCTGCATTGACAAGCCTCCTCCTGTTGCTATGACAGTAAGCTACACAAAGGACCAATGTTTTAGCATGGTCACATCAGGAGATGTTACCTCGGTATGTAGTTAAGCTGTGCCAAAGCTTATAGCACCAAAAGTATCAACATTGGGAAAACTTCTTATAACTTGCTACAGATACAACTGATACCAGACAGGTGCGTTTGTCACATTAAGAAAGTCAACTTGTACAAAGTTTTAATGATAACTGCAAAGTATCTCTGAGATTGACAGCCTGTCAGACACTATCTGAACTACCCTAATGTACAAAATCTCACACATCTGGTACACCCAGTAAATTAATGCCAATCAATGTTTGTAAAGCACCTTTGTCCCTGACTAACAGCACTGTGGCACTGGAAAAACAGCAGCAGTACAGAAAGGTGAAGACAGTCTATGAGCACCCATGCACACACATACAGAGGGGGGAAGATTCATCATAATTATCAGGGCTGCTGAACGCCAAATCAAATCAGAGCCGATCTTCTGTGTTTCATAAACAGAGAACTGAGGAGAGACAAAGAGCGAGAGGGCTTCTGATGTGAGAGATACTTTCACTGTCGGGCTGAAAGCTGCAGCTGGTGCATGTTAATGCAGGTGAAAAGAAGGACTGAAATTGTTCATGTGTTAATTTTATATGTTAGACGAGAATCTGTTTGGCGGGGATTAAGCAGAAACTGAATGGATTTAATTAAAAAAACACAGCTCTCCTTCCTATCTGTGTCTGTGTTGGTCCTGTTTTAATTTGCAGTCAAAGAAGAAACTGCGAGTGAATCAGATGACTCCTCTGGTGTCCCTCCAGGGACCTGTGAGTCTATGGTAGATAACAGTCAGCCAGGCGTGACTCTACACACACACACATGCACACTAACGCATACACACACACACACACACACACACACATGATGGCAGAGGCTCACATGCTCAAGTTTGTTTCTTTCTGTTGGGATACCTTGGTCATTCATTTATTCAGTCTTTTTCATCTGTACTAATGTGTGTCAGTGAATCCATCTGTAATTCTGTTTTCCATTAGCACGGCAAAGGGGGAAAAAAAACACAGTCTCCTCATTTATTTCAATGAAACTGAAAACTGCTAGAGCAGAGGGCCCCAGGGAGATAAATGCAGGGTCATATGGCACAAGAGAAGTTTGCTGCTTGGCTCTTGTCACAACACAGCATCATCCGGCAAACTGTATGGGCTAGCCAAAGATGTACAAGCAAACATTCTTAGATTACTTTGTAACGTAGATGTAAATGATAAACAGATCTGCACTCGTATAGCGCCTTTCTAGTCATCCGATCACTCAAAGCACTTTTTATACTTCGAGTCACATTCACACACCCATTCATACACTGGTGGCCAAGGCTACCATACAAGGTGCCACCTGCTACTCAGTTTTTAAACACACTCACACTCCAATGGAGCAGACTGGAGAAGCCGAAGATCAAACCGCAAATCTTCCAATTGGTGGACAACCCGCTCTACCTCTGAGCCCGCTCTTCCTCTGAGCCACCCCAACGTGAATAGATAATTCTAGCATTTACCTCATTACTGTCAAAATGGAGGGTACAGTGTTTGATGTCACCATAATTTCTACACAGGTGCATTTACAGTTTATCTAAATGTTACTGGGTAACATTAATAATGTATGGTGCTGAAATACAAGCCCCAAAGTGAAGACTATGCTTGTCGTAGTACACTGGTTTCTCAGTATGCCATGGTATGAAAATTGACGGCTATTATACCCTGTACATTTGCTTATCTATGGTATTGAAAAAGGAAAAAAAAAAAACTGGATGAAGGAGCTCAACCTAAAAAGCTGACTGATTATATTAGATGTAACTTGTGTTCTATTTTAAACAAAAAGTTGAATATCTGCCCCAGATGATTGTTTGATCCTATGTTTGGGATTGTTTTAAATGTCTCTATGTTCTTGTTAAACTGTTTATTTTTTCAAAACCTTATTATAAAGGGAAGTAGTAGCCTTGACCCTTGGGATTGTAATGTCAGTCCTTTGGTTGGTTGGTCTTGCTGTCAATGGCATCGTCCATCAGCACAAGCCGCACACACACACACAACATAGTCCTATCAGGACTACGCCCCTACAAAGCTATCTCAGTCTAACCACTAAACTGAGTGCTAGAGCTGTGCATTTGTACATTTTGTAATGTCTGTTTCTTAGTCACCATCAGCTTTTTGGCCAAACAAGCCCGCACATAAAAGAAATTCAATTTGATGAGACGCTCAATCACAAAGCAGTGTAAAATTACAGGAATATTACGCACTGTGCTTTTAGCCATACATAAAAAATAGTCACTGTTGTCACCAAAAAGGTGTTTCATTTTACATTACACTTGATTTAAGATTGCTATTATGAAAAAGAATAAATACATACATTTAAAAATAAAAAGTAAACACAGCTTTGAACACACCATTAAGATCACATTAGAAAAACTATATCACTATTATCTTGTTCTTGAGACTTTGCACTACCTAATCAGCTGCTTGTGTTTATAGAGTGTCCTACGGTGTTTACTTTGTTTAGTTTTCATAAAGATTGAAAAATTGCTCATTATCACACAGGACATCAAATTCATCCTCTTCTGTATTTTAAAACTGCTCTAAAATGAGCTTAACGATGACATTAAAGAGATAAAAAGTCATCCGGTTGAGAGGAAAAAAGAGAAAGAAAGACAGAAAATGTTTGAGACAAGAGGAAGACCAAGTGCGTAACAAATGTAAACAAGTGCAAGAAAATATCTGCAGTTATTAAGAAGGTGCATAATTGAATACAGCTGCTGCTAGCCAAGAGCTAAATAGGAGATTAGCTTACAAACATATTATCACACATTCTTCCTGCTCCAGGCACCTTCTGCATATGAATCACTTCAGTACACAGCTAGAGGTGTGAAGCATCTATTTAGAAGCTACAGACAGAGGGGAAAAATTTGTAAAATGTGTGAGACGGAAAAAGCAAGAGGGAGTAAGTGAAGGGAAGATGAGCTGAAAACGATGAGGGAGAAGGAGAGACGACTATGAAACAATGACAAAGTGAAACAAAACAAAATCACAGCAAGAATGGGTGAGCAAGCAGGAATGAGAGATGAGAGTCTCTGCTGCGGAAACATCTAACAACAAAAGTAAATTGTAGTAGAGTTTAGGCAGGTCACACTGTGTGCAATGAAGTTCTGCTTGTTAACTGGAGCTAACTTTATTTTGGAAATAAGTAATAATATGACTAACAATTTAAAAGTTTCGATAGCAGTGCTATGACACTGCACTACTACTGTCCGAAACCTTTACAGCTACAATGCATGGTATAATGATGCTATTACAAAATAATGATCAGGTAAGCTGTGACAGAGCTTGTTTTCTTAATGCAGCCTTTAAAACATATCTAAACCTTTTACACATTTTTAAAGGACTTACTGCAAGCTAAGTGTAAACTGTAAGGTGTATTATGTATGCAACACCTAACGAAAGTAGAATTCAAAAATTACTGGCACAGCTAATGCTGGTTATACCTTGACTTCTACCGATAGAAATGAAAGGGACTGTCTGGGGACATGCCTGTAAAAGTGACCAGAAACCTGAATAATGGCAATTAATGTGGTTGCTGTCATGACTCAGAGCAAAAGCTGGATGAGGTTGTAAAGTAAAATTAAAATACTGTTTGGTTATTTGGTACCCCTGCCAACATTAGTTCCTTACACTACTCTTTGTATTACTTTTCTGTTACACCACACAAAACTGGTAATTGCGTCCCTTGGCCTTTAAATTCAGACTTTGCATGTGTGCCTCTATGTGAATGTCAGAGTATTCTCCGGTAAGCAAAGCCAAGGCTAGATAGCTTGCAAATGATTTTCTACCTGGAGGTCATCTGTTGCCTGTGACCGGTATTTTCCAAAAGATCTATCTGAAAGATGGAAAGTCAATAGCAGAGATAGGCACGTTTCATCCACCACATATCCAGCCACAAGCTTCACTAGTCTTTGTCACTTGTGGCCTTCAGCTGTCCATGATTAAAATACAGTTTTGGTTGTTCAGACAGCATGGGGCTACAGACAACATCCATAGCCGCAGAGGATTCTACTTTGGTGGGGTGTATTTCCACGAGCTTTCCATTGTTGTGCTGTCGTTGTTGGTGTTTCAGGGGGTTTGAGGTCATGTTCCATTGCAGAGGAAGGAGTCTTAGTACCCCTGCCTGCACAATATTTACATTTGACAACAACATTTTGTCAATTTTCTCCCGCCAAGATAAAAGTTAAAGGAATATTTCCATCATCTAAAGTGGTTTGCTGCTTGGTGACATGTAGGCATGGCAATTATGAAAATGATTGATTGTTGGATTTCAAATCAGTGGGGCTGACAACAAAAGAAAGGCTGTAATAAGGTATTTATTGTTACTGTGAGTTATTACTGAAATTTTAGTAGTAAGTAGTTACACTACACATTACGCTACACATTACTGGGGAAAGTAATACTCCTACAGTATCGCGTTACTACCCAACAATGGTAACAATGACAGAGAAAAATCATGGGACAGAGATATTTTATAACAACACAAATATAGTCTTCCAAAGCCACATGGAGACAGGGGTGCTACAGCCCCCTCATTCCCCATATTTCCTGTAGCTCTGAAAATATACCAAAAAGTAAGCCTTTTCACAAGTTTTAGAAGCAAGCTCTGTAAATTCTGTCTGAAATTTGGTTTCCTGTTGAGATTGTTGTTAAAATCAGGGGCTAAAAAAACTCTTT
>JAPZEB010000002.1:9510461-9520693 GCA_029783705.1 Chaetodon striatus
GGACTTTTGATTTCACCACAGGAGAGGAAAGGATATGAACCGCTGTCACACTTTTCCCTCACAGGGTGTGAAATTAAAATGGGCCACATGCCAAATGTACTACAGGTTGGTTCTGACCATGACAGCCCACTAACTTTGTCAAGATACCACCAACCATGCTGGCAAGTACAGGTAATACACATAGCCGCACTATATTGTACATCAGGCTTATTCAACCGGTGGCTGCAGGCCAACTCCGGCCCGCCATTCAGTTGTTTGCACATAATAGTGATGCACCAATTGCAAAATTCTGTTCTGAACCTCGCCATCTGCTACTGGGTTTGAATAGCTTGTTTTCTTTTTTAAAAAATACCAAAATTATGCCATTTATCACAGCAGAAACTGTAAGAACAGTAATTAATGTCTGATTTTAAAATTTCCAATGGTAGTTGACACTTCCATCAGGAAAAGTAAGTAAATCTTAATTACAAAATATTGACATTTCAACAAAATCACTTTATTCCACGTCTCATTTAAAATGTCACCAAAAATAAATCATTCGCACAAACAAGATCCTGTAGAAAACATTAAATTCTGTGCTCCTCAGCGCAAAGGAAAAAGCCATAAATGACTCTACTAACATAAACAGTCACACGACTAAAATTCAGTAACTGCAGGCTGTTTACACAGAGGAGAGGACAAGAGAGTTTGTAAGTAGAGCCTGTATGAATGCAAATAGTAAATGTTAAGTGCTATGTAGCAAAATAAAAGTTCTGAAAATGCGATGGCACATTGTGTTAACTATGTATATCCCTAATGAGAATAACAGCTGAGGGAAACCTCTGGCCCCTGCGGCCCTTGCTTTCTGAATGTGCCCCCCGAAACAATATAGTAAAATAGCAGGGGCAGGAATCACCAGAGGATCCACAATATGATATATTATACTTAATATATTATACTTAATATTGTATACGATACAATATTATTGTGATTTTAATCATGTTGCAATTTGCTGAGTATTGGGATAAATATTCTGCAATACATTGCGATTAATTCTTTTTTTCAACTGTAAATTCTGTCGTCAAAGGAAATTTTGTCAACATCTGTTTTCAGTCCGTTCATCTCACTTCAGACAATTTTTGCAGCAGCAAAAAAGTATCTAGTGGACTGAAAAGGCAATTGACTGTATTATTTTTCTAGGCTACCTAAAGTTTAATTTGTATTGGTAACATTAATAAATTAAATGATAAAAAGAATTGATACTTGGCACTGTGTGACGATACGATATTACCCACAAAAATATCGCGATACTATGCTGTATCGATTTTTTCCTCACCCTTATTGAACGGTCCTGTTGTAGGTGTTTATAATATCCTAAGACACTGAGTGCCAATGGAAAGTCCTTTATAATTGATAATAAACCTTATTTATGTACATGTTTATGTACTTTAAAGCAGTAATGAATGCAATGTCAATCAATGTCATTACCTTAAGCCATGTGTTTAATCAGACACTTTCTCATGGTGTCCTATTATAGCTGTACTAAACAATACTACTATACAAACAGTAGCTCACATTACTACTGTTCAGTATGTGTACGGTTCAAGGCTTCTAGTGATAAACCTACAGAGAACTATCACCCATGTCTGCAGTTCCCCTTAGCTCTACGGAGCGTTTAAGTGTCTTTTATCTTATTGTTTTGATTTTATGTCCCTCTCATTAAACTTGCAAACCTCTGTGGACTGTTTGCTGTCTGCCCAGCACCAAACTGACAAAGTAGCCAAGTAATGGGTGAATATAATGGAGAAGTTAGCAGCTCACCACCAAGTTAATGATGTTGCTCCGTGTCACATCAACTTTTCAATGCAATAATGTGTCACGTGATGATCTGCTTTTTGTGGAGTTTGTCACCAAATGAGCAAAATGAAAAAAAAAAACAAGATTAGAGCTGCATTAAAAAACACCATGTAACTTCAGAAATAAGAAATTACACGTTCTTCTTCTTACGTAAAGCTGAATTCATCAGCAATAAAATGTACCCTTGGTCATTTACATTTTTGTTGCTGCAGCTTTACTTGGTCTAGTATGAACAGACTCCAGTGGAAATTATAGCAATAATAACAATGAGAATATCTTAGTTATATTAGGGTTTCATTTCTGTGCTAAGGTAATGATGGGCTGTAACCATCAATGAAATAACAGTGCTGGATATCACAGTAATAACATGGGAATACAGCATTATGGGAAGTGTAGGATACAGCATTTTCAAACCTTTAACCAAACACGCATATGAAAGTCAAAATATCTCAGCTTCTGATGGCTGGATGTTTGCTGTACTTAAAAGTACAACACTTTATCGCTCAAATAACAAGCCAATCATCTCTTAAAATGATTCAGTTATCCTGCTTCCCTGTTTTCTAGTATTATTTCAAATGTATTACTTACCCCGAAATGTGATTTCAGACGCTGTCTGTTTAACTGACAGTTTCAATGCATTAACAATGAATCAGGGCTGGAAATGCAAACTGTTACTTCCTTATTTTATGGTTCTATTACTTACAATTCAGTAAAGTTATTACATTGAAACACAGATTGTGGTAGCTGTGTAATAAAATCAAAATAGAGAGCACAAATACATGTTGCTGCTTAATTTGGGGTGACACAACACACTACAAGGTAACTGCAAGGTACTGTGTTAAGCAGCTACCAACTTAACATCACTAAGAGGTAACACAGACTGTCCTTTAAGACACAAGGACATAGAAACTGCTACCTAAAAGCTTCTTGTCGCGGTCTGTCGTTGTTTACCCCTCCTTTGTGTTTCTTTTCCTTCCCCTGTTTATTCACTCTCACTTTCTGCATGTGTTGTCCAGTTGCCAGAAGAAAATGTTTGCACTGTACATTTGTGCAAAGCACGGATACGTTACATTTGTACATTTTATATGTATCATACCAAAAAGTGACGTAGTATATGAGCTGACATCGATAGGAGAGAAAGAGTTTAGGGTGGATAGCATGGCGAGATGCCTGCCAAACTGCAGACCACTTTTACAAGACCAACATACAACAAAAGAGGTGGTTTTTTAGCGAGTCATTGCTAAATTTCCAACTGCTTTTAAAGCACCAAACATGGGCATTTTTTTAGTGAATCACTGCTGTGTTTTCTGCCAGGATAGTGAGACATTGCTGATTTTCCAGTGGGGATTGTGCCACAGACGTATAGGTATCTTATTCTAGATAAGACAGGTATCTCAGGCCAAAACACGAAGTTTCAAAGCATCTACTACCTAATAACATACAAATGTAATGTATCCATGGTTTGCAGAAAAGTACAATGCCAACATTTATTGTGGCAATTGGGTTGGTGAGCGTGTGTCTGTCGTGGTGTCTGCCATTTCCCTCCTGCTGCCAATCAACCCACACACCTGCGACCCATCCGCTCATCAAGCTCCTGCTGTATCTCAATTCTGTCTTCGCAACATGGTCCAAGTGCTCCAGTTCAAGTCTGTAGTTTTCTCGTGTTTGCCCGTGCTTTGAGTAACTTTGTATCTACGTGCCCCTCAGGTCCTTAGCCTCCTATGTCCTCTGCCTACCTCGCACAACACCCTGACAGTCTGCTTCCCAGCCGACAGCCCTAACTCCCTCAGCCGGCCCCACTCCACTGCAAACTCCAGCTCAACTCACTAAACTCTCACCTCACTTGCTTCTAAAATAACACTGCTTGTGAACTTTTGCAAACCTTCGTCCGAGTTCTGCTTCTGGGTTCAAAATACACTCTTCACAACACTTCTCCTGCTCTCACTCGAGCCCAGAGTTAAGTTATTTTTTAGCCAGGGCTGGCTTAGACAGGTCCTACAATTAAAAAGTGGGTCTCCATTCCCAGAGTTTGAAGAAATGTATTGCATTCACTGGCCATAACCCTGGCTGTGTTGGTATCACTGAGCTGTAAAACTTCACATTCTCAACAGTAAAGAAAAGCAGCTTTTTACTTGCAGGGCTTACGCAGGACAAAGAGCTGTGGAAGATGGGTGATCATGCCCTCTGATTCCACAACAGGGAAAAAAAAATCTCATTTGAGCGAAGAATGTGAGCAAATCTGCCCACACTTCATGTGTATGTGCATATATGTATTCATAGCACAAGAAACAGTAATTACAAGGAGCCCTCAGCATCAGGAGGTCCGGTCCTGCTCGACCGGTCATTCTGCTCACGGTGTCCCTCCAGCGGCTTTCTATTAGCAGTGGGAGTGTGTTGGAGTGGAGATAAGACAGGCACTACAGCATGTCTCAGCGCGGGGGGGAGGCAGGTGGAAGACGAGGGGAGGGGGAGGAACAGTCACGTGAAAGAGGCGCCGGCTGGTGTGTAAAACAAGCTCACCCCTTCCCACGACTCTACCTCCCTGCACCACTCCTATCTCCAGCTCCAGGAAACTCTCAGGGTGCAATTTACCGCTTGCACTGCACTGATAATACTGTCTCCAGGGCAGGAAGGAGAGAGTAATGAGCACGGATAGAAAAGAGAGAAAGACAGAGGGAGATAGAAGGTGGGGGTGGGAGAGAAGACAGAAAGAGAGCAAGGAAAAGAGGGAGAGAGAAAATGGTAAAGAGAAGGAGAGATAGAAAGAGAACAGGGATGTAATAGGTTAAAGGAGGAGGAGGAGGAGAAGAAGGAGTATCACCATGGAAATTACAAATGCAATCCCAAGGCCCAATTTATGTCTGTGAGAAATGCTCCAAAGTGATTAAACCAGAGAAAACCTCACCGGACTGAATCATAACTCGACTCTACACAAACTTATCTCCTGCTGCTGAGAGACACTCAAACGAATCCGCTTTTACACAGCTTTATCACTGAGCTCGCTGCATGTAAAATCTTCAGTCAAAAGTGTTGGATTTACTGCTGACCAAAACTATAAAGGTATGATGTCATTACACACAAGCTACAACAGCTCTGCTAACAGGACACTGGTGGATGTTGCAGAGGGGAGAGGATTTTTTATATCATCCAACATTTTAATTGAAGTCCCCTTCCACTCAGAAATGTGTTTTTCTTATGTTTATGTCCCCTAAAATATGTGACCTAGATTATTCTGACATTCCTCTACTAAAGGAGGTGATGTCCGTGCCTTTCCTTAAAATCTGAGATTCAAACGTACCCCAGGCAAGCAAGATTAGGTCAGTCACCTTTTATGAAAGCCAATCGCTGTGTAAGATGGGCAACACATATCGACGGGGCGGAAGACACTAAAACAACACCTCAAAGTGAAAGTTTTGACAGCAAACATGGAAGAATGCACAGTTTTTGGAAGTTAACCTGACTAATCAGAACACACTGTAACATTATAGCAGATATTATTGTATGTTCCGTAGCCTAGTGTTTCCCACCCATATGCATTTAGCAATGGCACTGCACCACTGCCGAATGACTTGTGTCACTGCTATAGGAAAATCTCCCTGTCCGCAATGAACTTGCTATCTCTACTTATTTGCCCACATGACCAACATGGCGTCATTATTTATACCAGCTCTCACCGGCATTTCTTTCAGGAGTTGAGTCGTTTAGTCTCTATGACTGGACACACAGAGTTGATGAGGGGAGAACGGGTGCAATTGTAATGATTTTTCGTTTTCATATCATTACTCAAAATATTGGAGTGATAATATTGATTGAAACACTAGATATCAACTGTTACATCTGCTGCACGTGTAAGAGCGATTGTAACAGCACATCGTGTATAGGAAGCATTTCATTAAACGTATTTGACATCTTCAGCTATGTACAAATATGTTTCTAGAGCCCTTTTCATGTGTCAATTACTGCCAGTTAACAGGTCACAAACAACATAAACAAGCAAAAGATGCTAACTGCCCCTACCATTCTGATGTGTCTGCTAGTCGACAATTTTGGTGTACAACAATCTTCTCATCTAAATCTGGGTCTGACTGAGGCTCCAACATGCATAGCTGAATCTCTCCAATGTTTCCGCCAATGCTAGTGCTAACACTAATGCTAGTGCTAGCCATCTTGATGTGCACTGCTCTTTCACCAGTCAAACATGTGCTAGTCTCACATAGCCAGATGTATCTCCACACTTCATTCTAGGGCTGTGCCAGCACTGAAGAAAGTGGAATGCGAAACCTAGCGCAAGTACCGTAGCAGTGGCAGCGGGCCGGAGGCCTGATCCAGAATTTCTTAATGAGAGGGAAACAGCAGATTTGCTGAAACTGAAAGTTTTCAGAGATTTTTTATTTTTTATGCGGTAAAACTATGTTAAACAGAATAATAATCACAGCAGAGTATTTTTTAAAACATGTGAGGACAATTTCCTAAAGGACACATCTGAATGACGAACATGGCACAGAAGGTTTTTGCATGTGTAAACTATAAATCACAGTCAATGACAATAGTAATTTTTGCATGTTAGCCATGTTCTACAAAACAGGAACAGGTGATTATTTGAATTATCAGTTATGGCCCTGTCTGAGCCTTGAGGGCTTCTTCTCAGACAGTGGTGTGTACAGTCATCATAGTGCTGTCAGAAATTGTAAAGGCAAAGTTGCACAAGGAGCAAACATACCTAAGTCAAATGCACAATATCGATGTTGCATGCTGTAACGTGTTGTGTTCCTCCTAAAACCTATGTTTAAGACTCCTTATACAGGTGTTCAAATTTAATATAAGATTATTATGTGTCCCCTATGTAATGTAGTATGTTCATCTGTCAGGGGACTTTCATAATTAGACACGCACAAGTTTCACACTCACTATTGTAACAGCAGATCCTGGCAAAAACTGTACAGTGCTTGTGCTGATGTGTTTTGATGCTCTCCGTCGTCATTTAAGATGGCAAGTGTAAAAATCATATATTTCAGTTTGAATCTCTATGGACTGCAAAAAGGGTCGTTATTAATAATTAATTTGACGGAGATTTTGCCTCATTAGCATATAGTTTGACCTGCTGTAGAAGACTGGGGGAGAGCCTGTCACTGTGTGCACGTAGTGATTGTGCCCCATGCTAATCTGTTACAGGTACATTATTGTGCTACACATCATACACACAGACTTTTTCTTAATTTTTTTTATGGATATTTATGGTATGGTGTGAATTAAAATAACTCAGATTTCCACTGATTTATAGATATAAGTTTATGTTGTCCGCATGTTTTAGACCCAGTGTTCCCAACCTGGGGGTCACAAGGTAAAGAAAATAGAAAACTGGAAGAACGTACAACCAGTCGGAGCAATAAAACATGATGTAGAACTTAGTGATGGACAAATGTAACCAGACTACAGTATGCAGACATGACCTATGTTGGTGTAGGATCAATGTGAACAAGTGTTTCCCTTTTTGCCATCGAAATTTGATAATAGTACAGAAAGAAACGTAGAAACACAAAATTCTACATCAGCTGCAGCCACCTTTTCTGAAATGCTGCATCAGCACTCCTATCTACTAAGCTAGGTTTATACTTGTTGTAGTGGTCCAGTGCAAGGGTGCACAAGCAAAAAATGATGTCATCACTTACTTTGCGTCAAGCACAAGCTGCCTTTTATTGTCAAAAACACGTCTCATATTAGATAAACTGTTTTAATTGGCTCAGCCCGGGCCAGGCCAGCTAAAAATTTGTCTGAGTGGGAGAGGGACCAGCAGCATCTGCCATCTGCCAAACATAAACTCACAGATTCATCTAATTCCCATGCAGGCTATAATAAATGCCAAACATGTCCAGGACATCCTTCTTTATGTACAGTGAATGGTTAGTGTTTTCATGTTGAACATCATAATAATTATTCAAATGACTCGGCCCTTAAAAATAACCATCACGACAAGAAGTTAGTTATGCTGGCCAGCTTCTGCGTATGAATGTCACTGTTAATGTAATGCTTAAACAGAGAACATTTACTTTGTTTTTATCCTTCGAAATCTTTGCTAGCTTCTCTGCTTTTATTGCAGCTGTGCAAGTGTTTGTGATTTTATTATCTCCCAAGTGCAACTGTTTATCAAAACCATGCCCTATTTATTCATCAGTTTCATGTCATATACACATGGCAGAAAAGAAAAACAGTCAAGGGTTAAAAACCCAACAATGTCATCAGACAGAGCCAAGTGTAACCTAATTCAACCCTGATTGTGACCTCAGGCAATTTTGTTTGGTTTACCAACAAAGGTGGCCTTTAAAAGTGATGGCCTATCTTTCAGATGTCCCAAGTCAGTGTTAAAAGGGCATGAGACTGTGTGTGTGTGTGTGTGTGTGTGTGTGTGTGTGTGTGTGTGTGTGTACCATTTTTTTGGCATTCTGGGCTTCCTGCCGCATGTTTTGTCTTTCCCGGACCTTGGCTTTAGTCATCTCCTCCCTCGCTGCCTCCCTCTCTTTTTGTGCTACCTTGGCCAGTTCCTCCTTCAGGATTGCCTGCTGCCGTTCAAACCTAAAACACATACACCGTACATACACACACAGATAAACACATACATAATCATGGTTCCACCTGTTGCATACTAGCATCACTGTCGGCTTTCCAAAGCCTTTGATTGCAGTCAAACTTACTTTAAACAAATACTTCCACAAGGGGGCAGCATATATCAAATTTCACCAGATCAGTCAACTACAGGGAGTATCAAAGTTGAGCTATTAAAAGGCAATATTTATTCTCCTGTGACGAGAAGAATGCTGGGAGTGAATGAGAAAACTGTGATGTATGAAGGCTTGTATCTGTTAGCACTCAGTTTGATCTTCAACAATGATAGAGGTTGTCAAAATGACTACAAGTTTCAAATTTAACATTTTACTGTGGCATTATCCACCACATTTTCAATTCAAGGACTTTTTTGTTGAGGGCTTCAATGAAACATTGTTGAATCTGTACACAGGCTGATCTAGACCTTACTAAAAGGAGGAATATCTGATTAAAGATCCTTTTGTCAGCACATGCTAGTAAACTGGTCTAGACTCTGTGTATACATGCCTACATTTATATTGCAAAGAGACCCACAGCATCACAAACAAGAAAAACGGCATGTATTCATACAGAGTATGGAATAGGTAGCTTGGTGGTATACTGATTGTCAGTGGCAGTACATAAACTGAAATTCTCTAGGCTCAACAGATACATTTTTGTAAGTAGTTTCACTCAGTGTGAGAGCTTCAAAAGCTCTGGCATAGGTTGTGGCCATTGAATTTCAGAGGAAGATCCACCATGTCTGTGTATAGACATTTATTAGAAAAGTATGAGCCTGTTTCCACATAGCATTTTTTTTCTGGACACCAGTGTGTTTTTTCAATTGTTCCCAATGAGGAGAGAGCAAATGGTGCCGTATGCATCCACCCAGAGCGCTCTGGCCTTTGTGTGCGGATTCTCCAAGTACTTCGAGTTGAAAATCTCGGAACATTTCAGAAGGGCGCTGGTGACTTCACGGTCGCTTCTTTAACTAGACTACTGTCTGCTATCACAACAAAGACAGAGAAGCCCATTTGTGGGAACAGATCAGCTGCACACTGGGTAGGGAGTGTTGTGCTTTTATCACTATATGCTTTGTAAGCTCGTTAACTGTGTAGTCAACCCTCTGTTAATGTAGCATAACGTTAGCTACCAAGCTAATGTTAGTGTCAAGATACTGTTGTCACAGAAACAAAACCCACACGTATCATGTCATTTAAAACAGTGCTTTGGCCACTTTTTATGAAATGCTGGGATAAAGGGCTCCCCAGCACCCTGCAACAGCTTTTCTGCTGAAGAAAAATGGACGTGGACACAACTCTCATATCACTGAAATGGTCACCGTGTTGCTGTGGGGTATCTAACTCTGCTGCAATCGATTTTCTTGACTGAGCCTTTAAAAAATGTGCAGCACAGTTGTAACACCAGTGTTTTTAAGCAAGGTACACAAAACCAAGATACAGCAGATGATTTTAGAGCATAAAAATGGCACTGTTAGTCGCTATAAATAAAATGAATTCTGAGCAACGCATGCGGTGTGATGCCTCTATTTTTGTACATCAACATTTAATGTCTTTTATCATCCATTGGCTTAAGTCAGCCTAAATGTTTGTCAACCACCAAATGTCTTTATTACAAATCCACATTCTTTTAACCCACCTTCTCTGTTCTTCCTTAGCGTAGGAGGCTGGTTTGCTACTGCTGGATTGGGTACTGGGTTGGGCCCGGGGTTGTGGGCTCTGCTGGGGTCGAGGGCTTGAACTGGGGCTGCGAGGCACACCTGGACAAATACAGAGTGGATGTTAAAGGGAAAAACT
>JAPZEB010000002.1:9538700-9549425 GCA_029783705.1 Chaetodon striatus
AAATGTTGCCACATTTGTAAGGAACATGCATTTGTGGGATGAGCAGCAGAGCTGAGTATATGGGCTGCTCCCATGAAAAATTGTCAAATCTGCCAATGCCAAACAGCTCTTTTTGCTGTTGCTGTTGACTCTTGTTTTGAGCTCCTGGTACCCCCAGGTGCTGACAATCAGAACAAGCCTGTTTATTTCACTTTTAAATGGTGCCACATTTGTAAGGAACATGCATTTGTGGGATGAGCAGCAGAGTATGTGCTGATTGGCACCTGATTGTCAGCACCTGGGGATGCAACTTGAATGACATACAAGTAGAAAATCTCAAAATGTAATTTTCACTATGTTGCTTTTATAAAGGAGATACCCTACAATATCACCCTGCTGCTACTTGGCATACTCGCATATACTTTTGTTCATGCATGCATGTATATGAGTCTGTAATCGCTCTCTTTGTCTGCCTAGGTCCCTCCAGCAGTGATGTCCAGAGTGTTGTCCCTCTGTGGCAGTGGGGTTCTCCCTGTGGCTGGTGGGGAGGTCATGGGTGAAGGGTTGAGGGTGAGGGTGGACCGGGCCGCAGCCTTCAGGGCTGTCCTGGCAGATGGAGCCACAGAGTACCTGAAGCCCTCAAGTCAGAGACAAGGCTGTGTGGTGCTCAACTGCCCCGCGCTGCACCCTAAACCTAACACACCCACTCCTGATACACTGACTCTGGGCCAGCTGAGGACTGTTCTGTTGGCTGATCACATGGGAGCGCTGTTGAGAAGACAAGGGTGAGTCTTTGGGTTAATTCCAAATTTCCAAATTGTCCACATCTCCTTTCTTTGTTATCCTCATCCTAAAGAACCAATTTCTGTGCTTTATATTTTGCCTTTTTTCTACAGTAAGTCAGAATCAATTGCCTAAATTTTAATTGTTTATGTAATTTATTCCGGAAAAATTTAAACCATTAAAACACATTACTGGTTTCTGCTTGTAAAATGTGAAGATTTGCAGCTTTTGTTTTATATCTTTGCAAAATGAATATCTTTGGGTTTTGTACTCTGTTGCTTGAACAAAATAGGCACAGTGTATGTCACCATTAATAGGCATTATTAAATACTTATTAAAGACTAAATGAGTAATCAGTGAATTCAAAAAGTAATTGGCGGATCAATTGCTTACAAAGATAATTGTTAGGGCTAATGTAGCCATGGATTAAAACTGCTGCTGTGATCAGTACCAATCTCCTTACCTGTCTCAGATTTACAGTGTCCTATTGCCCCACGCTTCCCGAAGACAGCGACATCATCACCTTTCTCCGAGCTCTGGGCATCGATTGGCCGACAGCTCCAGCCAACTGGACCAACGAGGAGCGGGAGGAGAAGATTCAGGAGGCGCTGGAGAACTCCCCGTACAGAGAGAGGGAAATGGAAAGAGGCAGAAGGACCAGCGGAGGAGGAGGTGGAGGAGGGAGGAAGGCAGATGAGGCAGAGAACGAAGGAGCGCTCAGGGTCAACCTGAAACGAGTGTTCCAGGAGGAGGGGCTGCTGGGATATGACCCCAGCCTCGGTACCTGCACAGGTAAGGGCTACAAGGAGTTTTGAGAGACACAACAGCCACATGTCTTTACAAAGACAATTCACTGGTTAGTCAAAGAAATACAGAAAAAATGTGGTTTTACAGTGAGTTAAGTGCTGTAACTGTTTCTTGGCCAGGCCGGTGAGGTTGCCGTGAGGTTGCCAGGCAACCAGCATAGCCTCTCTACAAAGTCACTGGCCAAGAAATTGTCGCATTCTTCATTTTTATTTGTACACGGAGTAAACAAACAAGATACAATGTGTAATTAAAAAAGCTTTAGAAGTGCTCATAGGCAGTTTTTTTTTTTTCAACTTTTGGGCAAAGTCAGGCTAGCTGTTTCCCCCTGCTTCCAGTGTTTATGCTAAGCTAAGCTAACTATCTCCTGGCTCAAAGGTACACAGGGGAGTCTCCTTGTAAATATACAAAAGTGATGTTAACACTCACCAAAAGGTATCAAGCATTTTTTTCCTCATAAGACATGAGCAAAGAGTTTGAACCCTGCATTGTGTTTTACATTCATGTTCACTAGCTTGCAGTGCCTTCACACCATTTGAAAGTTATCATAACCTGCAGATACACCAGATCTGCTGCTAAATTTCAGCGGCAAGAGCACTGTTTATGTCACCATGACTAAATGGCCCATACAAATGCAAACAAGTCAAGGGAGATTGATAAGACAGAGAACTGATATATCTCATTCAGACTTACATTAACTCAAACTGTGAGCATTAAGGTACAAGTGTTAAGCAGTGCACCGGCGCTCTGAAACGGAGCAGACCCAGTCTTATTTTGCTTTTTTGGTACGCTGCTGTGTATTTTGGAGCGTTACCACCACCCACTGATCAGTGGAACATCTGCTCCGTAGCACTACTAATGGTAAAGCCTCAGGTCAAAAGTCGATAAGTGTAGTTCTTAATATGCCGAATTATTCCTTTAACACATTGGCAATATTGCATGTTTTACCACACCTTTAAAAAAAGATTAATATGACTAGAGACTATCTTGTGATGGGATCACTTCAGCCGTGATACAGCGATCTGCATCTTTAAGCAAATGTCAGCCATGGGCATAAAGTAGGAGGACAAATGGCCCCTTCCCTACTTCCTACCCCCCTACTTCCAGCCCCCTTGCTCAGACCACAACCATGTTTAAACTCAGCCTTCATTTTGATCTCAATTACACACCTAAAATGTTTCATGACAACATCTTGCATGGTTGCAACACTATCGCAGTGACAAAATCTGTCCACAGACAGACATATAAACGCCTGGTACTTAAAACAGCTTCTGTGGTGGTTCCCACAACAATATGATGACACGAACAGACTCACAAGGTCAAAACAATACCAGCTGTTGCGGTGTTGTCACAGCTGGTAATAACAGATAGTTGGTACTGTATATTTATTGGTAAGAGTTGCTGTATCTGTTTCAGTACACAGAGACAGTGTTTCCCACCTGGCGCAACTGGACCTGGCCACTACTGACTGCACAGTAAGACACACATACACACACACTGCAGCAGTCAAACACACATTGATGATTTCCTTTCTTCTCATGAAAAATTACAGACAAACAGAGCATTGATTCGTATATCCTCGCTGCCTCTTTCATAGGTAGCCATGGCAACAGCGTTACATGTGACTTCCTGTCAGGATGAGTTCCGCCAGCAGCAGATAGCGGTGCTGTGGAGAGCCAGTGGAGCGTCACACACACAGGTAACCACAAACACACACAGACACTCACACAATCATGTATTGTGTTGCGTTCCTATTTTTACCTGCTCTGCTCTCTGTGTCTGCAGAGACATCTGGTGTGTGGGCCCGTGAAGACTCCTGGCTCTCACCTCACTGCTGCACAGTATCTGCAGTAAGACACATCACTTTCTGTGTCTCCTGTTGTGTCTCTTTCCTTCTATTGTCCTGTCTTGTCTTTTCTCAACATTTCTGTCCTTGTCTTTAGGCGCTCTATCTGTCCTTTGTCATCTCCAGTCTCTCCTTCCTTTCTGTTCTCTTCTCCGCCTCCACGTGCCCTGCCCAGCTCTCCACCAGACAGATGTTTATTGTCACAAAAGACACTATAACTAGGATCTTGTCTGCACTGTAAATTTGCAGCTCTAATTAAACAAAATCAAAAGAACACTTGTGGGCGTTGATGGGGCTTTTCTTCATCACTGTGTTATCACTGTCTATTTTAAGCCCAGCTGTCTGTGTAAATGAGGCTCCTATTGTCTCTTCTTTCCTCCTCTCCTCCAGGCTGAGAAGAGGTCAGATGAAGGAGGCCTCAGAGATGAAGTATGGAGATCAAGTAGAAGGTATGTGTATTTATGTATACGCTAATTATTAATCATATGCTCCTTACTTGATCTAACTGAAACTAATTAGCATGAAATATAGATAAAATGAGTTAACTGTAGTGCAATACCGCCTCCTCTTCCTCGTCCTCTTGTAGGTCAGACGTGGGATGACATCATCAGGGTCATGACCTCTGCCACTGTAAGATTTGAGCTGCTGTCAACGGTCCACACCAGTCCGGTGAGTCATCGTTACAGCTGTGTGTTTGTACCTAAATGCGTCATGCAGGTGGTGATGTGCTATGTGTGGATTTGTCCCATATTGCTTACTTACTTATTGCAGAAATTGATGACAGCGTGCTCTGTAGTTTAATTAGTTGAGCCAGAATGATTGACAGCTGTCTGTTTAGGTGACACTGGACGTCCAGAGAGAAGGGGGCGTGTCCACCAAAGGGCCGAGAGGAGGAGTGTTTGTGATGTACAACTGTGCCAGACTGCACACCCTGTTCGACAGCTACGAGAGAGGAGTGGAGAAGGGTGAGAGCTGTGCTCTGCAACAGACTCATGTTTCATCTCTCCGATCAACAATATTACAAACAACCAATAACTCAGGCCGCTGTGGCTTGGCAGTATTCCCTCAACCTCAGAATGGAAGACAAAGACAAACTTAATAAAAGAAAATCTATAACTCAATTTAAAAGAAGCTGGGACAGCAAAAGCTGGAGTCATAAAAGTTCAGCAGTTGTTTGATGATACACTCTGAGAAGTTACAGCCCGATTTAATTGCTCTCATGTAAAAGTGTCCTGTTAAGCACATTTTAAAAGTCAATACAGACAACTGAATGTGATGAAGCTGTACTATATAATCAGTGTAAACAAATAAGACCATGAGAGGTGGAGGCTTCCTGTTGGTAAACAGTGTAAAATGCAGGATAAAGGTTAGTGGTGTCTTTGCAGCAGAGGTCTTAGTGGTTTATCGAAATTACACTAATGTCTCAAATGAATATCATAATTACATAATATCAACAAAACAATTATGATATGATACAATAGATTAAGATAAAACTTTTATTAATCCCAGGGGAGAATTCACAAGCTACACAGCAGGTAAAGTATATACAGTAAGGTAAAACACAGTGTAACAGGTGCGGTGCAGACGCAGTTAAATCAACACTGTCAGTGATTTTTTTTTTAGTGAGTATTATATTAAATTTTAAGGACACAAATTCATGACACTGTTTTTTAGGACTGTATCATATTGTATTGTTAATATAGTTTTTTTTCTGACTGTTTACCTGCAGGTCTGTACCCAGAAATCCCTGAAGGCTCCCAGCTTGACTTCTCTGCTCTGAAAGAAGAGGTACCACGTTATTCTCCTCAAAACTTTCATTTGTTTTTTTCCCCTTTCCTCCCATTAAAAAGATGTTGGACTATAAACTGTCAACTTCAGAAGTCTTCACAGCAGTACTTACCATAAGTGTTAATCCTATCGTTGTCTCTGTGTTTTGACTGACAGGGCGAGTGGCTCCTCCTGTTCAATTACCTCATCCCGTTCGCCGAGCTGCTGGACCAATCAGGACAGGCGTTAGATTGTGAAGGGGGAGGAGCCAGAGTCAATATTAAGACTGAACAGGTCAGGAGATCAAGATTAACTGATAAATAAACGCAGATGTCAAACTCAGCTGTTGAGATGTTTATCTAACTCATGTGCATGTTTGTGTTCCTCAGATCTGTAAATTTCTCGTGTCTCTCAGTAAAGACTTCAGCTCGTACTACAACAGAGTCCATGTGCTGGGGGTGAGGATATATATTTACTGTATATATTCATATATGCTCATAGATAATTTAGTTCTTGTGTTTGTACAGTTCATGTATAAATGTATCCATTTATTTAAAGGAATTATTAGCACAGTAGATGTTTACTCCTACAGTAAGTCTTTTTTTTTTCTGGATAAATGTCTGTAAAGATATGTTTATTTATGAGTGTGAGTGAGTGTGTGTGTGTGGTAATAGCTCATTGCCCTGTCTGGTGACTTTTTGTTACTGACAGAATGTGAATGTTGTGTAGGGCTGTACTGAATAGCTCAAAGCTTCATTCATATCGATTACATTTGAATTCTAAATCAACATTCGAAAGCTGTTTATTCTGTTCGAACTTGGTATTTCTGCACAGCTGCAGATAAATATTAGTCCAGACTAATATTATAAGTATTATACTATTTATAGAGTTAGCTTCCAGTGGTGGCTGCATAGTACTGATGCACGGGTCGGCCCACAGTCCGCAGGTCAGGCAGTTTTTAGGTAAGCTTACAAGAAACTGACAGGTTTAGGCAGCCGGTTGAAAAAATTATTTTTAACATACAGAATTATTGTGTACAATAGTCCACCTTGTACCTTCTCTTCCCTCTTTAGCTGTGTTTCTATAAACATATTTTAACATGCATATTAATATCGTGAGAAAAGCTAAAAGTCGATAAAACTTCCTCAACTGTGTAAAAAAGTTTGTGGTGGGTTTTGCTTTTGTCGAAAAAGTGCAACATATGGAATATGGAAAAGCCTTTGCTTAACACGTTCTGACATCTTGAACATTTAACTCATATGACTGGTCAGGTGTTTCGGCTGTCGTCTTCCGGTTGTTTTTGTCTCTGGACAGCAGGAAACATGGCCAATACTAGTTGACCTAAAGAAGAATAAAACTTGCAAATTGTTTTGTTTCCACTTCATAATCTCCACTTCTTTTCCTCTGACAGATTATAGCCGTGCGTTAAGCATAGCCTACACCGCCAACTTCTGACAAAACTACCCTTTGTGTAGCCTAGTTGATTTGCTCCAAACCAGTTGACAGTAACACACCTAACTTGCATTTCTTTTTTGCAATATTTCAAAGGTTTGCTTAATATTTGCTCGACAATTGAGTGGAAACACGACCATAGTCACTCCTTGGTCAGTCCTAGTATTTCGGGATGGATAAGCAGCAGTCTAATTGATTTAATATATAAATGAATACATAAATTAAACTGACTTAAACTAAATACATGAACCAGTTTGATACAATAATCACTTCATTCAAATTGAGGATTTTTAAAAATATTTTTAAGTATTTTTTTAGGGTGATGATGTCATAAAATATGACGACAGCTTCATTCAAAAACCTCAACAGAAGAAAAAAGGAGACATTCGGTACAGCCCTATTACTGTCTCAAAAAAAAAAACAGTTCAGTGTGAAGTTAGCGTTTTTTTTTTTTGTTTTTTTTTTTTCTTTTCTTCTTTCTAAATCACTAAGTCTCCCTTTTGTGCTGACATCAACTTTCCTCGTTTTCTCTTTTGTTAATTCCCCCGCATATGTCTTCTTTCTCTTGTTTCTCTCCAGGAGCCGCTGCCTCATCTCTTCAACCAGATGTTTTGTCGTCTGCATCTGTTGAGAGCGTTGAGAGAGCTTTACCACAGCGCTCTGGACATACTTAACCTTCCTCCCATCAGGCAACTATAGCCGCGATATAATCCACTCACCCTGTGATCACTGTCGGCCCTATTGTCCCATCCATCTCACACAAATGCACTCACCTATGTTGTCCAATTTTAGCTTCACACACACACTTGATTTAGTAACGACAATGTATTTGACTAAGACCCACAGTCACCTTTCCCTGTTTGTGTAATGTTACAGCACTGTCTGTGGCTATTACATTCAATTATGAGCTATTGTTTTACCTGTCCACTGTCAGTGTAGCTGGACCTACTGTAATTGTTAAAATAGTCAAAGGATGTCACTGCACATAAATCATGTAATGTGTCGTCAGTAAACTAAACTCTGCAAACTGAGCTCAGCTTGATCTGGCCGAGTAGTTTTTCCTTGAAATTTTGAGCTCTTTGTAATTTGAAGAAATGGTTTACTTTTTCAGGAAGTAAGCTTATTTGTCACTTACAGACAGTTACAGGAGAAGATTCATTCACCTCAGATGTCTTTACAGTAAATATGTAGCTGATGAAAGCAGTCAGTTAGCTCAGGATAGTATAAAGACTGGAAGCAGAGGGGAGCAGCTGTCCAAAAGGTAACAATCACCAAGTGACGTGTTATATGTCAGACTATTTTGTGACAGGTGTTAGTTGTCTGGAGACCACAGGAAGCTATTGGTCCCAGTTGAGAAATGTCTGACACATGATCCCTTAAATCACTGAGTTGCTGTTTTACACTTTATTTTTTTACATATTAAACTAGACAATTAAAGAACAATGACATCATGATTTCATGGTGCTTTGGAGTTTCAGCTGCTCATATATACTGTTCCTATGTGAAAGTGGTATCAATCTTGTCCTCCAACTCTCTGTAAGAAAGCGCATAAGCAAATAAGTCCCAAGATGATTTTAAATTCTGCTCCAATCATGTGACCATACAGGACATTTATGTGCCCCTTGACCGAAAACCTTTCTCCGATTTGGTGCCAAAATCCCATCAGTTGTCAAGACACTCATCTTAACTGTATTAAGACCCCCTACACACACACACACACACACACACATATTGTCACTAACAGTCTCCTCTTTGAAACACACGTGTCTCAGTCACTGCCTGAAGAAAAAAATGCTCTTAACAAGCCTTGTTCAGCTGTTGTAAGTCCCCATCATGTATGTTAGCCACCTTGTATTTATCAATGCCACACAAATATTTATTGTTAGTAAAAAAAAAAAAAAAGAGATCTGTACAGAATATATATTCTGCATATGAGTCTTAATTGCTGTGTTCATATGATGATCCAGAGCCCTCCGATCACAGTTATCCTGCTTGACAAATCACAGATGTTGAGTATCAGACCACGTGTACCAGATATAACCGGTGTTCATAAGTTATTGACACAAACAGAACATAAGCAGCATTTAGGGCATCATGCCATAACGTTAGGAAATGCATGAAATGGCATGAAGATAATATATGTGAAGAGTTTTATGCCAAAAATGTTATTTATAAATTTTGGTAATGACCTGAAATTGATCCTTGAAATGTGAAATGTGTTGCCATTTCAGTTACCTACTGTCTGTTCAAATGTGCCATAGCTTGTTTTAACTTTACACATTATTTTGTAAGTTGGTGTTTTTCTTTTTTTAAGTGAAGTTCTCACGTTAAAACAAAACAGCTAGTGTACACAAGTAACAAATATCTTACTCACTTTTCACTGCATGAGACGTTGTTTGACCCCCCTGCAAATGTTGCTTGTCCCTGAATGGTCTATGTATTTTTTTTTTTTTTTTACGGACTTTGTTTACAATATGCTTATTAATTTACAGTAACTGTCTTGTAATTACCACAGTATTAAAGCGGGAGAGATGCAGAGTGAGGGACTTTGATTGTCCTACCTTATACTGTTCATTGTCTCACTGTTTCCGTAAACAGATCTACTGTATATATATATAACAGATACAGTATGTTCACTTTAGTCACTGGTGTGTTTCTCTTGCTGCAATGTTTTCATCCCTCAGGCCTCAACATCTCTGACCTTCCTCTCCCATCTCTCATCCTTTTCTCTCCCTCTTTGCCACCCCAACTCCCATCTCTCTGCTGAGAGCCCTGGTATCCTCTTATCCTGCTCTGTATCATATACACACACACCCAGCTTAAGTTCGCCTGTCCTAATTTTACTGCTGCTGGTTTTGGAGGCTCAAGTACTTTCCATTTTCTTAATGGAAATGATGAAAATCTTATATAAAAAGTTTTCATTTGACAACCCAGCAGCTACAAGATGACTCAAATGCTTTAAAAAATTGGAGAAATTTTTTTTTTTTTAAAAAAGAACTGATTAATTAACTAACATGGCCTTGTGACCGATGTTATCAGGTCCTGTTTTAATTTCTTTTTAATGTCAACGAAAACTTCAACCACAAAAAGGTTTATTTGTAAATCAATTACACACCTGTGTTAAAAAAAACTTTGCCCAAAGAAAGTGTTTCAACCCCTTGACTCCTGTTGTTGTGGATTCGCATTACACTGCTTCCATTCAGACTGCAGCCGAGATAGCATATGCATTCACCCAATGCCTGTTTGTGCATGTTCTATATGTACCTAAGAACCTTTTGCAAGCACTGGTTTTTACCTTTTTTTTTTTACCATTTATGCCTGTTGTCGCAAATTAGCATCATACCTAAATTTATATTTATTTAATTGTAAATAAATTCAGGCGTCAAGGGGTTAAATTGTAAGGTTTTAGCAAAAATGAATGCGTTTGGGAAGCACTGAGCGTATGACTGGATAAATGAGACTTGGATTATACCGCAGGAGCTGTGCAAGTGTTTTGATGTAGTTGTTATACACTGATCAGCCAAAACATTAAAGCCACTGACAGGTGACGTGGACATTGATCATCTTGTTACAATGCAATGTTCTGTTGGGAAATCTTGGGTTCTGACACTCGTGGTTTCCACCTGACACGCTCCACCCACCTAAACACCAGTGCAGACCATGTACTCCCCCATGCTAGCAGCGCTCCCCAGTAGCAGTGGCCCCCCCAGCAGGACAGTACACCATGCCACACCACTAAAACTGCTCAGAGACAAAGAGCTCAAGGTGTCAACCTGCCCTCCAAATTCCCTGTATCCCATTCTGATCAAACATCTGTGGGATGTACTTGCGCCCCACCTCACAACCCACAGGACTCAAAAGATCTGATGGTAACACCCCGATGCCAGGCGCAAAAGGACACCCTCCAGAGGTCCTGTGTCCATGCCTGGACATGTCCGAGCCAAGCTGGTCCAAGAAGGACCCACCATGCAGTACCAGCACGTCCCTCAAATGTTTGATCGGATCAGTATGTGAGGTATTTGGAGGTCAGGTCGACGCCTTGAGCTCTATGTCATGTTCCTCGGGTCATTCATGAGCAGTTTTTGTGGAGTGAC
>JAPZEB010000002.1:9654433-9678000 GCA_029783705.1 Chaetodon striatus
GAGGCTACAGTTCACACAGGCTCACCAAAACTGGACAATAGAAGATTGGAAAAACGTTGCCTGGTCTGATGAGTCTGAAAGGGGTCCAACGCAGTACTAGCAAGGTGTACCTAATAGAGTGGCCGGTGACTGTATGTTGTAATGACAGATTTCTGCACTGTAAAGCTCAAAATGATTCTTTTTTTTATTAATCGGTTCATTTTATCCCTGTCATTATTATTACAGTTTTGTATTTTTTATTAGTTTTTGTTTTCAATTTAAATAGTGTCAGTTAGGGACTGTTATCTACTTGTCAGAGGAGGGGGGTTGGGTGGCTGTGGTGTGACTCTTTCAAAAAAAAATATATCTTTTGACCCTTCCTGAAGCTACAAATATTTTTCTTGTCAGGAACGAGATTTAAGAAGTTAGAAGATATTACAATAGGACACGCAACACTTTGTGAAGACGGTTGACTCACAGTCATGTTGATACTCCAGTCTCTATAAATATATGTACCAATACTGTGTATTTTCACTTTAGGCAGTTTTGTAGTTCTGTTAGATATTTTACTTTCACACCTAATTTTAGTGTTAACTTTAGTTTAACTCAACAACCATGACCTTGATCTGTAGTCTATAAATACACTGATACATTTATTCTATGAAATGCCAAGAATAGCCTACAGAAAAACACCTGTGGTTTGAGCCCAGAGTGTGGACTTCAAATTGCCTGTTTCATTCAACCAAATGTCCTTAATCCAAATATAGCCCATTCACAATGACACATAGCACAGAAAAACAGTAAATCCTCCAGTTTGAGAAGCTGAAACCAGCAGCACTGCTGTTTGATGAATAGCTCAAATGATTTATCAGCTATTAAAGTTGTTCAAAGTTATTTATATTGTCAGCAGTAAAGAACTGCTGAAACACTTAACTGACTCATTTGTCCTCAAGAAAACAATTAGTCATTTCAGTAACAGGGCACTTAGGCAAATTAATAAAGTAACTGCATAAAGATAGGAGATTCAAAAGACTTTTGATTAATTAATTCATTTTCCTTATCCTGTTGAGCACTGGGGGGGCTGGAGCCTATCCCAGCTGATGTTGGGTGAGAGGCGGGGTACACAGGAGGACAGGTTGCTGGACTATGACAGGGCTGACACATAGAGACAGACAACCATTCACACTCACACTCACACCTACGGCCAATTTAGAGTCACCAATTAACCTCCTGTGGGAGGAAGCCGGAGTACCTGCAGAAAACCCGTGCTGACACAGGGAAAACATGCCATCTCCAACTCCGCATAGAAGCGCTCCCTCCCAGGCCTGAACCAGGAACCCTCTTGCCGTGAGGCAACAGTGCTAACAGTGCTCTGATAAATATATCGTTGATAAAAACAAAACAAAAAACAAATATACAGTTGGATATTTGTGTGATTTCAAACAGCTGTCTGGGCATATTAAGCTGCACTAAACATGACAGAAACAGACTTGTAGCATAAAAAACACCACACATGGGGCTCTGGTTACCATGGAAACGACCAACCATGGATTAGCAGTTACAGAGAATGGATGGCTAGATGGATGGCTGGAAAAAGCTGACCAATCTAACTGCCAGCACCTACCTGTCCAGCGGAAAACCGGTCAGGTCCGTGTCGCTCTTTCGCCCCATCCTCTCCTTCAGGGCTCACCAGCAAAAGTGAAAGTGAAAACCAACCCGACATTCTCTCTCATTTTGGAGCGAGCTTTGTCCGCTTGGCATTTCGTCCAGCTGCATTTCTGCACTGTTTAATTTTTGTACCTTCCTCTCAGATGTGTACTTTTTACAGTCTGGTTGCTACCTTCTTACAAAGTTCTCACCTTACCGGCACAAACTGCGCTTAACAAAGTAATTATCAAAACCCAAAACACAATCTTTCCTTAAACCTGACCAAGTCTTTTTTGTGCTCCAACCAAACCTTAACCATGACATTGTCACAACATAAAAACAGATTTATTTTTCAACATTGATTTGTAATGGTTTTGGAAGACAAAAAATGCCTCTATATGCCATTGTAGAGGGCATGAACAAAAAAAAAACTACTTACAGCTCCCATAAAGAACACATTTTAAGATACTTTTAACTGGGCTTTTTTGTTCTGTTTGAGCCGTTGCTCATACCTAGTGATCGTCAGCTTGGATTCCATTATTTACAGTGATACCAAAAGTAGATGATGACAGTTTTATGTGGGTTATCACTGTGAGCGACCACTTTCATGGCACACACAGCCATTGGACTCAGTGTTCACTGCTATTATTCTGTTTTCCCACAAACTCATTTTTATGAGATATTTCTGACATCCACAATCTTCCCACTGTCAGAGAGCAGACAGTTGGATACACAGAGGATGAATGGGTGTTTCAGTGAACAGATGACTCATGTTTCTTTTCCTGATTGTGGTCTTGCGGAGATGTCAAGCTGATGTTGTGTACAATGAAGTGTCTAAAGCCAGACGCAAAGCTGTGAGTCACTCTGGATGCATGTACGGCTCAAGAGTCACAACTTTTTAAAGAAGCTGCTGGACCCTTACTGTGAGAGGCAAAAACGTGCACACACCCACCCACACACCCACGCGATTTACAGCTTTTGTTTGTACCATCTCTCTTTTTCTCCCTCTCTCTGTTTCTCCCATATTGTTGTGACAAGGCCAGTGTCATTATAAGCATCTGAAAACAGCCAAGGCTGTCTTCGCCTCTCTCTGTCAGTTGCCATGGTGAAAGTGTAAAGATGTATAGGGCAGATAGAAGATGATTGAGTGTGTGTGTCTGAGACAAAGCGACAAAAGTGGAGACCAGTGGAGTTGGAGACGGAGAATGCGGGATCATGAGAGAACAAATAAGGGAACGCTGCCACTGTTTGTGTGTTTGTGAGAGCCAATAATCATACCTGTGTGTTTTCCTTTGTATGTGAAAAGAATTGTGAGAGGAGTAATTGGAAAGTGAACCACAGCTGTGATTATCTTTATTCTTTTGTTTGTGTGATCCCTGAAATATTTTCAAGCGAGAGGAGGCGAAAGAAAATGAAATGAAAAAAACTGTATGGAGGTTTGAGGAGGGGGAGAAGGCAAGGTCAGTGTGTGTTTCCAGTGTGTTTTTTCGCTTACTACAATGTGTGTTGGTTTGTAGTTTCACAAAGAAAGGAATAAGCCGGAGACAGAGAGAGATGTTTTCAGAATGGGAGTCATTGGAAACCTAGTGTGTGTCTAAAGCTGCAGTCAAGGCCACTGGCTTGAAAAGCAGCGAGATTTCTATAGATGACCATGTGAAAGCAGACCTCACACATGTTTATCAGCTCCAGAGGGAGGAATGCAGACCCCAACAAGCTGCACACACACTTCAGTCACACTTCAATCTATAGAGACGTCCTTCTATTCAGTGCTGATAAATTAAAAAGGCGACCTGAAAGCAGAGCTCGCTTGCTGGAGGAGGAGAGGTGATTGTATGTGAGGCACAGATTTTTTTGGGTGGTGATCAGTGTGACGCTCCGGGCAAAATGTAATATCTTGTTGGAAAGCCTACACTGTTTTCTATTTTTCACGTGATGGTTAGTATTGATAAGAATATTACTGCATTTTGTCTTGGAGCGGTTAAGAGGCTTTTCAAAGCTAAGAAGCATGATTGTATTACAGATAGCCTCAAAAAGACATAATGTGAAAATCGAAATCTGTATTAAAAACACACAGGCTTTAATTGCACTTTTTTACGTGACCTTTTTTTTCCAAAGAGAGTAATACAAACTATCAAAACAATGAATAGGATTGTTGATATCTCATCATAAGTGATAGAGACACTAAAGATGTAATGATCTGCTCATGATGAGATTAAAATACATTTCAAAATCTTAAAATATCTTTAAATTAAATTGTAATTTCCTTGCATGTTCATTGCTGAGATTCTCAAATGGATTTCATAAGTCATTAGTCATCATGCAGTACTTTTTTATAAGTAAAAGGTAACTTATTTTGATTGCATCTGCATACTATGAACATTTACAAAGACAATCATTGTATTGTTGGGAAGCAGCTTAGAAAATGGATAGCCATATGTTTATTTTATAATGAAGTGCTCACTTTTTAAATCATATTGTTAATACATATACTATTATGAATAAGTTAATGTTGTATAGACCGACTCACAATGTCTGTTTTCCAGTAACTGTTGGGTAGAAATCCTGTGTCACCTATGTAAAATGAAACGGCTCTGATCAAACATTGATTAGTTTTTAGCTACCGTAAAAGATGCCACCTAAAAAAAACATTAACAGTTTAAATGAATGCTATGTTTAGAGTAATTTCACTGCTCTACCTTACTGTCAGACAGCCCCTTTCCAATGGAGTACTGCAGTTGTCTTAAAGCCAAAAAAAAAAACCCAGTAATTTTACTTCACAGAACACAGACATATCTGGTCTGCCACTGGCTCCATTAGTTAGTGTGTAAGGCAAAGCATAGAAAATTGGGTTGAGACTTTGTAGGTGGCTAAAATACAAATTTCTGCAGCCCCCGTCCACAGCAGTGCATTGCTTTACATACATGCCAGTAGATTTGGTTTATCGAGGATGCTAGCTAAGCAACACAGTACACCACTGTGTTTAACCATATATCTTCAAACGTTAAAGTTACGACTGAAAAATACAGCAGAAATAAAGTTTGCCGATTGCATATATCCCCACAATTCAAATCAAGTGTTGTCTACCTTGAGGTGATTGTTGTGTTTAGATGTCGTGATGATGCGGCCTATATTGGAGAGAAGATTCTCCAGACACTTATGTTTCTTTTGTTTTTTTCTGTGATGATAAATGTGATATAGATATTGATCCCCTGATATTTAAATAACATATTAGAGTGTGGTTACTCCAAAACACAACAGGGGCATTGTTTTAGTCTCAAGGTTTTGGTAAATGTATGTTTTTTAGCTGTTGTTACTGACACTACACTTATTTTAAGGTAAAAGAGAAATCATGAGCCAGTGCCTCTGTCCGTTTTTTGGAGTAATCTGACCCTTAAATATTGTTATGTATCATCAGTAAGGTCTTATGTTTTGTAATGTGGTCAAAATCATTAGAAGTGTAAAGGTCTGTAAATATACTGTGAAACACTGTTTATGTATTTTCTGGCATGTTTAGCACGTTTAATGCAACAAATACCTTCAATCTGAGATCAGCTGTATCCTAAGGATTCAGCGTAACTAAATTGTTTATATAATGCTCGTTCCTCTAGCGCCAAAGTGAATGTGATTTTTTTGGATTTACAGTATTGCTTTTATTTTCATCCCAACATGAAAGTGGAGTCTCATGGAGTGGCTGAGTCGCATAATATTTTAATCCAACTAATAATACAGGTACATTAAAGACTAAATACAGCAGTTATGCTCTTTTTAAATTAAAAGCCAGTCTGGGTGAGAGGCCTTCTTTATTTGTGCTAAATACACCCCAAAGTGTGTGTGAAGCACTCTGCTTTAGTCATTAGATTAAAGAGGGGTTTTATGTGCTGGCCTGCATTACCATATAAGAGGCTGGTGTGTTTGTGTGGAGTGTCTGGGGATTGCATTGAAGTGTATGACGGCTGCGCTTACCGTGCTGCACCAGCGCACGCTGAAGTGTACTGTGGGAATTTATGTGTTGTACGTTGTTGTGTTGAAGTGGCTCGTTGAAGTGTGCTGTCTTTGCTTTTACTGAGGCGCATTTCTGTGCTATTATGGTTGAGAGGTGTTTAAACTTTTTCTCCAATGACTTCATATTTTTCAAATGAGTTTTTCTCTGGCTGCGGCAACAGGCTCCATGCATCACACTCACGGTATTGCACAAATTTATACCTGGAGGGGAATTATATAGAATATACTAAGACTACACCTGAAGATTGTTTTCTTTGATAGTTAAGGTTTCCATTTATTTTCTGTGATTGCTTGATTCATTAGTCAGTTTCTAAACTGTTTGAAAATAGTGAAAAATCCCTTTTGTAATTTCCCTGCTCAGGGTGACAAATTGCTTTTTCTTGTTCAGCCAGCAGTCCAACCTCCAACATGTGTTCATGTACTAATGATTTTTGAGGAGCGGAAACCAGCAAATGTTTGGGATGTTTGCTTATGTGGCAGCAGAGGTAGCGCTGGTAAAATGATTTATTTTAGGTTTAGGGGATTCAGTTACCGCTGAGCTTTATGGCTGTACCAGCTGCTCACAGGCCACAACATGAATGTCTTGGTTGCCACTTAAGAAAAGGTTGCAGGCGAGCTCAGTTAGCTCCACTCTCCACTGTGGTGTCACTTATCCCTCGCAGCATCCATTTGACTGCATGGCGCCACCACAGTCCTGCTCTCATTTGCACTGAGCTCTGTTGGTTTCAATTCAGTCAGGTTAACAAATAGACAGACAATAACTAAACCAAAATCCTTCAGGTGTGATCCATTTTTCATAGTGGTTTAAAAAAAAATTGCTTCATGCATCGGCTCTGCAGCACACTAGTACTGTGCATCTGTGTCTCTACTGTCACCTCCAGCGTCTGTCCTCTAACAGGCTTCTATTAGGTAAGACCCAGCCTCTTAAGACTGACATCCAATATGAAATAACAAGTGACAACCTGTGACACTTGATAAATGACTTAAACAACAGGAAAAGTAATAATTCATGGTATTTTAAAAAAAAATAATTGTGCTGTCTGAGTGTAAATTTTTGTTCCTAACATTTCAGATATATATGAATAAATCCCACTAAAGCCATTTTCTGTGCTTCCAAAATCTGTGAACGTTTCATGAATGGCGCTAGGTATATTTTGTTAGACTAGAGCTTTTCTTTTTTTTTTTTTTTTTTTTTTTACATTCACTAAGACCATTTTTTTTGTCCTCCTTGAACTCAGGTTAATCCTTGAGCTGAAATCCTGTGTTTGTATTGCAGCCGACAAGCCTCCTTTTGTGTACTGTAATGTTTCCTTAATTCTCGGAATATAATTGTTTTTGTTATTTCTGGCTGAATTGAAATAGGTTTTTTTAAAATTCCTTTTCCTGAGCAAAGCTAGTAATTTTCTTTCGGAGGCAGCGTTGCTTTGTGTTTCAGTGAATGACAGCATTGTAACGCACAGTTGTGGCTTGTTTTCCAGTGGTTAGCTCAGCTGGAATAAGTCGGGAGAGTGACGTTTTCGATAATCGCTGTTTGATGTCTGAGATGTGTACTTGTGAACTGACAGGTTATTATTTCTGGTACGTGGATGGGAAATAGAGCTGTGTTCTGCATATTTAGATTTCAATGGTTGTTGTGTTGTGCTCTCATTTCACGATTTTACATGCAAGGGAAGTTCTTCACAGACATTGTGAGTGCGTGTGCCTGCCTTTGTTATATTATTTTGTGTCTGAATATTTAGATATTCAAAATAAATCAAATACTCAGTGCATTATTTCTGGTGGCAAAAGACTAGAATATCAAACAGATGTACTTCTCTGGTCAAGCAGAGGTAAATTTATTTCAAATTGACTTACTGTAAAGCCCCTTAAAACCTTGTTTCCATTCACCAAGTGTTTTAATTTGCTTTATCAACACTCTGTGGGTTTCATTTCTACAAACAGTTCAAAATGTATTTAATTTGTTTTCCTCACATATTTGTCCCAGGGTTCCAAAGCATGTCTGTTCTGTTTAGGAAACTCAAAAAGAGTTAATGCTGACTTTAGGATCGAGACAGGATTCGATTCTAATATATAACCAAAACCAGCCATTAACTAAGCCTTAGTTCTTTTAGTAGCCTAATGCCAAAAATATGCCAAGCAACAGTGAAGTGTGGCGTGCGGTGAGCTGCAGTAACTTCTCTGAACTGTGGCAGTTCAATTCTGTAACAAAGTGCATACCCACAGCCAATCAGCTAACAGAGTCCTGTGATTCCTGTGACATGTTATCCGATGTTACAAAGAATTTATTCCCACCTGAAACTCTTAAACCTGCCTCCCAGCCACAGAAAAGTGTAACAATTGCAGCAAGCTGCACTTTGCCACCGCTTAGTGTGTTTCAAACCCAACAACAGGACAAGAACTCTGCTCTCCGGTGTCCTGAAATTTGTCCAGCCCTCCTCCCTGACTGGTAAAGCAAACATGTTCTATATAAACATATTTTGTAGGGCCGTTTCGCAGGTGGTGTTTGTGTTTGACTTGTAGGATGGCAGTGGTTGTGAAATTAATCCTCCTTCTCTCTTTCTGTCCCCCAGGTTACTACGGGAGAGGCTGCACTGACGCTTGCCATCTGAATCCATGTGAAAACGAGGCTCAGTGCCACAGAAAGCCAAGCTCTTCCCATGGATACATCTGTGACTGTGGAGACAACCACTACGGGCAGTACTGCCAACACAGGTACACACACACAACTGACTCATCATTTGGCCTCCAGTTTACCTGTGAGATGCCAGCACGGGCTAAAGTTCTACCTACAGCCCAGTTAAGCTCTGCTGCAGTGTGTGTGTGTGTGTGTGTGTGTTTGTGTATCATGGTAGCTTTAGTTCTGCCTTGTTGTCCCACATCTCCAGCGTTGCATGTAATCCACTGCGGAATGAGTGTAGACTTAACGTAATAACACACACACATCAAGGTTATCTGTGTGTGTATGTGTTACACTGTGTGAACCAAACGTGACCCTGACCTCACCCCATGATCCCCTTCTTCCTGCCTGTAATATCCACACAGCTTTAACTTTATCTCATGATCTGCTCTGTGTCTGCGTGTGTGTGTGTGTGTGTGTGTGTGTGTGCCTCATCTTTGATGTAGTTGGTGTGTGCTTTTTCCAAAGACACACGTTGTCGGCAGCTGATGAAATGAATGTCTACAGTCTCTCTTACGTTCCTCTGATGTGCCTCCATCTCTATCTCTTTTTCTCCCTGCTGCTGTAATTTTCTTCTCTTTCTTTTTAAGTTAAACACCAAATTTAAGGTTCATTAATCAACTCGCTTCCCAAATCGTACTAAATCATATTTTTTAATTCGTCAGTCAACAGAAAGATGATGGTATTGATTCGGGCAATATGACGATATATCCTAAGCAACTCTAGAAATGTGTCCGCCAGTAGAGATTTGGCAATGCTGTTCCTACAGCAGGAGCTATTCAGGTCAGGCTGTGTATGTATGTATGTAGCAGTGTTGTGGTTCTCGAGATCAGTCTAGGTCTCAATAGGTTTCAAAAAGTGTATTAAAGTGTTAAAGAAAGATGGTTGAGGCACTTTTAAGAAATCAGTCAGTGCCCTGGTTATTTTTTTCCGACAGTTTTTAAACATAACAAACAATCGAAATAATCAAAAAACATACTCAGCCCATGCTCAGGTGACTGCCATCTCAAAAATGAGTGAAATGAGAACCATCATGTTAGCCTTGAAGCTAATTGACTGACAGAACTAATTTCTAATTTTGGAAAGGCTATTTATCAGAGCACAGCCAGAGCAGCTTCCTGTGTAGATCCAGCCTTTGTTCCTATGCTCCTTCCCCAGTTCTAATTAGACAAATATTTTGGCTCTCTGGATGTGATAGTCTTGCCGTTGGAGCCCTTTAAGCAGCCAAATCTATACAGCAGGGAGAGTCGCTTTATTTGGAAGAGAGATTCTGTATGGAGATGCAACAGAAATCTCTGGAGAAACAGAGTCAATCCTAATATTCTATTTAGATCTCTGATATCTGAATTACCTCTCCTAAACTCCCCGTAAGGAGCAATAAAGGCACGCACACGAGAATCTGCATTGACTGTGAAAAGCCTTCGTCTCCTCAGTGATCCATTAGACGCTGAGAACAGAAGGCGAGCACATTAAATGAGATGTGAGCAAAGAGAACAAAAGAGCCAAGTGACATGTGTGATAAAGCAGTGATAAAATCTGAGGTGTGTTTGAAGTTTTAGAAAATGCTGCTTCTAAAATGAATAGCTAAAGGTGTTTTCACTTAAATGTCATTGAACATATTTTGTATTATAATGGATTCTGTCTGTGACTCAGCATATGCTGAAGTTTTTGTTGAAGCGCATATTACTTAACTCATGTCTTTCCTCTCAAACTTCACTCCTTTTCTCTCCAGTTTCTCCCTGCATCTTTCACTATCAATATTGTCTCTGTTTGATCCCTCTCTTTGCTTCCTCTGTCTCTCTTTTTCTCACTAGCTGTGTCTCGCTTTCATCTCTGTTTCAACTAGTTAGTTTGTCATTAGTTAGAAGTCAGAGAGAGCGGTGGTTCCTTTGAAGAACAAATAAAGTTTTTGACACGCTGGTACTTTCTTTTTCTAGACTTAGTCTACCCACTTGTGTCTAACCATTTATGTGCGTGTGTGTGTGTGCGTGTTTCTGTGTGTAGGATTGATCACCAGTGTCCCAGGGGTTGGTGGGGATCTCCGACTTGTGGACCGTGTCACTGTGACACCAATAAAGGCTTTGACCCAGACTGCAACAAGACCAGCGGACACTGTCACTGCAAGGTAACCAGGAAATACATACACAGACACAAGCACATACACTCACACACACTGCAACTTTAAGGCATTTGAGGATAGATGGGTTGGTAAAGATGTACTGCAGGCTGTTGGTAACAGAGTATCTGTTATTAGCAATCATAATGCTATACCTGCTTTTACTTCTTCAGCTGCAGATGCAGCATCATATGCAGAGTTTTCACTTTTCTTAGTTAACTGGTATGTACTTGTTTTTATCAACTAGGGAGCATCACCAGAATTCAACCTGTTCTTAAGTTTTTAAGATACAGAAACCATTTTACATGCTTTCATCTCATCACGACTGGATTACTGTCGCCTTCTTACATGCCTAAATAGAAGAACTGTTGACCAGCTACAGACAGTACAGAACTCAGCTGCCACTAGAGTATACATGTTTTATTACATCACCCCAGTTTCCCCCTCTTTACTCTGGCTTCCAGCACATTTAGAATGGATTTCACATTTCTTTTAATTACTTGAAATGGTCTGGATCCATAACATACAGACGCATAAAGGAAACCCAACAAAATGGGTCTTAGGGAGGTGATACTTCTTGCTGCCAGAACAGCTTCAGTGTGCCTTGGCACTGACTGTACAAGTCTCTGGATCCCCACTGCTGGGATAAACACCATTCTTCCATGAGATATCCCCTCATTTAGTAGTGAAAAGCACTGTCTAACTAACTGAATCACCTGGACCTGCTCAGCCTTTTTATACATGCCCAAAGAACATGATTACATGTTTACCATCTTTATGTTTCTCTGTTCATAATGCAGGTTTTTCCTTTAATTTGTCACCCCTCTGTATCTCAGATCTTTCATCCACGTACAAACCCACTCATACTTTGAGATGGTAGGAGGGGGCCTTATATCTATTCCACACTCTCAGCTGAAGAATAAGGGGACAGAGCTTTTGAGATAAGAGCCCCAGTGGCTCTGGAACACTCTGTCCAAGAAAATAAAGCAGGCGGAGTCAGTGGCTTTTCTTAAATCTTAACACAGAAAGTACTTTTATCACACTGCCTATCCTGATTTCACTTTATTCTAGTTTTTATTCTGTTTGTGTTTACTAGTTTAATTTGCATGTTGGTACTTTTAGTCTCACATTGCTGTATTTTATACTTGTTTGTTATGTGAAGCACTTTGTCACTTTGTTTTGACAAGTGCTATATAAATAAGGATATTATTATTCATATTACAGAGCTGTAAGACACTAGCTGTTCAAAGCTCCATTAAATGGTTACAGACCTGCTGCTGTGCGTTTTTTTTTTTTTACGTCAGCACATTGAAAACTGTTAGTGTTAGGGGATTAGAAGGACCTTTGTAATATAACTCTGTAGCTCACTTTGGCTTTGGTTTATCCCAGACACACAGTAATCATCTCACACTCTGATGGCTGGCTGACAGGCTAAGCCAGACATAACCACATCGACCATAATACGATGATCATCCCTACATATTTGTATGTTAGTCTTGTGTGAACATGTGAGTGTGTATTGATATGCTTGTGTGTTGTCGCCATGTTTAACCCTGTTTTATCCCGTTCTTAATCTGATCTTTTGACCCTAATCTTTAATCTCTGATATTGCCCTTGAACAAAGTACTTAACCACATGTTGCCCTGCGACCTTTTGCTCCTTTTCTTAATTTTCTGAAAAATTAAGCTTCAGTATAAGTGTTTTCTGCTTTCATGCTCACAATAAAAGAATGTTTTCATTTAGCCTTTCAGGTCCAGGCTGACACACACAACTCTGTGTTACAGTGTACACCGTCAGCAGTAAATTTATTATTTCTTTAATGCCCTTCGGTTTGAAAAGAAATTGTTTTTGAGATGCAGTGACCAACAGTTTATAATTAAATTTCCCTTTCCAGGTGTTTTTTTTTTAAAGTATTGTCAGTGATGATCATCACATTTAGTGGATTTGACTCTAGAAGCAGAGTGTACTGTTAATGTTTTGGACCATAAAGCAACAGCAGATTACTTGGGAAATTTACCTTGTAAAATGCAACATAAAGCTGCGACAGCTTGAGATAATGTGTTTGGTAATTACAAATTTTCCTTTAGAATCCCCTCCAGACATGTTTGAAGACATATAAAAATAGTCAGAATAATTGGGTCTGATTTTATTTTTTTCCAAAAGAAAATTTAATTAACTAGTTCAATTTAAATTATTAAAATTACATCTAGTCCCTCTCCCTCCTTACAAAATCAAGAGTCTATGAATATGTAAATATTTTTCTTTTCAAAAGTTTATCTACTAAACACAAGATGCCTCCCACTTTACTAAAAAATCATTCGCAGTGTATGTGTGCAGGAGGTTTCAAGTTTACACGTCGCATTTTTGTAAAATGCGTGTACTTGCGCAATAGGGTGTGATGTATATCTCTTTTAAAACCTGCACATCTACTGACCTCTTGTCAGCTCTACACAAACGTAATCTTGTCATCCAGCCTAAGTGATTTTTTATCCTTAAATTAGTTACTTGACTTTTCACAGTCAGATTTGTACATATTGTTATATTGTTAAAGTATTTACTGTTTGTTTTTGATTATGGTGGTTTTGATCATTGTGATAATCACCTTAGTGTCTCCAAATAGTGAGGTTAGCCGGTCAGCTAACATCAGTTTAGCACCGTCAGATTTATGAGGAGGGTGGTCAGCTCTACTTCCGCATGACGGTGTTTGTCAGTCACGTTAATTTTTGGCAGCTCTTCTAGTCACGAAGTGTAAAATAGAGCCATAGCAACCTAATGTTAGATGAGCTCTGAAAATCAGGCTAACATTGGTGCTACACTGACTAGCTAACAATGCTAACAGTTGTTTAAGACACTGAAGTGATTGTGAAAATGATCAAAAACACTATTTTGAAAATGCTAAATACTACTAGGAATAAGGTGAAAAATGTGAAAATGACATGTTTACTTCCAGTCAGCTAAACAATAATGTTACCTTCGCCTCCAAACTTATTGATGAAAGCGCTTTTTCATCCTTAAGGTAGTTCACTTGTCACAGTGTCACAGTTCTCAGTGTCTCAGATAACAGTTAGCGACATTAGGTAGTCATTCACTTAGCACCTGATTTTTAGAGTTAAACTGACGTTAGGTTGCTATTTCTCTTTTTTTACACTTGGTGTTTAAAACTGACTGACCTACACCATCTTGCAAAAGTGATCAGTAGAGCTCCATTTAAAATTAAGTTTCATACGTGATACATACAATAACCATGTAGCAATTGTCTCATTGGCTAAAAAGGCACACCATTTTCTCCACCTTTTTTCTCCCAATTCCTAAGTCCTATAGTGTGTGTCATCTGTTCCAGAAAGGCGACACAGTTTTGAATGAAGAGGGACTTTAAAGAGCGGAACAGTGGTGCTGCACAGTCATCCTCCACAGGAGCACTGTCATTCTTTTTCCAGAGAATAATTTAGCAAACTAAATAATTAACTGCTCTTCTTTATCTCTGGCTCAGTTACACATCATGCATGGGTTGTTCCTCTTGTATTCATGTCGCGTTACAGCCGTATCGCCTTTTGTGTCATTGTATAAATCCTGCTCGGATGTAATTGCTGACACTATTCTTGGCACTGTGACATTTTACATTCCTCTGACTCTGAGTTTGATCAGTGGGCCTAATTGTGCATACCCTGCATGTGTGTGTGTGTGTGTATTCAGGAGTTTCACTACCGTCTGCGGGGCTCTGACACCTGCCTGCCCTGTGACTGCTACCCTGTCGGTTCCTTCTCGCGGTCATGTGACCCAGAGACAGGACAGTGCCAGTGCAGGCCCGGCGTGATTGGTCGCCAGTGCAACATATGTGACAGCCCCTTCGCTGAGGTCACAAATTCAGGCTGTGAAGGTGAGAATGCTTAGGTTCAGATAGTATTTGAGTGTCAGAATGGTTTACCCAACAGGGTGCTTCATCATTTATTCATTCGTGTGTGCATGTGCTGAGCATCACATCTGAAACCCTGCAGATTGAAGTTTAAAAAAACTAAGAAATAAAGCATGTCACTGCTTCACTGTGCTCTTATAAGAGTAAGTTGCCTGGCGGGAGGTACTAAGATTGCGTGTCAAACATATTTCTTATTGACTGGGGGACAGCAACATTTGTGAAATTACTTTTTTCACCAACCACTTTATTTTGATGGTTAAAAATGTCTCACTGTCTCGCAGCCCCTTTGTGGTTCACTCACAAACAGAACCAAAATTATCCACTTGTGAACAATAGTTTGAAAAAGTGGATTTAATATTAAAGCTTGTCAATGTTTTTCTCCAACAACAGCTAAGAAAATTGTTACTTTATGTTTTTCTTCAGTAGTATCGTCCCTTGGCAAGTGGTACAGACAACTGTGTCTTGTGTTATATGAAGAGGATGTATAATTTTCAAGATGGATTTACAACCAGTATTCAGACTGAGTAAATTATCCATGGAGACAAACAGACATGAATGGAAATAATGAGGCATGACTGAGCTTCCACCATATTTAATCAAAACTGTGTAATCATAAGATTCCACTTTCTTCTTTTATTCTGTCTTTCAAAATGGTCATGTTTGTCAATCTATTGTCCAAGCCTAAAATAACAAAGAGACTGTTGACCATATTCATCCTCTGTTTAACATCTCCCAGTTAATTCTATGTATCTGTTTTTTACTCTTCTGTGCAGCTTTGCCTCTTTCCAGGGCCCCTCTTGTAATTACCTTCTTTAATTTGCTGGTGTTTTATTCTCTCACATTCATTTTCCATTTTCGTCTCCACGAGTCAAATGAAAAACATTTCCACACCATTACAGACTTTTTGTTATGTTTTTAATTGAAAAGTTCATCGAACTGATAAGGATGATTTTAAATAATGTGTTTTCTCTCTGCAGTCATTTATGACGGTTGTCCAAAGACCATCACTCAGGGGATCTGGTGGCCTCGGACCAAGTTCAACCTGCCTGCTGCAGTGCCCTGCCCCAAAGGCTCTGTCGGTCCGTACACACTCATACAGTACACACTAACATGAGTGCATTCAAACACATGTGGATATAACAGAGGTTAACATAACCAAATATTTTGCGTCATTGCCTGAATTTTTTTAACAATGACAGTTTTGACAGTTAGGAACACTGAGGGTGATCTACTTAAAGAGACTCACACTCATATCCAGTTAGTGTCATGTGCATATATATTAGCTGTTGTTTATTCTTGTCATTGATCTCATGTGCATGACCTTGTTGTCTTGCTGGCTTTAGCCATTGCTTGGGTAGGCTATATCACCACATGCCATCGCAAAATGCCTCTGCTGTCACTGCGGGAAAGAAATCATTCACTGCTCGGTGTGGTGTTGACATGAAAAGTGACCTCACAGTCGGTGTCTCAATTCATCTTTCCTTTCCATGCTGTTATAAATGCGCAATCTGTAAGCTTGCTTTGTTTATTAATCACTTAAAAATGAAAATGAGAGCATGAAAATGAAAAGCTATTAAAGTAAATATGTCTTAAATGAAAAATAAAATGACAGGTTACAATAGATTATGAAGGAATTTTTCACGACCCCGTCCGTCAAAGTGACAGACAACTAAAAAGTCTAAAGCAACCACACCTCACATATAACTACATGTCAGTTTTGAACTTCACTTTAATTTATTTATGCCATGTCATTGTGAAAACACTTCCTTCGTCTCCTTCTTGCAGGTGCAGCCATCAGACACTGTGATGTAGAGAGAGGATGGCTGGAGCCAGACCTTTACAACTGCACCTCACCTCCGTTTGTGGAGCTCAACGCTGCTGTACGTAGAGTAATACCACTAATACCATTGAACACTTGTCTTTATGGGTCCCAAAACTTGTACACTGACAAGTGCTGAATCCTGGCCAAATCTACGATGTACTAATACTAATACTAATAAATACTTTCAGTTTGTTTGAGCTCTTGAATTAGTTTTGGAAATGTGTTAGTTGGTTTTCAACTTGTAAACTGAAAACTCATATTACATGTTTCTTTTTTGGAACAAAGGGATTTATTTGTGTTTTATGGCATCAATTCACAGAAAGAGGGCACAGTTTAAGTCAGATCTGACCTCCTCTGTTTAAAACAGTTTACAAGTTTTAGTAGGACATGCTTTCAATGTAATACTTATGCAATGCAAATATTTTATATGTGTAAGTGACTTTAAATGAACTAGAGGTACAATATAACACCTTTTTGTAGACATGCTGTAGTGTTGCTGTACATATAAATATTGTCATGTTAAATCCCAGTTATTCTTAAAGGTATATCATGTAGGACTTGTCAGTTACTCAATGTAAACAATACTGTCAGTGATTTTAGTATCTTTCATACACTTCTTTATAAAGTCCCGACCTCACCTGTGCACTGTGCTCAGGAACCTCCTGGATGCAGCAGGACAGATGAATACACCACTGCACACTTGTGGTGTTTCATGGGGGATGATTTGGAGGGATTAATTTTGTTTGAGTTGTTTCCTCATAAAATCCTGCATGGTTTATCTTAAAATTTGTGTTAAAGGGTATGGATTAACTTGTTCACGTTTTGTTGGTGTCTGTATGTTTAGCTTGATTCTCTAGAGCGTAATGAAACAGAGCTGAACACCATCATGGAGAAGAAACTTGCCCACCAGCTCCGCGATGTCACAGAGGCAACCGCCAGACTCTACGGTAATGACTTGCAGATCGCCGAACGGCTGCTGTCCCGCCTCCTCACCTTTGAGACCCAACAGAGTGGCTTCGGACTCACCGCTACTCAGGATGCACATTTTAATGAGGTAAGAAGAAGAACACACGATTCAATTATCCTTTTCTCTCCTTGTCAGTTTGTTACCAAACACAGATTTTCTGTGTGCTTTACTCTGACTTTCATACTTTTCTTTAGAGGGGTGAGAACAGTGACGAGTGGGGGCATGTGTACAGCTAAGGCCCTCAGAGTTTTTTGCAGTGGCATACAGTGGAAAAAAGGGAGGCATGTTTTCCATAAACAAGGGCTATTTATTAGCCCTTATTCAGCTCTGTGTTGAAATCCAAAATACACCTTTGGGAAAAGAATGAATAGCAGCATTGTTATTGTGACATTAGATGAATTCATACTACAACAAACACTACTTGTGAGAAAGAGGTCAGAAATTGTCAAATTTGGAGTTAAATTGCTGTTTTGATTATTAAAAATGCTCAAATTTAGACAACAACTATAAGTGAGAGGTAAATTATGTTTGAAGACAGCAAATGTGCAAGTTGTGAAAGGTTATTTGAAAGACAGGCCAGATAATGAAGTGTGAAGCCAATGATCAGTTTGTGCTGTTGATTTTAATGTGTGAAAATCTAAACATGCCATGAAACTCCTCACTGTCACAGCTGTTTGGAGCAGACTTAATTAGCATAGTTAACCACGACAAGTGTGACCAACAAGCTCATCAACATGATGGAATAATCGTTAAAAGGAATACTTAACCCCCAAAATGACCTTTTGTATATCAATGACTCACTGCGTGTTACCTTGAATTTGTGAAGAAAACTTTTTCCAAGAATCCAAAAAGGCGAACATTCTTCATGAATTGAAATAATTAGGACTAAACCAGGTTTCCACTCTATACTTTTGCTACCAGCAATGTCAAATCTGCACAGACTCTGCCAGAAAACATAAAATAGCTGCTGTTATTTAAAACAGTAGATATGATTGATACAGTGTACCTTTATGAGGTACAGACCCAGTGACAAGATAGTACAGTGAGATGTCTTTTCTCTGAAATGGGAGGTAATGTTGCTATGGCAATGCGGTGACAGTAGCTCATGAAATATTGCAGCATGTCATCCCCCCCATATTAACTGACGGAGTCTCATTTTACCTGATACGACGGCTTCAGCTGAGGAGCTGACACAGGATCATTTCAGCATGTTGGTGTTTTGACATAAAGGCGCTAACAGTGACTCCCATATCATTTAGATGTAAATATTTAGCTTATGCATCAAATTTGGCTGACAAGAAATGAGTTGTCCACACATCACAGGTAAGTGGCTGAAGATAAACAGCAAAAACCCGTAATCGTGGGTCAGTAATTGATATATTGCATGTAACTATGGAAACAGCGATGTGAAACTGACATGCTGACAGTAGTGTATATATTTTCATTCATGAAGAGAATTTTACAATCAAGTCTTGGTGAAATTGAATTAGCCCAACTTTTCTCCCTGTCATTCAAACACACAGTGTCACACACTGCTGCAATACACATCTCTGTGTTGTTTACTAGCAGTGTCAGTAGTGTAGTAGTGGTAGTGGTGTTAGAAATAGTAGTATCAGACATATGGAATTCCCCTGGTGTTGAATGCTAACCTCACACTGCCTGACATTTAAATTCATTTATCTTTAGCTGATGAGTTAGTTCCAGCTCTTTTATGCAGCCGGTTGGTGATTAATTCATATAGGGGCCATGGTGGGCAGTTAAAAAGCTTTTTGCTCTCACATTTTTTCCTACAGTTGACCCAGGGAGGCATTTAACAATTTATGACAACGGGGAGGAAATAGCCACCTGATGAACTATAGCAGATGTAGCCACACCCTGCAGTGCTGAAATCTTTCATACTGTCATTGTTACACAGCTGAGCACGAGTTGCTATAGAAACTGAGTGGGTGTGTTAGTAGCATCCCATAGTTTGAACCAAAGAATTTCATCTTTTTATATTAATATAAAAACATATTCAAAGATAGAATTGAGCTTTGACAGAGTTTAGAAATTTCGTTTCACATACATTCACACGTGTTTTTTAAACTGTGGCTGCATTCATGGCTCAGCAGCCTTTACTCTGTTTCTCTTGTGGTTGTACACTCTAGTTTATGGCATGAGGCATTATATCTTCTGTACTGTAAATTCAGTGGGTAAAAGGGAGAGGAGTGTATCTTTCCCGCTGAGGTGAACAGTAAAATAAAAAGCACTCACATTTATCTGATTTAATACACACCTGTTGCACACGCTGAGCTCCCAGACACACACTGCGGCTCCAGTTATGACTCTGTGAACAAAAGAGAGAGGTTGTTATCCAAGTGTTTCTCTACTCCCTCCTTTTACAAACAGCATCTGTCAGGGGCTGACTCATAAATTAAAATATAATTAATAACCAATGTTGAATTAGTTTTTATTAAAAAACAAACTCATTCATAACCCATCTTGAATGAACATTAATATTTTGCTTAAAAGCATCACAGTTGGAGTCTTAACCCTAATACAGCGCATTGCCTCGTGTAATCAATACATAATCTTTGACTAACAAGGACAGTTGCTATAGCAACACAGGAGTAGCATTAATGACTTCCTATAGTGAGTGAAATGAAAACCTTTTCCTGCCTGACATTTCACTTCACTACTTCACCTGACAGTAAATCAGATGTATGAGCATTAGGGTTTCACGTTTGGTTTGCTGGTTTACAGCAGCATGAAGCAGCTCTATGTTATCTTCATCGTCACTTTACAGTTTCCGAAACAAAAAACCAGAACTCGCCTCACTTTTAACCTCAACCTCTGGCTTTAAAGCACTCGTGCTGCCCACATCTCATCATCTGGAGTTAATGAGGCATCTCTGGTTTACAACGGCACCAATGAAGCAGAGCTGCAGACAGCCCATTTTTTTCTCCCCAATAAAAAATATATAACATATCTGGTAATACTTGACACCTCACTTTGAACTGCAGCTATTAGGCCAGACGAACAGGTACAGTAATGTCGAACACAGTTACTATAGTAACCCAGCGGTGGTGACAGAGCCCTGTGGCTGCAGGAGAAACAAAGGAAGGCAGGGAGGGAAGTGGAGTTTTTACATAAGGAATGCAGCGATGAATGGAGGGAGAAATCTTTCATGTTCAACCTGTGATCAGATCCATCTGGAGACTGCAGCACCTCCAGACACGGCTCATGTCTCTTCTGTAGTGTTCATTAAAACATCTGACTTTCATTATGACACCAGTGTAATGTAACTGTTTCTCAAAGTGGGATCTCTACGGCACAAATAAAGGCTGAGAAGAGAGGGGGACTGGATTCATTATGAAGGGCATTTTGAAAATCTAATGTGATAAAAACTAATTTATTCCAAATAGTCTGGATATAACAACATGTTGCTGTTTGAGTGGCACATATAATCAGTCTGTTGAACTGATAGGGTTAGCATAATGCTCTAAACTGTCATCCATGCTGCCTCTCATTCAGCCTTTGTGTTGCCCTGTGCCTCCTTCTCAGCCTGCAATCCTGTCATCTGCTGCCTCTTTAAAACTCTTCACTTCTCAGTCCCTTTGTTAGCCTCCGTTGTTTTTTATCCTTTTTCTGCTCAAGAGATAAGTGCAGGCCAGATGAGCTCTTGCAGTGTTCAGCCTGAGTGGTTGTGGAACTTAAGATCAACCATTATGTCCTATGTTTAATGTGTGTTTTAAGAATGCAGGAGGCGTGTTTGCTCAAAAAATAGTTATTCACAGGATTGGTTTCACCTTCTTTAACAAATTTTTATGTAATATATTTGTAGAAATACTTGGATTGGAATTTTTAAGATATACTGTGCAGGATTTAACTTACAAACAATGAAGATTCATACAAAAGTAATTGCTCTCAATCATCACATGACCCACTAGAAGTGTATGAGGGTGTAGTCCTTTTTTGTGTTCGATATATTAATGGGCGTGTACCCCCATATTGTGATGCTGAGGTCTGGACTATGTACCAGACCATTAACAGTACACATCCAAGAGGCCCTCTGATGAAAAAAAAATAAATTTGGCGAGTGAATCTGGGGTTGGATTTTTCTTGTCTTTTGCTAGCAAGCACGTTCAGAAACAATAACCAACAATCCTGTATAGTATACCTTTAAGCATCTATCTGTTGTGATTATCCATTTTGTTCCCTGCTCTGTCTCCTGCCCCCAACAATCACTTTTCCACTCTCACATTTTTCATCTCATCACAACTGACTTCTTGTCCACCCCTCTCTCTGTTTCCTGCGTCTCTGAGCCGATCATAAGCCTTTTTCTATAGCTTCTTCTCTCTCTCTCTCTCTCTCTCTCTCTCTCTCTCTCTCTCTCTCTCATTCTCTTTTCCTTTTTCCCCCTTGCCACTTATTTATCCACAGCCCCCGTTTCTGACTCTCCTCTCCCTTTACAATTCACTACGTTCTTCCTATACTGCACTATATATTGTTTTCCTTGTTTGTCTGAAGGTTTTCTTGTGCATTTTTTTCTCCCCTGAGCATTATGTGAGGCTGCAGTGCTTTATTGGGTCTGGTGCAGTCAGACTGCAAGGAATCATATTGAGCACTTTTCTCCCTCTCTCACTCTCTCTGGCTTTCTCTCTCTCTGTCTCTAGATCTCTGATATTACTCTTTGTTTGTTCTGAACATTTTGCAAGGCTGTGCGGTATAAACAGGTTTCAATTGTGTCACGAATTTTCCTTGAAAAGCACGGAAATGGAGGCACTGTGGATAAATGTGGTAAATTGTACTGTAATTGGGGTTAAGACTTGTTTGGGTGTTATTTTTCAGCTCTGTTTACACTTTTTGACAATGTCGTCTTGTGGTCCTGGTCACAGTGGCATGACAAAAGGCTTGACAACAAGGCTCACACCAGATTTCTCCTCTTTTCAAACAGAATCAATAACAAACTCAACACGTGGCTTTCTCCTTTTTTTACTCGCTCAGAGCTTTTGGATAGTTTAAGCTGGTGTCTGCACAGAAAAAAAGACCCCCCCCCCTCATATCTTCTTTTTCTCTTTGCCTTTTCTGATCCAGGATGTTGACATGTTATTTTTTCTATCTTATTGCTTTTTTTCTTATCAGCAGAAGCATCGGCTGAAAAGCAGATCTCGGCTACCTCCTTCTGTTTACATTCTCACTAACAATCAATCTTTTGCTGCTTGCAGAACATTGTGCGAGGCTGCAGTGTGCTTTTGGGTCCTGGTACCTCTGGGCTTTGGCGGGCTCTCGCTCAGAGTCAGAACCACATCCCGGGCGGCGGTCCAGCCGAGCTGACGGAGCTGCTGGAGCAGTACGCCCAGAATCTGGCCCAGAACATGAAGCTCACCTACCTCAACCCTGTGGCGCTGGTTGCTCCAAACATAGGTGAGTTCAGAATGACTCCACACACAGACACACAACACAATAGCTAATCACTAGTCAGACCCAATAAAAGAGACTAAGACAGTAATAAAATCTTAATCTTTACGGACGATTTGCTGCGGTTTTCTCATAATACTGTAAATCACTGCTGTGAAATCAGCTAGAATGAGTCATTGTAAAGCGGGAGATGAACAGCGCTAATGCAAATGATGATGGCACAGCCAGAACGCTGGCAGCGGCATAGAGAGATGAATTTCACACTCCCACACACACAAACACATACACACACACACACACACACACACACACTGTAGATGATGATCAACTAATCAGAACATTAATCTGCTCTGTTGCTGTAATCAGTTTAAAAACTATTATTTCTGTTTTTATTTTTTTCATCTTTCTGTTATAAAATCTTTTAAACCTCTGCATCTTGATTTTTAACCCTCGCTGTCATCACTCATGTCTGCTTGATGAGGAGGAAACCACTAACTCTTGGGTTTAACACCACGTCTTGACATTTACGGGATGTTAACAAGTGTTTACCGTTTAGAGATAAATCATACAGATGAGTTTCAGATTTAGTTTAGTTTATTTAGTTTATACAGGACACTGTGCACTTTCATTACTTATTCGTAAGAATAAAAGATGTGTGCACCAGATTTAGCAGAGAAGCTAATTTCCATCTGTAGTCCTGGAAAACAAGCAGCTGGAGGTGATTTAATATTTCACTTTATTAAAGTGGCTGCAGTGGTGGAAAGTAACTAATTACATTTACTCACGTACTTCTGCTACTTTATACTTCTACTCCACCACATCTCAGAGGGAATATTTTTACCATACGACATTTGTCTGACAGCTTTACAGATTACTGAAGGTGGTGTGGACGACTTCGGGGGATATAGTCGTACAAATTAAATATAATATAAAAAATTAAGCACAGCATTAGTTAAGACAGGACACGGTGTCAAGCTCAGCTCACATCCCAGCTACATCAGCTGATCTCAAACAGCCAATCAACTGATGGAGCAGCTGATTGAT
>JAPZEB010000002.1:9678100-9690681 GCA_029783705.1 Chaetodon striatus
ATGCATTGAAATCTTATTTCCCCCACTGTATATTTATAAATCATGCTTATTTGTTCGCTGTATGTTTTTATTTTTTACACACACATACACACACACACACACATACACACACAGCAGCTAATGCTTCCAGCACACGCATAAAAACCCTAAAGCCCTGTAGCACTGGCCAGCATACATCATTTACAGTAGAATTACAGATGCCAAACACACACACAGTCACACACAGAGTAACAGACACAAATACACACACACACACACACACTGATAGGCTGGAGTTATTTATTACTGAACACCTCAAAAAACTTGTGAAAACGTTTTTAAATTAGGATTTGCTGTAAATTATAAAAGGGTTTGATACACAGATACACATACTCACACTCCCTTACCTGTACTATATATTGGAAGGTTTGGCCATGTACCATTTAGTTTCTGGCATCCTGTCACTTGTATGTTTTGCTCTTGTCCACATTTTCCTGTCATGTTAGCGCTGTAGAAAATACTGTCAATCTGTGCCACATACAACAACGAAAAAGTGTTGAATCTCACAAAAGGTGTTGAAATAGCAACAGCAGCAGCTCTGTCAGGGATGAGGCCAGACAATGAATTTCACACTCAGTTAATGCTCTTAGCAACACACACAGATTGAATTCCTATAAAACGCCATGCACCCAAAACTCATGAAACTAATCAAAGTCACCAACTAGTGAATTTTGCCTCACCAGCTTCTTCCAGTGTAGTTTGGTAACACATATAATCCCAAACCTGAAGAAAATAGAGAATAGACTTACCTGTCTTGGCCAACAGGAATTGCCTGTTTTTATTTCTTGTCTGTGTGACTCTAATGCCTCTCTTACTTTACTGTATATGCTTCCCCTCTGGATTTCATCCAAAATCCTGTTAGATAATCTTAAACTGACAGCCTGATGCAGATCCCCAGACGGAGAGCATAGAATTAGCAGCAGCAGTGAAACAGAAGGAATAAGATACAGCCAGCGCTAAATTTCACACTCCTACACATACAAACACAGACAGTTAATGCTCTCAGCCACATGGGATTGAATGAATGACATGGGAAAAGATATGGCTGGACCTGACACACACCTATCTTTCAGCCTCCAATATGTAGGTTCCATTTAAGTTTTTCGGTTGTTGTTGTTTCCAGTCATTAAAATGCAGAATCTGTGCACACGCAACCACACATACACACACACACACGCACGCATGCACGCACACATATACATGGGTGTCTATTATATTGAGCAATCTCTCTCTACTCTCAGTATTGAGTGCTGTTCCACTTCTGTTTGCTTGGTCAAGTGTTCACTCATTATTGAACACTCCACATTGACTATGTACTTCCCGTTCGCCACCTCATTTCCCATAATACGATAGTGTGTGTGTGTGTTTTTATTGGATTTTGTATTGGCTCTGGTCTGACATCATGCACCAAGAGTGGGTGGTGGCCCCCAGCATACCCCAGACCTCTTCCAATGAGCAGGCTTGGAACTCCCTCCATCATGGTCCACGGGTGATGTGGACTCCTGAATCACAGAGGATAACTTGGTTTATTAGCACACACAGTTTGCTCTTACATTGTATGTCAAAAGGGAAATGAGTTTTAATTTTGAATTTAGAAGAATAAAATCTCCCTATACTCAATAACCCAAATTTAAGTGAAACTGGTAAATCAAGTTTTACATTTTTGTCGTGATTTCAAGCTGTCAGAAAGCTGAAAGGCTGCTTTCTAGCTTGTGTAGCTTTGGACCTATTAAAAATGGTTGTATGAGTGTGGTCAAAGTTTTCATTAATCTAAAAATAAGAAACATTTCAAACACTTCAGTACTACACTGTACACAGAACACTTTTCCTAATGGCAGCAGGTCCTAAAAGACTTTATAACGGAAATGCATCTCTCAATCTATGACACTGAAAATACAGCATCAATACAATAATAATAAAAACTGAAGCCTGTGCATTAGGAGGAGTGTTTCACTGAGTAATTTCCATCCGTACTGGCCTCTGTGCAGCCATTTACTTTGCGTGCAATGAGGTCAGACATGGCAAGACATCTGCTTCAGTGCTTAACGGCATATAACAGGGTAAAGGTGCTGTTATTTCAGTGGAAATATAGTTAACCTTTCACAGTTTCTCACAATGTCAGATGGTGGGAGCAGTGAAAGGCCAATGTTAAAATTACTTTCAACTTGCTGATTGTGTATGTAGCAAAGAAATAAACTGTGAATATGCAGTGTTAACAGCAGCAGTAACTGATTGACTGTACGAGTCTGCACTTTATTTAAGAAACATTAAACATCTGTAGCAGGGATCTAAGGGAATCAGTGTTTAAGCAAAACAATCTAATAAAGGCTCTGTACCAAATCATGTTCATCTGTGTGTTCGCCCTGTATTGAAATCTGTCCACCTGAAAATGGGAAACATTATACTGAGATTTACTGCTGATCTTGTTAGTTAAATATATTGTATATCTACTACTGAACTGTCTTTTATCATCATTTTAATGAAGATAAAAGACAGATTAGCCATCAACAATTACAGGCCCCATGATGCTTCAACCAGCTTCTTAGCTAACACTTGTGGCACTGTCCAGTACCGTAATAGATGGTCATTTATCTTACAATTAGGCTCACCACGCTACTCAGTGTCACTGTTGTTACACAGTACTTTCTCAATTAGTCAGATAACTGACGCTACAATTATAAACTGGAATAACCTGCACCGTACTGCAGCAGCAGAGTCACAGCATAGAGTAGCAGAAGTCCGATTTCACCTTTCACATTATGAGAGTAAAGAGTGTTGACCAGCGAGAAGATGGCGTAAGATTTTGTGTCAAAGCAAAAGCAAAAGTGCCTATTTGGCAATATTTTGGATTTAAACCTGGTAGGGAACCCTATAGCTAATGAGGTAGTAGATTATCAATGAGGGAAAAGGAGTTGGTTACATTTATAAGAAGTTTGAGGTGTGCAGCTGGTCTTCTGCAGCTCTTCATCTAACAGATCACTGAATATTTCAAACTGTTTTGCTGTCAACAACTGCTGAAAATGGCCGCCATCATTTTTGATGAAAGACATCAGAAGTGCTAATCTCACTGACAGATACGTTTCAAATACAAATGTTCACTTATGCTTTGCCAGTTAAATGTTTTTATGGTGAAGCTGCATTGGTAGGAAATGTTCGGTTTGAGTTAGCAGTGACAGCACCTTACAGATAGCGGGCATCATCTTTTCCTTAAAATGCCCGGTGTAATTGTTCACTGGTGTTTTTACGAGTTTATTAAGCAGTGGGAGAAGTTCTTCTCTGTGGCATCCCTACTTATAATACGGACCAAAAACATAAAGCCTTTATGAGAAAAATGTGATGGAATAGAGGCTATCTTAAAATAGGGGGCAAAGGTCTTTAACTCTCAAAACAGGAAGCCAATGTAGCGAGAAATATTCCCAATGCTGCCTGTGGTGTGAGCTATAATCTGCCTGTTATTTCAACTAGTCCCATTATGGTAATTACAGCAAGGTCTCATAATTAATTGGTCAATAAAAATTTGCCTGTTCATGTATACTGCACATTAACAAACACCTGCTTCGTTTATTGTGTCCAAAATGTGTGTTCATGTGTTTTTTTCGCTGTCTGTTTGTTTTACAGTCATGAATCTGGACCGTGTGGAAAACCAGACCCATGTGCGGCGACGTTTCCCACGTTACCACAACACTCTGTTTCGTGGCCAGGCTTTGTGGGATCCCTACACCCATGTGATACTGCCCCCTGCTGCTCTGGTGCCACAGCGACAACAGCAGCAACACAACTGGAAGGAGAAGGAGAGGGAGCGCGCAGAGAAAGAGCGTAAGAACAGACTCCAACAGATTTAAAGGCTTAAGAGGCTGAAACGAAGACAATATACTCACACAGACTTCTCTATTTCAGCCTCGCCCCCTCAGAATGCTGCTTCACCCCCTGTCGGTATTGGATCCAATCAGACAGGAGAATACACTGCAGCCAGACGCACTGTTTCAATGCCAGAGCCGCCCATCACCATCGTCATCTTGCTGATCTATCGCAGTCTAGGCAGCGCGCTCCCTCCCAAGTACCACGCAGACCGCAGAGGAGTGAGGTGGGAATCAGTCACACTCAGAACAATACAAATCTGATTACAGCACCTCTCTGAACCCTCTAAGGAAGGAAACATGCTGGATATAAAAAATTTGGATTACCCATGTGTCTTCTATTCAGTAGCAGCAGTACACCAAAATTGCGGCCTATCAAATTATTATAAACACATTCTGCACTGAATATCTTTATCTTAATTACAACCAGCAACTTGACAGAATTTTATCAAAAATCCAAAATAGTAATTAATGCCATTAATCACTTTGTCTATAGAATGTTAAAAAAAAAGCCAAAGTAATCTCCAAATTGCTCATTTTGTCTGACCAAACCCCCAGATGTTCTATTCATGAGACAGATTTAACAGACTAGTAAAGCAGCAAATCCTCACATTTCAGAAGCTGGAGTTATGACCCTTTTTTTTAACCTCAAACAATTAACTGATGATCAAAATTGTTATCAGGAATAGTTCACTACCCAAAGGACCATTTGTAAATCAGTTATTGACCTTGTGTTACTTTGAATTCGTGAAGAAAACCTTGTTATTCTGTTACACCTCCAGTGAACAACGAATGAAATAAAAGAAAATTCTTGATGAAATAAAATAAAGGCAACCACATTTAACAACAGCAAAACTATATCACAACATCTGTGTGCAGGCTCTCTCACAAGTTGCACAGTATAATCCAAGTCTCATTTATCTTGTTTTATGCTCAGTGCTTCCCAAACTGAATGGAAAGTAAATCTCAATCACTGCTCTCTTCAGCCACAGAGTCCACCGACAAAAACATCATTCATCAGTCACTTTACCTCCCTAAACAAAGGAGCTGCTGGTCTACCACTGCCTCGATAGTTTGCTTGTGTTATTCACCAAAGTCACACAATAACACAAACAAGCGCACTGACCAGCAGCTCCTGTCTTCAGCCAGCTAAAATGACTTTTTATCAATCAAGTCTGGCTTTGAAGAGAGCATCGATAAGTTTTACTTTCTGTTCAGTCCCCTGTTGATAGGGGTTGTCTGTTTGGGAAGTGCTGGGCATGCGACTGTATAAATGACACTTGGATTGTACTGCAAGAGTTGTGTTAGACTTTACAGAGTTTAAATGCATGTTTTGTTGCTGTTCTGTTTTGCTGACTTCAAATTATCAATTATTTCTCAGGTTTTTGGATTATTTGTTCACCCGAGGCGAAAAAACAAAGTTTTCCTCACAAATTCAGTGTAACACGGCTTCAGTAATTGGTATACAAATGGTCATTTGAGGGGTAAAGTATTCCTTTAAAAGACGTTTGGCTTCAGCATTATTTCTGAAATCGCCTCTGCTCCTCATCACCTCACCTCTGGGTTTAATTACAAGATAACAAACTGTCCAGTTTTCAGCAGGTGTCAATAAAAATAATTTCAGTCTTGTTCCTCTCTGCTCACCTTGTCTTTGCCTTTTCCTCACCGTCCTAACCAGGACATCAAACTCTACTTTCTGTCTTATCTAGTGGATGTACGGTAACTCACTCTGTCTCCCTCAGGCTCCCCCGACACCCAGTAATGAACTCCCCAGTGGTCAGTATCTCTGTCTACAACAACCAGACGTTTGTGGGCGGACACTTGGACCAGCCCATTCTGCTTGAGTTTAAGCTGCTGGAGACATCCAATCGCAGCAAGCCGCTGTGTGTGCAGTGGAATCACAGCAGTCAGTGAGTACAGATTACACTTACACTTGTACATATAGCCCTACATATACACAACCACACTGTACATAAGGGCTGGGTATTGTCAGCTGTCTTGTTGTAGCATATGATGCTTCACACAGTATTGATTTACTGTTGATACAGCTCGAATTCAATAAGTTTCTACTGTCTATATAGATAACAAAGCAATAAGACACAAGAGGCCGAGGTTTACAAGGATCATAGGCACAATGCAGAGCTCTCGTACACTCAGTGTTAGGAGAAAGAAAAAAAATAGGTCTCATCACGTTGCAGTTACATTACAAACACATATCTAGCTACCATCTGCAGCTATTATGATCACTTTATCATAGCTGTTGTCACGTCCAGCGGGCTACGCTGCAACAAAAATGATATCACTAGCAATTTAACATAGCCAGAGAAAAGTGAGCACTGGCTAAAAATAAAAAGCTGCAAGCTAGGTGAAGTTACTTACCATAGATTGTTGGTGTAGTTGGACGGCACAACAACAGGTATTTCTCCAATAATGCAACAGGACACAATTTGTTTCCTGCTGCTCAAACTTAAATCCCTGTGGGCTCCTCTTGTTTTTTGGCTGGCATCTTTGTGGTTTTTTGTGCATTCACTGAATGACAGCATTGCGTACTTCTGACATCTCTCGTCCCGGCAGATGATAAATGATTCAGGCTTAAGTTGGCGGATGCTCTGTTTAGCTCTGGGTCCTATATGCAGCTGCACATCGAAGTAGCACACAAGTGTATGCTCACTGACAAGAGAGAACATGAAGACTCACACACACACAGCAACAGTGGAGTCTTGTTTTTTTAATAGTCCTGTCTATTTTGATGCATCATGAAAATACATGAGACAAACATAGTTTTCCTCACAGGATACATTTGGTCTTTTTTAATGTCTACACATCTCTTGATATTTGACCTTTTTTTTCTCTCTATCTCTGCAGGTATGAGACAGGAGGTTGTTGGACGGTCCGTGACTGTATAGTGGTGTACAGGAACACCTCTCATGTCCGCTGTCAGTGCCAGAGACTTGGCACCTTCGGCGTGCTTATGGACAGTTCACAGAGAGAGGTTAGTAATGCATGGAGAATTTCTTACAGATGTACAACCCTCAATTTTATTGTGATTTAATTCACATGCCTCTCTACCATGATGAGGCATGTAGTGGACCACTTGTACATTTCCTGTCAGTGATCCTGCTGTGTAAATGTGTTCCTGTTTTTGTCAGTCCTGCTCCTTTTTTTTTTTTTTAACATATCAGCTGGTAATTGCTGAATTTAGTGGGTGTAAAAGTTTGAATTCTTGAAGAATTAAATCCTGCCTGACAGTCTGAAGGCTGAAAGAAGCCTTGTAACAGCTGTAGAAGATTTTCACGGTTTAATGCAAACCCCCTGTCCATCGTACCGCAGCATACTAAGTAATGATGTGTCAGATCTTGACGTTTGAGACGTTTGAAACTTATAGAATCAGAAACCTCATATGATAAATTTAAAGTTGTGCATTCCTCCAAATGTGTATCGTTTACATTGAATTAAGCACTTCAGTAAGATGTTTCTTCATCATTATCAGTCCATGAGTAGGAAAGTATTTCCATTCATTTGCTGTAGATCTACCCAATTTGCCCAAGTGAAATTCATGAGGTGTTTGTTGTGTTACTGGCAGCAAATGCTTTCTGTGCGTGTGAAGGCAGTGATGAATCGATTTCATGCTTTTGATACTCTGGTTTCTCCCGACAGATTTAAGTAGGTCTGCTAGTCTGCTAGATGTTTGATTCATCTGGATAGTTTCTTCTTTTCCTGTTGGCTGTCTCTTATTTTCTCTTTCAAATGCTTTTAGGCTTGTTTATAATGGCAGCATACGTAATGACTTGTAGTTTAAATAGTTTGAATAAAGAGATCATTTGCCACTGTCAGTCCTTTGGAAGCTTTTAATGTTTAACAAAACCAGTCAGCATTATGTGAAGTCAGTAGATATTGATGTTTTTTCAAATTCCAAACAATTTACTGGCTGGTGTAGCTTTAGTTTCTTCAGCTTATTTACCTACTTTCCACATGTTTTATCATCTCTGATATAGATATCGCTTCTTCACACTCAAGCTTCTTTCACACATGAACTGCAAACCTGAAAACATGTAGACATAACTCGGAGGAGCTGTATGTGAGAACGCAAATGGCCGAATCAGTCAGATGACACGTTAAATGAACTTAATCCTGCCAGCTCCCACATAGAAAGTTTGTGTAATGTCTGATTAAGCCCATGTGGGAACAGAGCAGGTAACTGTCCGGAGAATTCACCACAAGTAGTGGGCATGTGGGTGTTGTTTCCATCATGCCGCTTGCGGAAAATTGGAACAAAACAAACGCCCGTGGCCATAAAGGAGGGTTATTTACACAAAGACAGCAACGAAAATGGAGAGACAACGAGATTCGGGAATCTCTGTCAGTAAGGGCCTAACCCGAAATGATCAGACAGATTAAAGGAACAGCAAGAGACTCTGTGGTTTATGACCAAACTACACACCCGCTAAGGGACCATGGTATAATCCGTGTCATGCCCTGCTTCCTGCACACTCTATCCAGGCGTGACCCTCAGCTAAACCAAACAGAGTATTTCCAGTAGGTGAGAACAGTTCTGAAAAACAGTCTCTGGTTTTGTGTGAAAAAGAAACTCCGAGCAATGTCCAGACCTGATTTTCCACACGTTGTCTGGAGTTCATGTGAGATAAGGACTAGACACTTGCAGCATCCCAACAAAAATTAATAAGATGATGCATTTTCATCTCTTTGCCTTATTTCACCCTGTGTTTTTTAATCTTTTTCTTAATCCTACTCCTTCTTTACCCTTGCCCAACTTGACTTGCCTTTCCAACATCTTCTATCTCTGCTACTACTGCTCCTTTCTTCTACCCCTCCTTTTCATCTACTCCCACCTAGATGATATGAATTCAATAAAACCCTCTTTCCCCTTTCGCATTTCTCTATGAGCAGCAGTTGGAGGGGGATCTGGAGACCCTGGCCCTGGTCACATACTCCTCTCTGTGCGTCTCCATGCTGGCCCTCCTCCTCACTGTCCTGGTGCTCTCCTGCCTCCGAGGCCTCAAGTCCAACACCAGAAGCATCCATTCAAACACAGCGGCGGCCATGTTTTTGTCGGAGCTGGTGTTTCTGCTCGGAGTCAATCAGACTGAACAACAGGTAGATACTAGTGGGGGGGGCTGTGTGTTTGTGTCCCTGTAGCCTCGTTTGTTCTGTAATGTCTTCAACTTCTTTGACTTCCTTTTTTCCCCCATATCACTGCCCTTCCAGTTTCACACTTGCAGCTCTTTGACTGAGCAAGCATTTGGCCAAGGCAGTAATTATAACATATAGTGGTAGGGGATGTAGATGATGTATGATATGAGTGTTAAAAAGTCATTGTGTGTGCACTTTTCCAGTGTTTCCCTCAATCATACCCTGGATCCTTTAAATGGCACTCAGTAATCAAAACTTCAAGAACCCCTGAACTAAGATTTTGGTTTTAAAATGCTCTAAAATTACAGCAGACCACGCTTGAATGTTTGAAAAATATCTGGTGCAACTCTCTTGTACTGCTCATCCCCTGTATTGCTGTGTACTGCTCACTTTGTGCCCCTCTACATCACATGTGTGTGCGTGTTTTTTCCTCCAAGTCCTCCATCTGTTATACTTAACACTTCCTCCCTTTTGCTCCTCCTCTGCCCTTTTTCTCTTGTTTCCTTTCTCTCTCCACTTTCTCTATCTGTTTTGTTACATCACAAATGTGTATATGTGTGTTTAAAGAGCAGCGAGTCTTGTAGAGAGGGTACTACAAATATGTGCTCAGTCAGCATGAAATCCAATTAATTAAGCTGTATCCCCCGCACAGTTGACTCTACGGCTCTTACAGTGCGACTGGTTACTTCTAGCTGAACAATATGTTCTCTAATTCATGTACATCATGCTTGGGAGAGCATGTTACTGCTCTCAGCGGTTGTGTATCGTTGTGTGCACACCTGTTTTTACATGCATGTGCATATTTTACTCTTTCTATCTTTTAGTGTGTAACTTTTAGTGTTTGAATTTGTGTGTATGTGGGAGTGTGAAATTCATCGTCTGGCTGTATTTTTGCCAAAGCTGCTGCTATTTCTGTGTCGTCTCTGCCGCTGTGTCGTTAGGAATTTGCTCTGAGCTTCTTTCAACCTTAAAATCTGAGACGTACAAGTCAGCTTTCCTTAACGTAAAGATGTGAAGCGCTCAGCTGTAGTATTCCCTGAGTGTAGTATGTCTCCTATTTCATAAGATGATATGAGGGTTGAGAGAGAGACATGTTTATATTTACATTTTCGGTGTTTAACTGCTTTAATCCTCAGTAATTTATGACTGTAACAGCTTAGTAATAGCAGACTTTATTTTCTTTGGTACAAACTAAAGAGGAAAATTTTGGAAGCGTCTCCATATATAATTTGTTTTGGTCATCATATCCAATTATAATGTGAAGATACACCAACATTGATTGAGTCCAGACCTCTGAATCCGCCCACTTCACTCAGAGTTTACTGATCCTGGTCTAGCATTGTGACATGAAGCGGAGATTTCTTGGTCGAAATGAAAATCAAACCAATGAGCGCTGCAGGGAGACTAATGATTAACCAATTAGCGTCATGGGCAGGACTAACGCCATTGTTAAGCTTTTTTCAAGCATTGTTCAGTGGTGCCCCGCAACCAGCAGGCTGATCCACATATGGCTAAAGGTCCCTCATTATTTTGCAGTGTTTTTCCATCACTCTGCATTGCAGATAAAGGACGTTTACCTGTTGGAGGTGATCTTTCTGCAGAGGTGCAGTAACAGCCTGTTGTCTGGAACTTTTCATCTAACACCTTACTGTGGCAGTTTCTACTTTTACTCCTCCTCCCTGCGGTATTAGTAGACTTGAGAAGCCGCTGAGAAAGTTCAGCTAGATTGGTACATTTCATGTACTTTAAATTCTTCTCAATAAAAGTCTCCTGTTAATTTGCCATGTAAAAGCTTTACTTTTGAAGCAGCAAAGCAAAGACACGTTGCATTTTCACCAGCAATAACTGAATTGTTAAGTCTCACAAAGCTGAAAAAAAAAACATGAAACAGTGAAATAAAGTAGATATCTGAAAGGACAAACAAGGATGCAGGAGAGAAACTAATTTCAAAACCACAGAGATTCACTTACAAGCTACAGAAGTACTGAGAGCTGAGCACACAGAGACTTTAAAAACACCTTTTCTCTGATCTCCTGCACAGACAGGAGTTAAGTGTTGCTACACATGCTTGTTTGAGGGGAAGAAGGGGGGCATGTCTTCTCAATAAAGCCTGACAACATAGTAGTTTGTTTCTTGGCTCTGCTCCGCTATGTTGTCATGGCTACACATCAGGGTGGACTTAAAATTACATTAGATCCTGGTGGATATGTGGGTTTGAAGTGATTGGTTAAGGAAAATTGAACCTCCGTCCACTACGGAAATCGGTTAGAGTGGACGCAATATCATAATGAAGATGGAAATGGAGTGTAACGAGTTGACAATTCTGTCTGATATCAGGCAACACTTAGATGACTCTTATGGTGAAAGTTATGAATATTTAGGTTTCTGTCCTGCTGGCAGGCTGCAGTCACAAACCTCGTAGAACCAAACTTCATAAAAACTCACATGGACTCACAGGAAGCTTGTTCATTAGACAGAGTAAACCTCAAAGTGTTCGACAAGATAAGGAGAGTCAAAGCAAATCTGATTTCAGTCCTTGCAGCTCAAGCCAAAACAGGATGGACAGCTTGAGTTTTTTAAGCTTTAATCCTCCTTGTCTAGTGTTCATATTAGTTAACAACACATGGGGAAAAAAATCACACCAGACTGTTTGTTCTCACTTCATTTAGTTATTCTTGGTATTCAAAGCATGGTTTTGAAAGCTGGCCGTCAATTGCCAGCAGCCATCTATTTCAACTCACAAACTTTAGATTCTGTTTTCACTTCTGACAAACAGCACCACAGTTCTCTTAGAAGATAGTGACTTGCACTTTCAGATGTGTAGGTGCTGTAATTCAAAGCCACTTGAGTTTGAATGGCATCTTTCTCATCTGGTTAAACAAACAAAACAGACCGAAGGCTCCAGAGTTCAGATAAACCACTTCAGACATGCTTGAATGCAGCCTGAGGGTAATTTCTCAGAAAGCTTAAATGCTAATATTCTGCATTATTCATGGAGGAATTCAGCATTACTGCAAAACCAAACACCAGCGCATAACTGACAAAAGGGATTTGGAAGTTTATCTCCCGGACTGACAAAAAGTACTGGGATTCATTCCTGTTAATATGCAATCTTAACCATGGACAGACCTCAGATATTAATGTTATAAAAGATTACACCATCTTTCAGTACAGATAGGACATCTTCAGCGTATGTGCAGCATCACATGTATGACATGTAAGACAGAGTTTGCCTGACCATATTGTACATCTTGTGCAAAATGTCATAGCTAAATCTGGTCTAAAATCAGAATGGCAGAGTATTTTCCTGCCATTAAAGGGTACATTATTCAGATAGCAAGCTGCGTACATACGCAAGGTTACAGTGGTCATACACTCTGCTTGTTACACACACAGACGTGCAGATGGTTTGCAGGTGGCTGAGATAATACTTCATTAATATGGAAAATGTTAATATTATTCTCTAAAATGTGAACACAGCAGAAAGCAGACAGTGCTGTAAAGCTGCTGTACGAATCCCCATTAAGAGCGACG
>JAPZEB010000002.1:9726153-9742771 GCA_029783705.1 Chaetodon striatus
ACACATGGCCATAGACAGCATTGTTAAGCCAGGCAGGGGAAATACAAATTCTCTCAAAGTCTCAGAGAAGGAGCAATCATCAAGATTTTGGTCCTAACCGCTCTATTTCATCATAAACAACCAGGAATGGGGCTCAAAGTGCAAAATACTGGACTTCTCCTTTAAGCTTTAACCTAACATTACAAAGTAAATGTTGGTTGCATGATGTCACAGCTGCAGAATAATGACATCATCACATTTAGTCCCTTTAAGCCTCACTCTGACTCTGCAACTCTGTCTGATCTCCTGGGAAAATGAAGGCTCAATTTACGGCACAAAAACAGTGGTCCACCACTGCGCAGCCAAAACAGGAAGAGGTCGGTGACCATTTCTAGTCACCAGGTCATGGTCATGTCATAAGCGCTATAAAACTCATGTTAAACACAACATGCTATAATGCGCATGCGCACGCACTCGGCGCTACAGCTTCGACTAGTTCAAACGCGCAGACTGTGAGGAGGAGGAGCTCACCGAGTGAACTCGAGTTTCCACGCTACCTACATACTCTGTAAGTACCTGTGCTGCTGTATTTCATTAAAGCAAAGCAGAAATTAGCATTGTTAGGTTTATTTTGTGCCGCTCGCGATGCGGGCCGGACTGCCGTTGCGCCATGCTAGCTTGGTGTTAGCATGGATGGCGTTAGCTCATCATTCATTCATTGGCTGTGTTAGCTGTCACTCTTTCATTTGGGGTCATTCATTGGCTCTCCACCTAGTGACATGGGCGGATTTAAGGAAGTGATTTATTCAGTGATATTTCAGCAGAAAGTAGCGAGTGCAACATGGCAGAGTGCACCTGAGTAGAGGCTGCAGGTGTGCTGGAGTTTCATGGTCACATTGTTTGTTGTTGTTATTAAATGGCTGCCACACTGAGAAACTCATTTGTTTGTATGAATAACTTAAGTGTACCTGCAGCTGAGGAGGATGACTGCAGTGATAGTCATGGGATGAAGTGTTATGTTGAGCCAGCAGTTGATGAACAGTGTCCAAGTTAAAACTCGTCTCTTGTCCTGACTAACTGATTATCAAGCTTAGGTGGAGCCTATCCCAGCTGACACTGGGCAAGAGGCGGGGTACACCATGGACAGGTCACCAGACTATCACAGGGCTGATACACAGAGACAGACAACCATTCACACTCACATTCACACCTACGGATAATTTAGAGTCACCAATTAACCTGCATGTCTTTGGACTGTGGGAGGAAGCTGGAGTACCAACAGAAAATCCATGCTGACATGGGGAGAACATATTACCCAGCAATAATCACTGCATATTTTACATAGAAATCAAAGAAAGTAAGAAAATAATTGTTTCATTTAATAGTTTTATAGTATATTTATAGATTTTATAGCTTATATAGAAAAAGCGTATAATTTCTTTTAGATAGACACTGACTTTTTTTTTTTTTTTAATTAAAAAGATAAAAAAAATAAAACCATGACTCAGATGGGTTTGCCCTTTTGGGGCCATGTATAGCAAATGACACTGTTGTTGAATTAATAATATTCTTTTTTAAAAATCATTTATATTCGAGCACAGGTATATTTCCAAAGTGGCGATCTCAATCACTTGCAAGGGCCCGCTCTCTTTCCGGGCCCCTCCACCCCAGGGGCCCCGGTACAATTGCACTGCCTGCAATGTCTATATTTAAGCCCCTGCAAGAATTAAATTGTTTTTGAACCAGATGTATCTTTTGTTCCTAATTTAGTATCTATGCAATGAGAAGTTATATTCTTACATGAAGCCAAAAACATTTGCTTATGATAAAACAGCAAATCAGTCAGTTTTAATGATCATAACTGGTGCTAAACGGCTTAGTTTTCCAGAAAACACATAAAGGCAGCACCACTTAACGGCACTGAGTCACATGTGTCACTGTCTCCAATGGACATCCGTCTGACCTTTTGTCTAACCAATCAGCGTTCAGAAAGATAGCACTCTATCCTGATTGGTTAAACGCGGCCCGGAAGTCAGAGCAGAAACACATGGGTGCTGGATTCAAGCGGACTGTGGATGCAAATAAAGATGTTTTAACGCGGATTTGAAGCCCATTTATGTGCCGTTAGTGGCTTTTTGTAAGTACGTCATATAGCAGCGTTGATACAAAGCTAGAAAATAACTTTTTTACACAATAAAATACACGAGAAGTGCTATTGCTGTTAGCTTGTTTTGCTAACTGAAATGCTCATGACAACATTGGCTTTATCAGCACCTAAATGAACAAGATACCAGTCAAAAACGCTGCCTGTCTGCTATGTTTTGTCGCTCTTTTATCTTTAACACGCGTGTTGTCGCTTCATATGTTTCAGGCACCATGATAATGCGTCTTTAATAAAGGTTATTAGTCATTAAGAGATGGAGACAGCAGCTCTGGTGGCTCCAGTCACAGCTGTGGAGTTCCTTCAGGATGCATTCCTGCTGACAGGTAGGGAGCAGTGTTGACTACATGCTATTATTTATTTTTTGCATTTTTGTCTACATACAAATGCATGAGTTGTACATGTTTGAATTGTGTCACGTTTTATGTTGGGGTTTGGGTCACTTCTCTCTTTTTGCTTATTCTGTAAGAAGACTGAACACTGAAGAAACACATAACACACATTAAATTCTGCTTCCCTTTTCTGACAGGTGAGGGTCCAGTCTTGACGGTGTACAGTCTCCACCCTCGCCCTAAAGCCTGTGCCTCACTGAATGTGCTCCAGCACTACAGAATCCACGGGATAAGACCTAGAAGTCTGACGGCTGACCCAGCACAGAGCTCTGCCGCAGGAACGTATGGGAAGAAGGAAGATGGTTAGCATGAGCAGATGTTGGTTTTCACTGTTGTCTTTTTAAAAAAAAATTCTGTTGTGTTCACAGAGGTTGTTTCAGTTCTTAATTTCTGTCTGTCTGAGTGAAAACAGATGGACAGACAAGTCTTCTTTTGGTGGTGATCTGCAAGAATTTCAGCATTAATTCTGATTGTAAATAATCAAGGAGATATTATCTTTGGCTTTGTTGAGTTTGAATTGTTTGCACACATTGTCAGCCCTCTAGTGATTATTTTTTAGATGTTGTTTTTCTATTTATTAATTGTCATAAGTTCTCAAAATCCTCTCTTGTCTGTCAACCCCAGAACTGAGCTCCAACTTGGAGCCCACCTTCCATGACCTCGCAGTGTTTGGAGGCAAGGCTGTGAGGCTTGTGAGGCTCCATGTGGATCTCCAGGATGACAAGCATCTGCGCTTGGAGATTCTGGGTCCCCTCATGGAGCTACAGGACTGGGCCCTGGATGTCCGCTGGCTCTCTGGAGACAAACACTCACTGCTCTGTGTGGCTGTAGCCCACAATAGTGCTCTCCTTCTGGATGTCACTAAAGGAAAAGCCCTGGTTCAGCGCTCCTGTCTGGAGGGGTGTCTGCTGTACTCTGCCCTCCTTCTGGTGCATGAATCCTGGGCCGATACCGTCGTAGTTGGAGGGACTGTTTTTAACCAGCTGGTTCTCTGGAAGTCTGGAGGAGGAGATAAAAGCAATGATGCTGCTCACAAAGCTCCAGTTGAGAGACGCCTGCTGGGTCACAGCGGGGTCATCTTCAGCATCTCGTACCTCCAGGAGAAAGGATGGCTGGCGTCAGCATCTGATGACCGCAGTGTAAGGGTTTGGGGTGTTGGTACATTAGGGGGGCCTGGAGGGAAATGCGGGGACATGAACCCGGTTTGTTTGAGGGTCCTATATGGACACCAGGCTAGGGTGTTCTCGGTGCGTCTCTCCCCAGGTAAAGTGTTCAGTGCTGGTGAAGATGGGGCCTGTTTAGTTTGGGACTGGGCTGGAGGTGGCAAGGTGGTTCGCACATTGAAGGNNNNCCGAGCAGGGGGGGTTCGTGCCCTCGCAGTGAGTGAGGGAACAGGAGATGAAGGGAGGTGGGTGGCGACTGGGGGGGCAGATGGGGGGGTGAGGTTGTGGAGGGTGGAAGGGAGTTACGAGGGGAAGGAGAAAACGGAGGAAGCTGTCACAGAGAAGCTAACTGACCTGAAGTTTCCAGGTCAAGGCTTGCCTAAAGCAGTTTGTATAACAGGGGAAGAGGATAAAAATCCAAGTTGGAGTCAGAGTAAGTTTGTGGTTTGCACTGACCAGGGAACAGTTTACCAATACAGTGATGGGCAGTGGGAGCTGGTATGGCAAGGGACTCCTGAATTTCAGTCTTATTGTGTGATGGAATTAACAACCGTCAGCGTGAAAGACACAGCAGCAAAAGTGAATTTGTGTGCTGTGGGAAACCTCAGCGGGTCCGTACAGGTCTTCCCCATCTCTCATCCTCAGTGTGGGATTCTTCTCACAGGTGGATCAGGAAAGATCCATAGTCTAATATGGCAAGAGGCAAAGGAAGGCTTGTATTTACTAGCATCAGGTGCTGAAGGACTTGTCTATCGCTGGTGTATAGAGGCAGAATTAGATGAAAACTCTTCCTTGGCTCTCAGTGTAAATCCCCTGTCTCCTTTCCTTCTTCCTCCCTGTGCCAAACGCTGGCTGACAGCTGCAGTGCGCCTCCACTCCACGTCACAGGGGTTGCTGTGGGTGTGCGGGGACAGGAGAGGGTCCCTGCTTTTGTTTCAGGAAGAACGAAAGCTGGAGCAAAAGATGGGAAATGAAAAATGGATGGATGAAGGCTCGCTGACAGGCAGGAAAGAAAGTGATGATGAGTGGACTGAGGAAAATGGAAGCAGTGGAAACAGAAAAGGTGAAATGATGGAGGAGAGAGAAAGAAAAGAAGACCTAAAGCTGCACCCACTGAGCTGCCTGTTCGGGGTGCATGGAAAACAGGGTGTAACTTCAGTGTATGAATACCAGGGGCTGCTCTACAGCACAGGTAGGGACGGCTGTGTGAGGGTCTTCAGAGTGACAGCAACACCAGAAAATCTTAAAGAAAAGAGTAATGGAGCGAGTGTAGAGAACAAAGGAGGGCTTCAGCTGGAGGTTCTCAGAGTCCAGCGAGCCTGTAAGGGTATGGAGTGGCTAGAGAGGGTTTTGATACTTAAACCTGATATTCCTGTTGAAGAGGAGGAGGAGGAGGAGGAGGAGGAAGAGTTTGGAGAGGAATGCGAGAATCAGTACAAGACAGAGAAATTGAATTTGCCAGAAAAGCTGGAGGTTACAGAGGAGAGGAAGGAGGAGGGGAGCTTCAGAAAAGATAAGACAGAGAATAAGGGAAGAGAGGCCAGGTTTGCCATCGTTGGCTTTCATGCTGTCCACTTTGTGGTTTGGGACCCAGTGAGGCAGGAGAGGCTGTTAGCGGTGCCTTGTGGTGGCGGGCATCGCTCTTGGTGTCTCTGGCCGTCAAACAAAGGGGTTTGGCCTGGATATGGAGCTCTGGTCTTCATCAAGCAGGGGGCTGTCCTGGCTTCGCAGCCCCCTGGAGAGGCACCGAGCCGGGCTGGGATGGCAGGAAGGACTGGAGGATGGAGCCTGAGAGAGAGTGTCCATGGGAGGGGGATCGGGTGTGTGTGCAGGCTGGGGACGATAAGGGGAATTGGGAATGAGATTCAGAAAAACTGTAGTGCAGATTTGACTGAAATTAAGGAAAGGGATGTAAATGACAAAAGGGAAGGGTGTTGGGAGATAGTGGTGACAGGAGGAGAGGACACCAGCTTATCCATCCTGGCGGTACATCCCAACTCTGGCAGCATCAAAGTTCTCTCAGTTATTACCGACCACATCTCAAGTGTTCGGACGGTGACAGCGATAACACATTCAGAGGGTGGAGGTGAAAACCAGACACAGTCTCTCTCTGCGCTGCTCGTGTCAGCTGGCGGGCGAGCTCAGATGCAGTGTTACCGGCTGTTGATCGGCTGGGACAGACAGAGACTGGTTCCCTCCTGCCAGGTGATCCAGGTGGCCAGTCACAGGCTGGACGAACAGTGGGAGAGGAGGCGGAACCGACACAAGACAGTGAAAGTGGACCCAGAAACAAGGCAAGTTAATGGTTTCTTTTAAAATTTCATCCTTATAGAAATGGGCTTTTTCATGTCAGGGTATACATTCTCAAAAGTATTTTTGAATTCTGCATATTAGAGATTTTTACAGGACAAAAATGCTGAGTGCTGAAGAATATCAGCTACTGCATTTCATTTGGAGCGTAATTCACCCCGTTCCTTTAAATCTATATCTGATCCGGTCTTACCAGTTGTGTCTGTGTGTTTCAGGTACATGTCCGTAGTGGTGGTCGATGAGAAGACAGACTGTGTTCTGCTGGCTCTGGCCTGCAGTGATGGAGCTCTCAGGTTGGTGCCCATCATAGGCATAATTAAACGTTCTTTCTCATGAGCCGGAGAAAAGTGTTACAGTATAAAAACAGAATGTTTTTCATGTATTTTAATGCTCCCAAAATTAGTATTTTCTACAGTAAATTGGTAGCAATGATGATTGAACTAAATGTAAGAGAGAATGTGTTGGCAAAATAGAGCTCAAATGTAGCTGAAGATATTCACTCTTCATGTGTTTCCTTGTCTTCATTGAGATGCTGTTTGATCTTGCTTTATCACTCCTTTTCTGTCTTTTCACCTACATTACTTTTTCTTCCAGATTGTTCTCAGTTAGTGAAGTTAAACATCAAATTGATCTGTTGTGGGAGACGTTTTACCACCAGCGCTGTGTGCTCAGTGTGTCCGCCTGCAGCCTGGAGGATAGGAAAGGAAACAGGTCAGACATTGTTTGTTGTTTATATGCTGGATTTGAATAAGGTGAATGTTGTCACCATCATAAAAAGTTGTTGGTAGTTTTGGTTTGGAGGAACCCATCAGAATCAGACCACTTTTGTTATGATTATTATTAAAGCAACGCCATCTTCAGACTGGTTTTTAGAGTAGTGACAGGCAGATCTAACAAAGAAATACAATATCAAAGGGCTAGTGTGTTGGATTTAGGGGGATACACTGGCAAAAGAAGAAAGTATAAAATAGAAAGTGTTGTCTTTAGTTTAAAATCACATGAAAATGGGAACTCTTGTGTTTTGATTACCTAAGAATGGGCCGTTTGTATCGACATAGGGATCAGAGACATAGGGATCAGATCCTCATCCATGGAGATTGCCTTGTTGCACCTCCATGTTTCTACAGTAGCCCACAACAGACAAACCAAGCACAGGCTCTAGATAGGGCCCTTTGTGTTTTCCATTTTTTTCGTGTCGACCACTGTAGTCAGCAGCCCCCCGTACAGAGCCAAAAAGCGTTGGTAAATACTGATTTGTAACATGAAACTGCTTTATTCAGTGTTTTTACCTCTCTCAATAGCCTGTTCCTTTTTTTTTGGAGAGGAGAAGACCTCCTGCACCTCCTGAACAATGAACACTGAAGGGATCCTAATCAGGAGTTCATGCTTTGCACACAAAGAAGTTTCTTTTAGTTGCAAACTGCAATCCTCACCACTAGATGCTACTTAATTCTATGTACTGCTCCTTTAATAGTTCAGTTTCCAATATGTTCACTTTTTTTTGTTTGGGAAAATATGAAGAAAGCAATCTCTTATGTACATGTTTGTATTGATTTCTCTCTCTCAGGTATAAGCTGCTGTTCAGTGCCGCAACAGATGGCAGAATTGCAGTGTGGGATATGACTGATGCTTCTTCATTATCGACCGGCACTTCAAGCAGTACTCCAACTCCACCAATCCCCTGCCTCGATATTCACGCCCACCAGAGCGGTGTCAACTCATTGGCTGTTTGGACAGAGAATCTGGGACAACAAGAGGGCGGTTGCCTGGTAACTGTTGCTAGCGGAGGGGATGATGGGCAGCTGACAGTGTCCACAATCAGGGTGCAGTACCCAGAGGGCGGAAAGACTGGGGGCAGCAGAGGGGTTTCTCAGATTTCTGAACCTCTGATTGCTCCACAAACCCAGTTCCAAACCCCAAACCAGCTTCATCTCCATCTCCACTCCCAGTCCCAAATCCCTCTGGCTCACGCTGCCCCTCTGACAGCTCTGAAACTCCTGAGCCCAGGCCTGGTGGTCTCCACTTCTTCAGATCAGAGGGTTTGCCTGTGGAGGGTCAGCAGTACCGGTATCAGCCACACCGGGGTGCTGTGTTCTCATGTTGCAGATGCTGCAGGACTGGCAGTGTGGGAAGGACAGATGATTGAGGAGGAGGAGGGAAATGAAAAGAGGAAAACGAGATTTGAGCCCAAGCAGGAGATTGTGATTTGGAGAGGGAATAAGAGTCAGACAGGATTAAAGACGACGTGTAAGACAGCAGCTCAGTTCAATATGGATAAGACGACAGTGGACGAGGCTGAGGATGGAGAACCTGTTGAAGCCATGAGCGAGACAGGTGACCCAGTTTGTCAAACCAGTGATGGGAAGGGAGGAGAGACAGCTGGTGAATGTAGAAATCAAACAGAGACTGACAGCGTGGGTGAGACAGAGAGTGAGGTAAACACTGAGACGGGATTTAAGGCTTCCTGTGAGAGCAAGAAAACAAAGATGGGATGGGTGCTGGTCTGTGGTCAGGGCTTCCAGCTACTACGAGTCCAAAATACAGAGAAGGATGCAGAGGTGTGGGCCGCAGGAAGAGAAAAGGAGAAGGTGGATCACAAAGTTAAAGTGACTTTACAAGAAGAGTCAACATAAGTGGAACAAAAAGATAGCAGTGGTCCAAACTATCACTTTCTCAACTGTCACATTGAAAAAGCTATTTATGACTGATCTGTAAAATTCTTTGACTACAGCTGCATAAATGGATATCAAACGAATGTTGCTTTGATATTTTTTAAATAACATTTTTAATAAAGTTAATTTATTCTCTAGTTTTCTCTTTATTTACAGAGTACATTGCAATCATTTTATGCATTTGTTTGAAATGATGAAAACAGTTTTCTCTCCCCAAGTTTTAGACTGATAAGAGTGTGTCTTGACTTCTCTAAAAATAAGCCTGTCCTTACTTTGTGCTAGCTTGAAAACAATCCAAACAAGAAAAATCAAAAGTGTGGGTCTGGAATCTGGCGACATATCTGCTTTCAGCAGCACCAAAAGCATTTGGTGCTCATTAACTAAAAACATTTAAATCTTGGTTGTCATTTCAAGAGAACATTTAAACCGTCTCTGATGTGTTTGGGCCATCTGTGGCCTCCTTTAGGGAGAAGCGCAACACTGCACAAAGATGGCTGAAATGACTGGTAGTTATTTTTACTACAGCATATTACATCTCGACCAGCCAGGAAACAAAGCCGTGTACTTGAGGAGAGCCTCGGGACTCAATTTTCGGTAAGAACAAGGCCAAACCAAAGACTGCCTTCACCAAATGTCTCCAAATTCCACTTGTGGCTTATATGTAGTTTATGGTTAAAATGTCACCACCAACTCCTGAGGTGTCCTTATGCAAGGCACTTTAATTCAGATAGTTTTAATGGATCGCACCTGCCTACAAAAATACATCATCAGAGCATCGTGACAGACTTCAAGGGCCAGTTCACCCAAAATTATAAAACATTTTTTCCTCTTACCAGTGATAGTGTTTATTGGTATAGATTGGTTTGGTGTGAGTTGCTGAGATGAAGGTATCAGCTGCTGAGATGTCTACCTTCTCTCGAATATAATGAAACTAGTAAGCACTCAGCTTGTAGTGCTCAACCGTCAAAAACATACATTTGAACAACTCAACAGCAATGAATTCATGACCCGTTCACTCAAGATAATCCACAGACCTTGTTGTGAGCAGTTCCATGTAGGAACTACTTTCTTTCTACCAGGCCTCACCGATCAAAATCTGCAGGAATTGTTGTTGAGATTAATTACATTCCACAAAGTGGTAAGAATCCCTGAGAAGACCTGACTAGTCCTGTTTAGCTGTGGTTCCAACTCTGGAAGTCTACTTGAATTTGTGAGGACTAATTTTGAATGTTTGCCCTGAAGTTTTGTCAGGTCCCCACTTGAAAGGCTTTCTGGGAGTTAAGACCTCGTGTTAGGTTCAGGTTAACAATTGGGCTAACGATTGGAGTTAGGTGTGTAGTTTATACATCGCTCAAGGCCCTAACATGTGGAGAAGTACCAAAGTGTGTGTGTCAGTGTGTTTGCTTTTCTAGTCACACTCTGCATTAATGTAAAGAACTGTTTGTTTTTACACACTGAAGAAAAGTATGTGTAATTGTGCATGCGGTTGTGTATCCAGCAACCCGTAAAGAAATAGCATTTGTTTTTGGGATCATTAAAGACTCCATTTTTATATGCAAATAAGTCAAGAGTGTGAACATGGAGTGTGTGATTGGTCGAAGGTGAGGGTTTGTATAACAGCGCCCACTCATACTGTGATTATGTTGTGTGTATGCGTGTGCATGTGTTCTGAAATGCTAATGTAGCACCATTGAAGAAGAATGTGTTGTGATATGAAATGCTAATACTGCTTAAGTGGCAGGTTGATATGGAAGTGTGTGCACAATTATTTGCATATTTGTGTGTGTGTGTGTGTGTGGTATGCAAATGTAGCTGTGTCAGATGAAGTGTGAGACGGCTAGCAGCATGTTCACCTGCTCCATGTTAAATGTCATACACTGTAGATCAAAGTGTGTGTGTGTGTGCAGGAGTGTGTGTTACTTCCCAATCACCTGCCTGGAATTTAAATGTAGATATCAGGTGATGTGTGTACCACAATTCCTGTTTGTGTGTGTTAGTGTGTGTGTCTAAAATGCTGGTGTTACTGAAGACTTCGCCTAAATGAGATGTGTATGCCTGCCTGTGTATGCTTTTGTCAATATCTGTGTGTCTGTTTGTGTATGTGCAGAGAGCTAGGTGGGGGTCAGAGCCCATGAAGGGGCCGACTGCAGGTATCCATGAATATTTTAATATTTTAGCCCCGTCTCACGTTGCCTTTTGTCAAGCACCTATCTCACCACCTGTCACTCACAACGGATAGAGAGAAGAAGGAGGAAAAGAGAGGAAGGAGGAGAGTTAATGTCACCCTGAAAATGAACAGTGAAGCGGGAGAAAGAGGGGAGTAGAAAAGAGGGGGTGGAAGGTGAAAGCTCCAACGTTCAGGGGAAACCCTGTCACCCTTCGTTTTTTTGTTCAAGGGACAGAAAGAAAAGGAGAAGGAAGAAGAGAAAGCAAGAGCCAAAGTGCCCGTGTTACTACACTATCACTTACAAGGGGAAGAAAGGGTGAGAGAAAAGAGAGTAGGGAGAGTGACAGTGTTGACATGGTAAAGGTGCGTGCGGGTGAGGAGGGTGCAAAAAGGGGGAGCCAGAAATGGAGAAGGCACCTGCTGCACTGAGTGTCACTGCTGATGCTTGTTGGGTCACAGAAGAGAAAGAGGGGTGAGCAGAGAGGCAGAGAAATGAAGGAGAGGACTGACTGATGAGGGAGGGAGTGTTAAATGAGAGAGGAAGACGCTCTCCAAAAACAGGATGTGTGTCTGGGATAAATTTTATGTTTTGAGGCAAGACAAAGAAAAGATCTGAATTAGTCATCTTCAGTCTTCAAACAACATGTGGAGAGAGAGGAAGTGACTTTTGGAAGCCAGCTTGAGAAACCATTAACGTCTGTAGTGATGAAGGGCTGGTAGGGAAATTGTCCCTGCATGCTTCTGACAACCCTCGTGTGGTAGTGTGTATCTGTGAGGCATGCTTTGCTTGAAGCAGGACGAGGAATAAGTGCTCTGCTGCCTAAGTACAGAGGGGGTGACATCGAAGAGGTATATGCACACTCACAGCTTTCCATCATTACTTCTAACGATGTGCCATTTCCTGCATTCATTTCCCGTCTTTTAACTTAAGCCTTATCTGCAACTCTGAAATGCCAACGTTCTATAAACTCAGCATCAAGAGGATGTTTTTTTATTGTGGATAATATTTCTTTTTTTTCTGTTTTTATCAGTGTGTTTGGTGCAAGAACAGAGCACTGACCTTTTCTCTATTTCCCTTTTCAAACTGTCAGTCACTCACAGAGGAGCTAACTGTTGCATTTGACACCAAAATAAATGAAAAAAATAGTTTTGAACAAGACTGTTGAGACTCAACAGTGCATCATAAGCACATACGTGCTGAAATATATATATATATATATATATATATATTTTTTTTTTTTTTTTGTGCTTTAACCACAGCATCAATAGCTCGCATAAACAGCTGGTTCCTTACAGTTTTACAAACATCTATAGGTGTAGATCTTGGAGGTGATAGAAAGGACACGTCCCCCTCAATATTTAGAACATGTGTATTTTGGCCTGCATTAAAATCCTGAAAATAGCAGACTTTAATTTTTTTACACCATAAAGTGGTGCATAAAAATCCCCAGAATGCAGGAAATTAAGTGTTTGATGCTCAAAACTTTTTGGCAGAGGACCCCAACCCCTGTTTCATATTCAGTCCCATACCTTTGTGATCAGGTATTTCTTATTAGATTTCAGCAGTTGTTGGTGTATGGTTAGGACATGGGTCAAGGAAGAAGTGGATGATTCGAGGTTTTCTGAAAATTAATTTCTTTTAGCATCAGAGAGGAGAATAAAGAAACAAGACTAAGGGTCTACAGTCATTCTAGCAGCTTCGTGAGGCTCTACTTAATTGCAAAACAGCAAATTAAGTTGGCAGCACTCACAAATAAGTGTGTAATTCTTGATGCATGGACATATTTCAGCCCTAGGCTTCCCTCAGCATGATGTGACAGCAATGCGGAGGAAAGCCTATGGCTGAAATATGTCCGTTTTCTTTTGTGCATCATTAAAAGTATAATATAATTATGTATGAGTGCTGAAGACTTCATTTTCTAATTTGTGCTTTTGGGGCTGGCACCCATAATACTGAAACCCAGTGGTTCCCAACCTTTTTCTTGAAGGAAAACACGTTACACACGCCCGTATTTTTTACCAATGTAGTTATTCATTTTTTAAATAAATAAATACGTTTTTAATATAACCCTTAAATGTATTTGTTTTTGACACATCAGTGAATAAAATTTTGACACATAAAACATTTTTATTTTTACACCCCTTAAAATCAAGAAGGCTTCATGACCCCCGTGGGGACCTCTTAGGGGGGCGCCAAAGAGGGTCCCACCCCCCAGTTGGGAGCCACTGCTCTAAGCCATTAGACATTTGAGTTGAGCATAACAGTTGTTTTGTTTGAGCTGTATGTATAGGCTATTATTGAAATGCTAACACCAGCGTGCTAATATGCTTAGTATCAATGTAATCTGGCATGTTAATCATGCTTGTGTCTACTGTATCAAGTAGATGATGTCATATTTAACTGGATGAGTGAAACGATTCATCCTCTGAGGACCATGAACATTTCATGGCAATCCATTCTATAGTAGTCAAAGTGTGTCAGTCTGGAGCAAAGTGGTGGACTGACCAAACAACTACATCACTATCCCTAGAGCCATGCTGACACTGTCACCCAAAATAAATGCATATTTGTATTGCAGTGTGTTCCTGCAGTCCACTGTGTATTTGATGAAAAGGCTCACTGTAAACTGTAAACATGTTTCCTACAAGTTTGAGCATGTCAGTTATATAATAACGACACCTATTTCTGCTCAGGGCCCGGACTGGTGATGTCTCGTGAACGGCTTCCTCTCATTGGTTCATCTGGGAGTAAAACAAAAGGTGAACCACTCATGACCCGCTCACATCTCCAGTTACAGAGGCTATTATGCTGCAGGAGCTTATACACAAGCAAGTTTTGGAGATTACAGTATTATTTTTTAATGACAATGTCTTACCTGATATTCTCTTTAAAAATAAGTATCATTGTTAAAGTCATAATGAAAAGCATTAAGTGTACAGTGTCTTTTTTGATTTTACCATTGGAAGCTACTCCAGTAAAAAAAAAAAAAATCCCATTCCACAAATAGGTGCTTTAACATTACAGTAATTGGATTCTTTAAAAATCAAACGGCCCACCCGAGGGCCCTCGTAAGGTTTTATTTGATGCTTATGATGTGTAAACAACTGCTGTATTTGTTGTTTAAGTGGTTTACTCGTATGAACTATTGTTAGAGAGCTACGCTCCTCATGGTGCCATTAATGCTAGCCATTTCAAGATACTGCAGCAGGCTCAATAAATGCTTCTGTCAGACAATTATTACTCACTCATTAGGCATAATTTTAATCCACAGATTGATGCTATCCAGACAAAAACAGTCATCCTACAGTTCTCACACACTGCCAGTGGTCCAAACAATTCATTTCCAGTGAAATATTTAGTACGAACACATCATTACATCCATAGATATCCAGCAACTGCTGTTGCATTGTTTCAAGTATTCAAATTTCTACACGTATCATACATAATTTCTCTGTCCTGCGTGTAAAAAAATGACCACCTGGATGCCAAAATGGGGGTGAATAAGGTGCAGACACCTTACTTCAGCCAATTGCAGCTTCCAATGCTGTTGCTGTGGCCTTAAAGAGCCCGTGTTGAAGGAACGTGCATGCCTTACGTTTCTGGAGTTATAGCCAGTCAATAGCCAGCGAGTGGCTAGATGGCTTATGGTTCTTATTGCCGATGGCACTCTGGACCTCCAAAGAAAGTTTTAACTCCTTACAGGCATTATAGACTACTTTAAATGTACAGCAATGATACACAAATTTTTCTGTTGTCTTAAGCAGAAAAAATAATTTGTCTTAATAATTTAGGTTTTCTGAGTGTTTTAATAAACAGTAAGCTTCTAAATAGACATTTATGCCTGTGCTGATTTGTTTTTCACTCATATTCACACATTCAGTACATTGTTTTTCCCTCTTTTTTTGGAAAGTACCTGCACAAAACCTCAGAAAAACATGTGTAAACTGTTTATTTTCTGTGACATTATCATCTGCTTTGAATTTGGACTATGTGAGGCTTCATGATGTGGCCCCATTGTGTCCCCTAGTTAATACCTCCTAGTTATGGTCATCTGCAGCATTTTTTTCCCCAGAAAATTATTCAGGTGATGACAAAAATGTTATTTCAGTTTGTTGTAACTTAAATAACTCAGTGCCAGAGGCATATACAGTGAACCTGACTGTTGGTGAAAAAAATTACCTTTCAAATGAGAGACCATGCATGTACATGTACTAAAACTGGAACAGGAAAAGCTTTCAATTTACTTTGGGCATGCCTTGAATATTCATTTTAGGTAACTGAATTTTACAGGACCATTATGAGGAACAAATGAAAAGAGAAGTATTAGTACTTGTTGTTTAGCAGCTCTGTTTCTGATGATATTCATATCACAATGATATCTGGATTATTCACTTACATTTAATAATTATTTACTCGTTAATAATGCTTGTGTGATGCTGGAAATTGAACAAATAACTACAAACACTGTGGTCCTTAAGACAATAATGCTATATGCACACCAATGAAAAGGAAAATGGAAAACCATGAATCACAACATAATGGCCCTGCAGGAAAAAGCCTCAGTAGTTTATCATTATAATAGTTGATATTCTTCTCTTATTAGTTGTTGCTGGCCTTTAATATCTACACATTGCATCTTTTTACAGAAGAAGATTGCAGCAGTCTTTGTCTTTCAAAACAAATAATTTTGGTGCAGCGGGCCCTCAGCTGAATTTCATAAACAGCTCCAGGCCAGTATATTACTTTTCTGATTTTGAGGTGCTTTTTATTTGACAGAAATAAACATTATTATTTCATCATACTTTCCAAAGCTGATGCTGCTGCTTTTGTAAAATATCACGTAAACATAAACTTGCCTCATCAGCTCAAAGCTTAAAGTAGGTATGCAACAGAGAAGTACTTCAAGCTGAAATATATTGGCCCAATACATAGAGTTTTAAAGCAGAGTGCTTCAGTTGAAGGTTCTTTATATGGCATTCAGAGCATAATGTAGCAGCAACCTGCTATTCGCTATGAAAAGATATAGTGGAATAATAGAGTCCAGGGCAAAGCATGAAGTTACGCTCCCTCTGTTGTGTGCTGTAATCCAAGTTTCTTTGTTGAGGTAGCGAGCTCATTGCTTTTCAATAATATTAATAATAATAAACTAACAATAGTACATTTTACTTGAAGGTGCCTTTCAAACCCCCAAGGTGTTCATATGGTGGTTACCACTGATATAGGGACTGTTGCCAAGCGTAGCACCCACCATGCAGTCCTCCCTGGTTAACACCATTAGCTCTGTCAGCACTGTAGCCATTGTTAGGCGCTGTTAATGGAGTTAGCACCATTAGCTGCTAGCCGGCTCAGCCATCTCCATGTTGAAAACCGTGTGCAGACAACTCATATGCTCTGAATTGTAACAGTTAAGTTGATCTACCAACCTTGTATCTTTTCATTAAATTCCTTTAATCCCACCTCTCTTACAACAGCCAAGCCACCTGTCTCCTCCCCGACTCTCCAGCGCCCCCGTCAGGCTAATCACCGAAAACACAGCCAGCAGCAGACATCATCCTCTTCCCACCCGGGGCCGTCTTCCACCATCCTCTCAGACAGCACCATGACACCTTGGGGAGGCCTGGCTCTCTCTGAATCCTCCTTTACCTCAATCCCCCTGCCTCTACCTCCACGGCCCCCTCCACTTCCACCTCCACCACCTCCTGCTCCTCAGCCGACGCCATCCACACCTTATCGAGGGAGACAGAACGAAGATGAGGAAGTTTCAAGTACAAGT
>JAPZEB010000002.1:9743149-9759338 GCA_029783705.1 Chaetodon striatus
CCGATCTATGTCTGGAACAAGGGCCAGTCATGGTCATATCCAACCTTTTAAAAATAATGTCAACCATGGTACGTTTTTTGTTTTGATATCTAGAGAAAAAAAAATGCTGCCTCAGAAAAAAATAACAACCATGAAATGTCCACTTGAAACCAAATGCTCTTTTTTCTGTGACATACTATGCAATTACATATGAAGGTAATGTTTTCAGTTTTATTCAAAAGGATATGTACGATATATTCCATGGCATGTAATTTATTGGCTGTGAAATAACACTAAAGTAACCTTGTCTAACAGGATAATGCGAGCTGCAGTCTAACTTACGTTAAGGTAACCATTACCTAGCTAACAAGCCCAACCTAGCTAACCGTTAGCTATGGTGAACTACATTTAGCTACGTCACAATGTCACAAGTTCAAATATTTAGTTTTCATTATTAATGCTGAAAAGGTGCTTGGATGTCAACTAACAAACCTAGTATTAACCTGTGCTACACAGTAACTTTGAAGTTTCCCTGACTAACCTTAGCTACAATAACATTAGCACAAGCTAATCTGGCTGGATTTGTTTCATGGAAGACATTTGACACGTAACAGTAGGAAAGGCAAAGGTATAAATAATGAAATGAATGATGGCTGAATTCTATTTAGCTGTTTCCCAACAGGTATTTGGGTTGTGGTCCGACATTTTAAAATATTTTCCTTTCCCTAACACTTTTCCTCGAATGTGTTGGAAAACATCATGAGGTCAGGGAACAACGTAACGGACAATTTCACTCAGTTAGGTGCCTTCACAAGCAACTATAACACATAACTTCTAAAGATTATTCACACCTGTGTTTTTCTTGCCATGAAACATTAAAATGACTCCAGTAAAAGAGGTCTTTTGTGCGAAATCACCAAGATCCATATACTTGAAAAAGATAACAGATGGAGGCCTATAGGACATTTTCATGTGAGTGTGGGAGGTGTTTATTAAGCACTATCTTTCACATAGTTTTGTAACCTATTTTGATGTCTGTCCCTCTCTTTCTCTACAGTTGTAGGGGGTAGAGGGATGCGGGCGAGAAGGAGGTGCTTGCCCCAGCGTCGGGTGCCTCGTCCCCCACGTCTCCCGCCACTGCGTCCCATCACCAACCTCAGCTTCTCTCGGAGCTTCACCTTTTCTTTCTTTGAGCTGCCGCTGCACGAGTCGCCTCGCTGCCGTGCTGAACGCATCAAAAACCTCATGCTGCTTTTGAGACAGATACGCTACTAAAGAATCAGTGCTGACTGCACAGCTGAATATTTCTGTTCAGTGGACATTACTTATTAAACATCAGTATACCATTGTCAGATCATGAGTGATGTAGAAAGATAGACAGATAGTTTGTATATTTACTGTGAACAAATGAAGCTGCTTGGACGTCTTGTTAAATTGGTATGCATTATGTTTAAAACTGCATTTTGGGTTTGAACTTTCTGAACTTTATTTGCCTAATATGGATAAATATTCTCGCATCTAACATGATGTTGCTGTAGATAAAGTTTCTGTTGTCTTTATTCTTTAATGACCTGAGGATCTGTAGCCCCTACTTTTCCGTTTGTATAATCCTGGAGTGCGATTTTCTTTCTTTCTTTTCTTTTTTTTTTTCAATAATTTGCTGTTCCAGTTTCTTATTGTGGTGAGATTATAAGGACACGCTTTTTTTTTTTATCTCTCTTTTCATTCTCTCTGGCATATTTCTATCTACATGTGACACTCATGCTGCATTTCCCTCATGTCAGCCTTTCAATTATTTTTACATTTTCACAGTTGGACTGGCTTTCAAAAGTTACCCATTGTGCAAAGTGGAACACATTAAAAAAGATTAAAGCAGAGCAAATATTTTTCTTTCTCATTTGCTCTCTTTCTCTCTTTTTCACACACACACACACATACACACACACATGCACACACACACACATTCAGACCATGAGTCTCTGAAAGCTGAGCTGTGATAATAGAGGCATTCAGACGTACTGAATGGGGGTGAAGGGGAGGAGAAAAGAGGCTGTAAACGGGCTGTAATGTGCAGAGTTCAAGGCTGTTCTCAACTTTCCCCGACTCACGTGTGAGAGTTCGTAGAGCTGTGTGTGTCTGTATGAACTCTGTGTACTCATACAGCTTCGGGCTGATGCAGATAAGGTCGGCCCCTCTCACCGCTCTGGTTTGTTTTGGTTACCTACACAGTTACTACGACTTGTCTTTGTCATGTAACTTCATACACACATTTTATACACATAAAGAAAAGTACACGAGGAACATTAAACCCACAAAGTACTGTGGCAAGAACAAATTGAATCTTTACTGCCAGTAATCTTTGACATTAATTTCAGATGGACAGCGTTGAGCAAAATGGCCTTCCTCACTACAGGCAGCCTTATCTCGCTGTTGCCCTGGACGAAGCACAGCTGGATGTCCTTGGTCAGCGGGTAGAAAAGAAGTCCCTGTCATTTTTTGAGAGGGTGAAGGCACAATGTTGGTAAGTTACTGTGTGCCAGTTTAGGCCTTCAGACAGTTTTTAGGTCTAACAGATGATTTAGGCCCTTTATCAAAAGCTCTACGGCCTTAAACAGTGTGTGTGTGTATGTGTGTGTTTTCCCCAGGTGTTCTGGTCCCAGGTTGAAGAGCTTCCTGCTGGGCTTTTTCCCTGTCTTGTCATGGCTGCCTCACTACTCCATCAGAGAAAACACCATTGGAGACCTGGTGTCTGGAATCAGTGTCGGGATCATGCAGCTGCCACAGGGTGAGGATGCTGCAACAAATGATATCCACACAATGTAAAACCCACTGCAGTGGTCCTACAGGTTCTAGATTTGACAGACCAGTCTCAGCAAGGAGCAAAAAACCATTACACATGAAGGGTTAAAAAGCTCAGTTCATCATATAAATACATTTAAATCAAAAGAGCAAAAACAGTAGTTCACGAGACACTCTAATCTCTCCTATATAAAAGTCAGTGTCCATAGCAAGGAAGGTGTGGGGACAGTCCAAGACCAAAGGTCAGCTGTGCCGCAGGTCTCTTGCTTTCTCAGTCCATCAACAACTTTACAGTACTCTTTGAGCCAACTTCACAGACAAGGCTGGCAACACTGCAGCCTTCAAGAAGCCCAAACTCTGCCTTTTCACGGCAGTGCCTTGAGCGGACCCTTGTCTGTTACAAATGAGTCTTAACAGGTTTAATAAGTTGAAGGAGAGTTATTACATATATATACAACATGTAGGTTATCAAAGGTTATCAAAAGATAGGGAACATGAAGAAAAAGTAGTGCCTACACACTTACTCCATGCCAGAAAAGTTTAATAAAGACAACCCCTCAAGTTTGAGTTTATTGTTTTATCTAAACAATGAACAGCTGTCATGTGTTATTACCCTAAGCATGTTGTCACCTACTTTGTGTTCCTCTCCCCCTTCTTTTTGTACTTCCTTTATCTAGCAGAGTCTGTGAAACTTCGTTGGACAGGAATGTTTAATGGGTGTTGCTTTTAAACACTAGCAGCTCAAACCTTCTCTCATCTTCCCTTCCAGGTATGGCCAACGCCATGTTGGTGGGAGTTCCTCCAGTCTTTTGTCTCTACACTTCTCTCTATCCTCTGATCATCTACTTCATCTTTGGCACCTCCCGACACCTCTCCATTGGTGACTGTCTACCTTTATTCTGAAAGGACATCCGCATATAGAAACAACCTGGTGCAGCCTGATTATTGACACAAAATATCTTCTAGTATCCTTTAGTTACATTAAAATCTTGAAGTAGTGTTATAATTTTTTACTTACTTACTTTAGCAGTTTAATCAAGGTTACAATTTAATGTCATTCTTGCAGTAGAAGTCCGTGTAAACACCACATACTCTTGAACCGGGGGGGAAGTATAGGAGTTTTGTTTACAGTTTGTGTTTCTGTTTATGTGTGACAGGTACTTTTGCCGTCCTTGCCATCATGATTGGGTCTGTGACAGCCAACATGGAGTTGCTTAGCGACGGTGTTGAAGAGAGTCAGATTGATGTGGAAGCGGCCAAAGTAAACGTGGCCATACAAGTCACTGTCCTCTGTGGTCTCATACAGGTACACACACACACACACACACACACACACACTAGACAGTACATGGACAAACAGATTGCACAGGTTCACAGGCTCTGTTTAGGCCCTGGTAGTAACGTGCACCTCAATGCGTCTTGAGATCCAAACACTCAGACCACATTCAGAGGTGGTCTGGGCCACATGTGCTCACATTCTGTCAAGAAGATGTGCCCTAAGGTGTCCTTGGCCACACCGAAAGACCATCTACTTGGCTGATGTCCTTCCTCATCTGAAAAAGAAACTTTCTGTTGCTGGCTGGCATTGTACAGGTTAGACACAGTGCTGAAGGACTGTTTACAAAGCTGCTGTCCTCCTGGTGATCAGTCAGTTCAATGTCTGCCTTGCTGACACAAGCTAACACAGCAACAGCTTTTAAATAGTCCCAAGAGACCCATACCAACACTGAAATGACATTGATAACTGTTATGTAACATTAGCTGTGTGATACTCGTAGCTACTAACAGTTAGCCCTGTCACTGATGCACAGATAGATATTGTAATGCCAGGTGTGAACAGACAGACTAAAAGGTGTCCATTTGTGATCAGATAATGCAAGGCACTAACACACTAGGAGTAAATGGTTTTACCCTCACCTTTAATCTCTGGAGACAAGCAGGAGATAAAGAGAATTTCATACAACCACACAACCTGCTCTGTTCTTAGAAACACTCTTCTTTATTACAGGTCAATTTAAGTGTCAAAGGAAATATCTGCCCCAAAGCTTTAGAACTATAAAAATGTTGTATAAGTCTCTCAGAATCAAAGAGGCAGCATTTTGCACAGATATTCAACGATTCTATGAGGAGACGGAGGAGATATAATGAAAAAGACTAAACTAAAGCTGTGTGTGTGTGTACATGTGTGTGTTCCCTTAGCTCCTGGTGTACCTGCTGCGTGGAGGCGGTGTGTGTCGCTGGCTGTCTGATCCTGTAATCAGAGGATACACCACAGCAGCAGGTCTGCATGTTATCATCCTACAGCTGCCACTGATGACTGGGATACCTGCACAGAGACACACTGGACTGTTAGCTTCAGCTTGGGTCAGTTGAAACACGCACACATTCATGTCGACAAGCTTTGGCTCTGCCGAAGTATCTTCGGGCAAGACTTTGAAGTCATATGAGTTCCTGTAATGCTGTTATATGGCTGATCCCTGACCTCTGAAGTCCTCTCTTAGCTCTACTCTCCGGGTTTTCTCATATGGGTTTGATTCATGCGTTTGCCTGTAAAGCTGAAACACACTCCTGAGGATTTCTGTCACTGAATGTATAGTAGTGCACTAAATTTTTGTCGGATCAAAAGACAGTAAGAAGCACATTTATGCACTGTGGGCTTTAGCAGTAGTAGTTGAAAGGTAGTACGTAACATCTTTTGGGAGAAGGGGTTTTGGCTTCTGCACTCCTGTTGGCTACCACCTGCAGGGTGGTGCGCACTGCATGCCAGAGGTTGACGATAATAATGACTTGCGGATGTTTCATCAGACTGGAGGTCATATCTCAGACCCTAACTGTGTTTCTCCACCTCACCTTAACCTCTTAAATCCTGAGGAATTTAATAATCTTGGCACAGTGCTGTCTTGGCAATAAAAGTGTCTTTCTGACTGCTGCGGGGGCTGCTGCTGCTGTGAGTGAGCGATAGTGTTGTTTTTATTTTTGGAACTACAGAGGGCAAATTCAAGGTTGGCATCAAACTCATCCAAGGATGCACCTTGTCACCTCTGCATGGGCAGGATTTCAAGGTGTAGGCTGGGCTTGGCTGCTTATCAGCTGTGTGCAGGTGGTGGTTTTCCTCCAGCTTTACTGGACCATAACTTCCAGTATGCACTGGTGCGGTTTACACCCAAGAAAATCACAGTGTCTATGGTGATAGGTCTCCGCCTAAAAAATAATAGTAATAAAAATGTGGATATCAACATAGAAATGAGCGTACACACAGTATCAGTCATTTTGTCAAACATCTGGTAGTTATCTGGTATATTTTTGTTTCTTAGAGATCCAGTTTAGCAGGATATATTAGCAGTAATGGAATATAATGTAATAAGTATGTTTTCTTTAGTGTAAATCACCTGAAAATGAGAACTGTCAGGTTTTCATTGCCTTAAAATGAGCCGTTTATATCTACATATGGGAACAGACCCTGGTTCATGGAGTCTGCGGCACCGCCATGTTTCTACAGTAGCCCAGAATGGACAAACCAATCACTGGATCTAGAAAGGTTCAATCTGTGTTTTTGTAAGCAACCCTTCTGCAATGAGTAGTGTTGGAAAAACTGCTTTATTTATTAAATTGACCACTTAAAATCACTGGATCCATTTGTTTTGGAGTCAAAGAGACCTTTGCAGATAATTACCTCCCAATAATACCTCCTGATTGTCTGGATCTTAAGTTGTCAGAGAAAAAAGATGAGCACACATTAGCAGGTGCTCAGCTAGTGGTCGGTCTCCAGCATGCCAAACAGCTTAGGAGAAACACTGATTTGTAACATTAAAAACACTTTTTCAGTGTTTTTACCGATTTAAATGACGGGATCAATTTGTTTTGGAGAGGAAGTGGATAATTTGGCTTGTGGTAAAAACCTCCTGAACATCTGGATCAGAAATAAGGTGACCACACATTAAGTTATAAAAGAAAAAAAGGTGAGAATACATTAGCAGATGCTGGGCAAGCGACCCATCTGCAACATACCGAACAGTGTAGGAGAAACTGGTTTGTATAGTGAAACTGCTTTATTCAGTGTGTTTATTGGTTTTAATCACCTGGTCAGTTTGTTTTGGAGAGAAGGAGACCTCTGTGGATAATTCATCCCTCAGTAAAAACCTCCTGAACAATGAATAATAAAGGAATTCTAACCTGGGGTGGTTTCAGCTGGTTGCAATCTGCAGTCCTCACCACTAGATGCCACTAAATCTCACACACCGCTCCTTTTAAGGACATATAAAATATTTGCAACTGTGTCTGTGTATGTGTGTGTGTGTGTGTGTGTGTGTGTGTGTGTGTGCGCATCCTCTTCAAGACTTTAAAGGATGTTCTGCAGGGAGTGACCAAAGCTGTACCTGGAGTGCTGTCAGTCTCCGCGGTTTCCATGGTGATACTCATCGTAGGCAAGATGCTGAATGAGCGCTTTAAGAACAAGCTGCCTGTCGCCATACCATGGGAACTTATACTGGTGAGCGACACACATACAGACACACACGCGCGCACACACACACACACACACACACACACACACACACACACACTCAGCAGAGTCATGCCCAGATGGACAGATGCCACAGTGATGAACTGATGAATGACTCACAGTTATATAAAAATCAGTTTTTTTATCACCAAAACCACAGAGCCCCACATACAATACATATCTGCACCTGGCCACTAATTAGTCATCGTTCTGTCCTCTAATGAGGCTTTGTTTTATTCAATTTTTTAAATATATTTTAAAGCTTATCAGAGATTTTAGTTTATCTCAGACTAATTTACTGCAGATTATTCTAACTGTAACATTAGACAATTATGCATAAGGCACTATAAAAAAATTTCTATCATCAATAAATTTCATAACTTTTACATTGTCAAAGAGTGCGTTTAACATGGATGGATAAAATCTTGAACCTTAAACACCACAGCAACAATTTTACAGTAAAAGTAAGCTGAGTTTTGGTAAACAAAGATGCCAAATTCCTAAAGAACCCTTTCCCTGAGGGTTCACGACATAATCTGCCCAGTTATGATAAATTACAGCGTGTTATGAGAAACTGGCTTCAACCCACCATCAGCATCTGAAATGCTAAAGCTTTGTCAGTGGACTGACGGTATCTGATCATGATAATGTGTATGTTTGTGGTTTCATGTGCATGTGTACCAACAGATTGATCGATCTGACATTTAGATGTAGAATACTGTATATTGTTGTTTTCCAAACGGGACACTTTGTGCAGAAAATGTCACGTCCATTGTTTTTCTCCCACAGATTGTCCTGGGCACCATCCTGTCAGTGCAGATGGATCTGGTTGGACAGCACACAGTCCAGGTGGTGGGACACATACCCAGTGGGTCAGTAGAACTGTGTCATTTTCTCTTTTTTCTAGTCATTTAATTTGCTTTTCTTTGTATATGTTTCTGAAGACTTTTGTGTTGACTCTTAGCTTGTTGAAGACTTTTTATTGTGAATGTATTCATGCTAGACTGTGCTCTTTCTGAAGAAAAAAATCAATTCAAAGCCTTTAATAAATCATTAATCACCACTGAAATGAAAAATATGTTATGCATGATTTATGTTATTACTTCTTGCACACACTGTCTTCACCAATATGCTCTACTCCATATTGGGAAACCAATACATTTGTTTGCTGTCTGACACTGTGACCTTTTAACCTCCCGTTCTTTATACTCTTGTTATCATCATACAAAATAAGCCAGTTACCTTTATTGTGTTATCCCTGAAAGCTTTAAGAGAATGATTGTAATTCATGGGATGTCTCAGTTTAAACTGGTGGTCATAATGCTTTTTACTACTGTGTATTTTTTTCTGTAAAGAAAAAATTAGTGATGTGGTTAATCAAGCTGCCATCTCTTTTTTTTTCCTCCTCCTCCTCCTCCTCCTCGTCTCTAGCCTGTCCTCCCCAGTCCTTCCCTCCCTCTCTCAGGCCAGAGAGCTCTTCATCCCAGCTCTGTCTGTGGCTCTGGTCGGATTTAGTTTCCTCACAGCCATGGGCTCTGTGTTCGCCCACAAACACGGCTACCACGTGGACTCCAGTCAGGTATACTCATGGCAGTTGTACCTCTCACATGTCTCAGCCATACAACCACAAAAAGATCAAGATTTTGTTGTTAAAGTTTAAAAGCACATATTAGGTACAAAGGCATAATCATGACGGATTATTACCAAACAGTGTCCCTACTTTAATATAGAATACATTAACAATTAATCACCGTCAAGTTCAGAGGATTTTACATAAACACTATACTGTACTACATCATATATTATGTTCATGTGTTACACTGTCTTACAGCATCACATAAAATGTTATATTTATATTATGTTGCGATACTGACACATACAACACTAAATATCTTTACTTAAACACATTATATTTTGTACTAGACTTGTTGACATCTCATCACTTCTTTTCTTATTTGTTGTTTTTTATTTATCCTCACTTTTACATTCCTATATATCTGTACTTGTTCCCATCTTTGTGCTGCTGCAACACCTGAATTTCACCTCCGGGGATCAATAAAGGCTTCTCTTATCTTTACTTCAAAACCAGCTCTATACTTGTAACACTGCAGCTAGACCTACCACTGATACACAACATTTCAACAAAGCTGGTGCCGTGAACTGAATGCTGTAGAGGCCTTGATCCACAGCCACAGTAGTGAAGCAGCAACATTATGATGTTTTACAGATATTTCCTTTTACTTAACACTTAAGTTAAATCCATGCTCTAAGTGGTTACAGCATCTTATTCATGTCTTATTAACAAAAGTCTACTCAAGCTCAAGGGAATTAAAAGGTGAGTTGTGCTGAGGTTATTACAGTTCTTATTGATTACTAACCCAGATTAGAGTCAACAGATTTCTGCAAAGGAGGACATGCTTATTAAACCTGAAAAGATTAAGTTCAGAAATAATGGCGAGACAGGATCATGACTCTGTTCCCAGCAGTGATTTTGACATGCTTGAAAGTGGGCCTGACTTTCCTCACTTAAAGTTTTTGATCCAGCTGCTGCTAACATCATTAACATACTCCCTGCCCTCAGGTTTAATGACAACAAACTCAACAGTATACCATCATCTTAAATCTGTTAACTTCTCCTTATACATTAAAGGCCACCCTTTCTGACTCTGAAACAATACTTTTGGAAAGATTACCCCCAGATATTATTCCACAGCTTGAACTTAACCAACAGGGAGTTCACTGCAGCAGTATCCCTGAGATGGGCTGCAGTCTCAGTGTGTACTTTTCAAATTGCAGCTGTCTGTCTCTGCCTCAGGACCTGCTGGCTCTGGGTCTGTGTAACACCATAGGAGGAATGTTCCAGTGCTTCGCTGTGAGCTGCTCCTTCTCTCGCAGTATGGTCCAGGATAGCATTGGTGTCAAATCACAGGTATTATATTCTGTTCCAAAAGACAAATCCCAGAAGCCACCTTTATATTTGCACTGTGTTTAAGTAAGTAGGTAAACAACATGGGCTGATAGCTAATCATTATCATTATATATCTTATTGAAATGGTATTTCTCCTCTTTGTTGTGAATTTTCCTTTACTCATTGTCCCGCTGTGTTTTAATCTCATGTCTTAGATGGCCGGTTTGGTATCAGCTCTGGTGATTTTAACCATCCTGTTAAAGATAGGCCATCTCTTTGAACAGCTGCCAAAGGTAAAGTGTGTATGAGATAAGACATATTATTTATGACCATCATATATGTTAAGCAAGTGCACTAAAAGTTTTTCTCGACCGTTCCCCAGCTAGCATGGCTTCCCATAAACCATCACAGAATGATGATAGAATAATAGAGCATATCAGTGAAGATGTTTTAAGAAATGTCAAGTCATGCTCCATCTGGATGAGACTCACTGTCAGGATGACTCACTTGTCTCAGCCAGAGTTCAGTAATGCCTTGCTGTGTGTTCCAGGCAGTGTTGGCAGTCATCATCGTGGTGAACCTGCAAGGGATACTGGCTCAGTTTAAAGATGTGTGTGTGCTCTGGAAATCTGACAGATTAGACCTGGTAGGCTACACACATACACCCATACAAACAAACATATACACACATAATTTTTCAAACTCATAGCATAGAAAAATGGTTACAAACAGTACTGATCTCCCTCTGATTCTGCTCCTCTCTCCTCCCTTCTCCCCTTCAGCTGGTGTGGGTAGCCTCGTTGATTTCCACGCTGGTCTTCAACCTGGACCTGGGTCTGGCTGTGGCTATCGTCTTCTCTCTGCTCACACTCATCTATAGGACACAACAGTCAGTAAATATTTTCCTAGGCACTGCATGGGGCATTTTACATCAATTAGAGGCCCAGTGTGTAAGATCTGAGGGGATTTAGTGGCATCTTGCGTTGATGACTGCGGATTGCAACCAGATGAAACTTCTGCTGGTTAGAATTCCTTCAGTGTTTGTTAGTTCAGGAGGTTTTTGATGGGAGCTGAATTATCGACAGAGGGCTCCTCCTCTCCAAAATAATCGAAACCAGGTGATTCAAAGTGGTAAAAACCCTGAATGAAGCAGTTTGATGTTTAAAATCACTGTTTCTCCAGAGCCTAGTCTCACTCCGAAGTCATTAAAATCCGACGCTTGGGCAGTGACTTGTGGCATCAGAAACCAATGAAAAAAGGCGTCTTTTAACGTTGATATGATATGCAGGCGGTTGCCGATGTAGTTTAACGGTGCCCGATGGCGTCAGGGGGTAACACAGCGGGACGAGGGCGAAAGTTAAGATGTGGAAAGTCCAAGTGGGGCGGGAGGGAATGGTGATGGATGGGTCCAATAAACACTGACGGGAGAGCAGTGTTCGCATCCCTTAGCATTCTAAAGCCAAACCCTGTTCTTTTTTCCTAAACCTGACCACGTGCTTTTGTTGCCTAAACCCAACCATGTGTTTGTTGTTGAAGGAAAAAAAACATACATTTGCGGTGTTGTACCAACATAGTGCATTTATTTTGAAAAAGACTGTAAGTAAATGTTAAATTTCCTGTGAAAATGGAAGTCAATCTTGAAAGAAGAGAACTTTACACGGTGTCCCAGAACGTCAACAACCAACGCACCCAGGGTACCTTGCACGTCGTATGTGGACGTGAAAATTCCATGACCAAAACTTCAGTATGTGACGTGGTCAGAGTGAGAATGTGTTGTTCGCCAACGCTGTTTCTATCTCTGATAGCTAATGTGTGCTCACCTCATTTCTGAATCAGATGTTCAGGAGGTTTTTACCAGGAGCTCCATTGTCTACGGAGGCCTCCTTCTCTCCAAAACAAACAGATCTAGTTATTTTAACCAGTTAAAACTATGAATAAAGCAGTTTCATGTTAAAAAAAAAAATCTCTTTTTTTTTCAACTCTCCCGTCGTGGTGGGGCTGCAACCTGAGGAGGCCAATGTGAAAAAGCAAATGGTCCTATCTAGAGCCAGTGTCTGGTTTGTCTGTTCTGGGCTACTGTAGAAACATGGCAGTGCAACATGAGTTATCATCGTGGACAACATCCCACTCACTATGCAGATATAAATGGCTCATTCTAAGCTAACAAAAACACAATGATTCTTATATTCAGGTGATTACACACTGAAGAAAACCCACGTATCATATTATATTCCTCCACTGCCAATATATCCTCTGACATCCCACACTGTGGACCTTTAAAGATAGTATCAGGGTAACGTAGGAGGATAGGTGTTTCTTATTGTTTTATCATTCTGATATAAATCTGTATGTGTCAAAAGGATATTCTGCAGATATTTGACTCATTTTATCATATTTTTCGTACACCTTAAAAGTTTTGTATTCCTTCCCCCCTCTCACTCGTCTCCCAAGCAGACGTGTACTCTCATTAATATTCCCCTGTCTCTCTCCTGTCTTTCATCTTGTCCTCGCCCCCCAGCTCCTCCACTGTTGTTTTGGGTCGTATTCCTGGTACAGACTGTTATAGAGACGTGGGACTCTACACCGAGGTAAGCTCAATCTGTCTTACAGGTCTCCTGACAATAAGTTTTTTGAAAAAATCTGTTTCAAAAAATTCGTTTGACTAAAGTTTTCGTGTTGTTCAAGCAGAGTTGAGTAAAGTTAAGCCCCAGGGTAATTAGGAAAAGACATGAAACATGAAAACACAATGCTTTGACTGCCGTGTCTGTATTGTCATTGTGTTGTTATTTCCCTGTACTGTGTTGTGCTCTGGGTAAGGAACATGGTGTCATAGCTTTTGAAATGCTTTCAAAACAGTTGTTAACATTCAGAAGATGCACGACGTTAATTACCTGGCAGCAGCTATTTGTATCCAGTCAATCAATTACAATCAGTAACCCACTAGAGCTCAATAAGTTTTATCTGAGAGAGTTTCTGCTCTTCTCCATTTGCCTCGACACATCTTGAGTCTATTCATCACAATCAATTTTCCAAAGTAATGGACCTCCAGTTCACCACAGTGGGTCACACTGTGTAGTATACATAGAGAAAATGGATGACATCACCTACAGACATTGGAGGTTACTGCTTGCTGTGATCTTTATGAGTTATTTAAGCATGGAAATCGATATTTGGGAATGGATGTGATGGAGCTGAGCTAACCGACACACCTGTTGATGGAGGAATACACCTACTAAACTTATTTCTATTTTAGCCTTAACATCCTCGTCAGGGAATAATACATTTTTTGAAATTGTGAACAAAACATACCTAAGAAATGAAATCACTTCATCTTCAAAAAGAATGATTGGCTCTGTAGCTCTGGTGGCTTTTGTACTGACCTAAACAGAGTTGGTGTTTTGTTGGAGCCAGAATCTAGTGGCCACAAGACAAACTGCAGCTTAAGACCTTAGTCATATGTACTGTACAGATGTGAGAGTTAGTAATCTTGATCCTCAAAAAAGTGCAGAAGTGTGTTTACCAAAATGTTTTACTATCCCTACTAAGTTGTTACTTACTGTGTTAAACCTTTAAAGTCATACTGAGTTGAAAAGACTGCAGCTCTGTCACAAATCCAAAACATCCAACTCCCTACTGGAATCCATCTGTTATATATGGTCTTTAATACACCACATAGTCAACACAAAAACAAAAATAAATCCTTGGGTAAAACCAGTCTGTTGGTTCTATTTTTGCATACCACCTATGAACTGTTTCTCTGCAACCAATTCTGTGGTAGATAAAATCTGATAAAGTGCCCTCTACAGTGGTCTAATGTGTCATAACCCTTCCAGTTGAGAAAATGTGATAAAGTGCTTTTTCGGTTGCTTGTCCACTCATGAAATGTGATAGAATGCCCTATATGGTGGCCCGGTGTGCAAGAAAATGTGATGAAGTGCTTTCTAGGGTGCCTATCCAGTGGAGAAAATATTGTGAAATGCTTTCTAGATTGCCCTTCCTGTGGAGAAAAGGTGATAAAGCGCCCTCCACGGTGGTCCAGTGGGCAAGAATAAATAATAGTAATAGTAATAAATTCCCTTCTTGGCTGCTCTTCCAGTGGAGAAAATGTTATAAAGTGCACTCTAGGCTGCCAATCTAGTTGAGAAAATGTGGTGAAGTACCATGCGGGTGCCCATCTATTGGAGAAAATGTTATTAAATGCTCTCTAAAGTGCCCTTCCAATTGAGATGTGATAAATTGCCCTTTAGGGTGGCCCAATATGCAAAACAATCTATAAAGTGCCTTCCAGGATGGCCCAATCTGTAAGAAAATGCAATAAAATGTCCTCTAGGACGCCCCTCAACTGTGAATAATATGATAAAGTGTCCTCTAGGGTGCCGTCCTGGTAAAGAATAAGTGATGATATTCCTTCAAAGGTGCCCTTCTAGTGGAGAAAACACGATGCAGTGCTACATTGACTGCTCTCTGCTCGGAAACTTTCTGCACACTGGTGCCCCACTGCACACGGCTGGTGCCCTTTTTTTCTTTTCTTCCCTGCCCCTCAGACAGCCTGAGTGTGCCATTGGTACTGATATACTAAAATCATACAACTATGAATTACTATCATGATGATATATTAGTATGGAAAGTAATAATAGGATTATTGGGGGCAGACACTTTTGACACCAAAGACAGTTAATGCAGCGAAAAGTTCAAAAGACCAAATAGTGTCTGTCTTATTTTACTACAAAATGATGTTTCACCGTATGAATTTAACAACGTAATTGTTCATAATTAGGCAGCAGGCCATTATACACTTTCAGTATGCCAAGGCCCGACTCCTGATGATGCTTTACTGATGCAAAGAAGAATTACACTGACCTTTCATGACTCACAATGATCTCCGCTAATTGCAGGCTGTGGACTGGCATATCTAAAATGCCATCAATGTGAAACACGGTAAATAATGAATTCTCCACAGCCTGTCTCATATCTGGCATCAAATACACCCCTATTTCAACTGGATCACAGCATCTGCAGTGCAAATACAGGCCAACACGTCCAGCATTTGATAAAAATGTACAGGATCTCGATCACTGTCAATGTGAATAAATATCAGTGTGGCCTTTGAAATTATATATTTATCTTAAAGTTGATATTAAAACAGGTTTGGAGATGATTTATGTGAGTGTTTATGTAGCAGGTCATTAAATAACAGTGCCCCCCATGAGTAAACTGACACTGAGAAAGACACCAAATCCTTCAGTGAAGGTCAGTCTTTAATAAACTTAATGAACCACTCTGAACGATACAACTGTCACGCAGCCAAAACACACTAAAAATACATCCCTGGCTGAAAACCACCATCTGTCACACATCAAAACACCAAACTGTCACCAAAGGCAATCTGTCTGGGCTCCGAGCATCAGTGAATTTCTGTCAACTTCTCGTTCTCTGTTCCCTTCACTTGATTCTCTCCTCAATCTGTTACACTGCTTGCTGCTGCACCACTCCCCTCTGTGTACTTTGTCAAGTATCTGTCATGCATTAGTGATGGTGTATGCAGTGGATGTCTTTGTAGAAGTTCCACTTTGTAAATTCACTCTGTATATATTCTTTCTTTTTGAATTCTCCACAGGAGAGCCAGATTGGTTATCTGAAATGATATCTTTAGTGTCTCTGAAGTAGATGTTTTAACAAGCCGGTTTATTTTGTGTTCCAGAACTTGAAACTTTTTTCTCCAAATAATAATTTTATTATTTTGGGGCTTGTGCCAATTAAATAACGTATACATTATCAACTTCCATCCATCCATTTCCGTAACCGCTTATCCCCTTGAGGATCGTAGGGGGGCTGGAGCCTATCCCAGCTGACATTGGACGAGAGGCAGGGTACACCCTGGACAGGTTGCTAGACTATCACAGGGCTAACACATATACTAGAGACACATTCACACCTACGGACAATTTAGAGTCACCAATTAACCTGCATGTCTTTGGACTGTGGGAGGAAGCAGGAGTACC
>JAPZEB010000002.1:9771116-9794190 GCA_029783705.1 Chaetodon striatus
TGTTAGCAGAGGATGGTTTCGATCCATCGACCTCTGGGTTATGGGCCCAGCACGCTTCCGCTGCGCCACTCTGCTGTTTATAATGTTCATTTCGACTCAATCCACAATCTGTGGTTTAGGAGGCAGGTGCCTTATCTTTTAGACCTCTGTGGGAACCACAACGTGGGCTTTAAATTAAGATAACAATGGATAACAAAGCGTGAAAAACTTCCTTGTGTACTCACCCGTTTCGTCAACATCTGGGTTACAGTCCCAGCACACAAAAGGAACTCCCAGGAGATGCATCTAGGGGGTTTTGTTTGAGGGATTTGACAATTTCAGCTGTCTGATTCACTGGGAGGAAAGAAATGAGAGACCAAAGCGTGACTCAGCACAGAAAAGATCAATGCCTGTTACCTATAAAACACACAGTAAGAAAGCACATTGTTTGTCCTGCCTAGTTAATCAGTATCTTCTCTTCCAGTGATTAAGCAGGCCCTCCCATTCACTCTCCTGTGGCATAATCATAAATTAACAAGAACAGACCTGACTGAGCTGAAATGGCTGACTAATCTAATCACACACGGATACAAGATAAGACAAAAAACACTCATAAGACCGTAGATAAGATGTTTCTAAGACCATGTAGTGTGAAGTTAATATATTTTTATATGTTTTGCAGTTCTGATTGTATTCAACTGAACTCTCATTTGTTAAGTTTCCTGTGGTTATTTATGCTGTAAATACAATTTCAAGCTAATTTCTTTAGGCAAAAGATGATTGACAGAATAAATTAAAAAGCAATGACAATAACTACAAAAACAGTGAACTTACTAAGTAAATGATCAAACATGCGTGGTCATCTCTGATTTCTTCCGCTTTTGTTACCATCCTTCATAACAGCTGAGTGTATGGTTGGGAACTTTGCCCTCTCCCTCCAAGACAGTGTCCAATTTAGATTAGATTTCTCTTCAAGGCACAGCAGCAGTGCCACAACACAGACATAGGCCGTGTCTCCCTCAGACAAGTGAGTGAGAGAGGAGACAGAGAAGAAAGAGGAAAATATATCTGTAAGGGTTTATCTTCTTATCTATTTGGTCAGAGAAACCTCTCTGTCGTGGATTTTAAAATTAAACCTTCCCTTCATCTGTTGACTGCAACAAAAAGCAATCAGGACTTGTCATTTGGTACCACTTGGAGCTACTTGGATCTGATGGAAAACTCTACAGCAGATTCAATTTGAAGCCCGGGGACCACTGCACACAGGGAGGATTAATTCTTCATAAAGAGGGATGTGCCGTCTTATGATTGAAGGCACCTTTTTTTTAATTTAGGTGGAAGATTTTCATTACAGCACTGACCAGAAATAGACTTGGAGTTGGACCTGTTTCTCTGAACTGGAAAATTGGATAAAAGACATCAGTATAGAAGACAACACACTATATTACCTCCTCTGAAAACCTACACTGAAGTTGCATGGTTCATCTCGGGGCTTCAGTACGTTGCAGGCTTTTTGTATAGGAAATATTTTCAACATAATATAACATTTTTTTCGGATACAGCTGGAACACGCAAGGTAATTATTATCAAAAGTTTAAAAAGTTCAGTCCCAGGAGATCATGATCAAGGACGTGAACTAATACATTGTATTTTTAGCAGCTTTTACTGTGCCAAAACAATATTTTGATTAAATTCTTACCGATGTGTTAATATGTGATGCTTTTTGTTTAACAGTTTTTGGTCTTTTCTAACACAATGTACACACTGTTTAAAATATAACTGCAGCATTTTGTGCATTAATAATGTCAATATGTTAAAAAAACATATTTTCTGCCAAAACAGAGCCAGCATTTGGAAAGAAAAGAAGCTAGTGTTTTGTTTATGTTGCAGCTAGCTGTAGCCATGGCAGAGAGGAGATGGATGGGCTACAGTGTGCAAAGGGACGTCCTGGATGAAGTTGCAGTGGATGAGTTGGCAGAAAAGTCTGACTCAAAACCATCTCTGTCTGAGAAGGTCAAAAAGTCGATGAGGTAAAGTTCACCACATCTACTCTCAATATCTAAAATTGCTTTGCCGGCGGGCCACTTTTGCAAAATGACAGGAGGTCAGGGGCCAGTTAATATACGAACATTAATAATATTTATTAGTATATGCATTGCCACTGTCCAGCTTTTCGACCCACGGGAGTTTGATGCTTTTGATGCACCTTACTTACATTGAAAGTCCAAAAAAAGAAAAAAATATTCCAAAAATAGTCGGCAGGCCACACAGCAACATATAACTACTCTACATATTCAGACATTTTCTGTCTGGTATATTTTTGTTTTGTATCAAGGTACAAAGCACACAGCAGTTATTCTTAGAATATATTAGTCCTAATACTCCACATTTCTTAACAAATAAAGCACTAAATCATGTACAGTGTTCTGCTTGTACATTTTAGTTTAAGCTAGAACCCCTGACCTTTGATTGAATCAACAAAATTAGAGGAACAAGAACAATTTTCACTCATCATATTTCACTCAGCAACCTGTGCAGGAAGTCCAGCTTGGTCTTCTCATTATTATCTTCTTTCAAAAGCAGTAAAGGGGTATGCATGTCAAAAGGTCTTTGGTCAGGTAGGTAGACACAACATGCAGTTAAATGAGGGATACATAAAAAGCTGTTCCACTTTCATCAGCATTTTAGGTTTATAATCCCTGGAAATAACCAAAAAATAAGATGTTTTTATGTGGTTATTTACACAGGTAAATTGTATCTCTGAGTCACCTGTTTCCAAAATAAACACATGTATAAACATACATGTAGTCACTTCACAAATGAGTCAGTAAAATATACTTTAATAATGAAAAAAATGTTGAAATATATAAAAAGATATGCACAAATATGTCTGAGATTAAAAACAGCAAGTCATGTCTCTCCAAATGTAAGAATGCTTTTTAGTGGGTTATGTAATGATTACAGGAGCAAACATGTAAACATAAGGTTGAAAGACTGAGAGGATAACGATCATTTATTAACTTTTTTGGTAGCTGAATGTAGTAAGTTAACATCAGACGTGGCAAATACAGGGTCAAAACAACATCAAGACATCAGCGAAGTGGCCTGTAGTTCTGACTTGACATGTACGCTGATATTATCCCCCCTTCTTACTCTTCTGTTCTCTGTCTGTCTCTCTGACAATCTCAGATGTTCTGGTCCCAGATTAAAGAGCTGCCTGCTGGGTAGTGTTCCTGTTGTATCGTGGCTGCCTCGGTACTCCATCAGAGAAAACGCTCTGGGTGACCTGATCTCTGGGATCAGTGTGGGGATCATGCAGTTACCGCAGGGTGAGGATGGAGGTTCAGGAGATCAGTTCAGTAGAGACGCAGTGAGGGGCAGGCAGGCAGAAGAGATAAGGAAAGAGATGTTATAATTTATTTTAAATGTCAATCTGCTGGATGTGCATTACCCTGCTGCTCAATATCATGCTTGTTATAGCTGTTTTCTGATTATTACTGTATTATAAAATATCACATTATATATATATATCTGTTACCCCTGCAGGTATGGCCTATGCCCTGTTAGCATCTGTTCCTCCAGTCTTTGGCCTTTACTCCTCCTTCTACCCAGTCCTCATCTACTTCATCTTTGGCACGTCCAAGCACATCTCAGTCGGTTTGTACTTTAACACTTACTGTATCTGCACATCAGGTCATGTTGACTAGGGGAGGTTAATCCACCACAAGGTTATGTGGATAGTACTTGAAAGAAAAATATGTGACATAGCAGATTTACTAACAGTCCTCTCCAATCTACAAGGTTCAGGTTTTAAGCATAGACACAAGAAAGGTAAGGTTAGCTCATATATAGCTTAAGGAAGCTATATTCCCTGCTACTGATGACTGCAGGGGCAGCCATTCCCAAATCATTCAAAAACCTTCAATGTGCTTGTTTTTAAAGCACCTGAGTACTGGTTTCAAACTTTAAATCAAATATAATTTTCTGCAATGGGCAGTTGAAATGTGTCTCTTCATGTATCCCTCTTTTATACATACGCTACATGCACTCATCAGATGAGAGAGGTAGCACAGGGTCAGCCATTGTGCAGAGCACCTCAGCAATGCCCAAGAGGTGAGCTGGCACCTCTCCAGCTGCCAGTTCACACTCCATACTTAGGGGACTTGAACACTTTTGTTCCCCAGCCAAGTCCCCACAGAGTGATTTACTGCCATATTTCTCTAAATTTTTAATTATGCATGAGTAAATAAGAAAGGGGAAAAAACGCAGTCATTATTTATTAAGAGTTTAAACATTCAAAAACAGCTAAGCCACTCTGCTCTTTGAGGACTGTGTGAGTTTGGTTTGATCAGATGTGATTAATAGTAGCATCTCTCTGTCAACATGAGTAACTCAGATTCTGAGTTTAATAGAGATTTGAATTGGGAGGAGATGCTGGCTTTGAATGTGTTTTCCCCATTCTACATTCCCATATAACAGTAATTTAAGTTTATGCTCTGGCCAGCAGTTTAAATTACTTCAACTTTGTTCCTGAGAAATCATGTTTTGTCGTCAGTTTGGCATGGCGGATTGGTCTAAATACTAGAACACCCTGTGAGGCTCTTCCCCCAGTGCCATTGAGAGGAAGTCAGTCACAGGTGTACACTGCAAATGCAAAATGCTTTAATGTTGAATTATAGAACAAAACACAGTGCCGTACTTAACACTTATCTTATTCAAGTTCATCCAAAATGTGTCCAGAATTCAGCAGTAAACATTTAAGTTGTAGATGTGTTTTCAGTTTTCTCAACACAGTGATCTTTAACTTCCACACATTGTTAGTGAAGCACATTTCAAAATTTAAAGCTGTGTGACATAACAACACAGCACATTTGATATTAATTTAACTGAATATTTCTTTGTGAAATGTACTTTAAGGGTTAAGAACTTCCTCCTCAAAGTTTTTATGTACACAGGCTTGTACCATGTCTTTATACTAAAGAAGCAGATATTTTGTAACACAGCTGTTAATCTTTTTCACTTGTGATTAATGCGGCAGAGTTTCGTGCTGATCCAAGTCATAGAAGTGCTGCAACTGTGAGTCATGTAACATTGTCTATGTGAAAATGAACTGGACATGTTCGTCTGGAACCAGGGCTGCCTGAAACAGCTCATCACCCTTAGGAACTTCATTTTTTTTTAAACTTATTGCTCATTTCTCTTTGGTAGGTGTAAGTACATCACCTTCCAACACAATCAGAGAAAAGGGCACAGAAAAAGCAAAAACATACACTAACCAAATGGTTAGAAATGTTTGTACTTTGGCAGAAGATTATCTATTCACATATGACCCCATCAGTCGTGGCAAGAAATTGGGTTTGTGGCATCGAGAAAAATTTGTCTTGAAATATCCAATATGTTGTTATATAACCAGAAAAAAAGTGTCTTTATGTTTCTGTCTCCCTTTTCAGGAACATATGCGGTGATGAGTGTGATGATAGGAGGGGTGATAGAGCGATTAGCCCCAGACTCCAACTTTATGATATGGGACAATGCGACCAACTCCAGTATAGTTGATGTGATCACCCGGGATGCAGAGAGGGTCCGAGTGGCTGCAGCTGTCACCTTCATGTCTGGATTATTTCAGGTAAATTAGAGTCACTTGATTCTCTGATCTGGAAGTCACATATTTGGGAGCAATCTTCTAATTGGGCTTTGATGTTTGCTGGATAGATGATGGTCATAACCATCAACGGGCGCCTGCTGCTAAGAAGGAATTTACCAATGAATAAAATACTGTACAAATACAAAAAGCTTGCGTCGCTTTTTGTTAGCTCTTAGTTTTTATGGCATAGGCAGGTGTATTTGGGAAGAAGTAGTTATCACCTTCGCCTGTTTGAATAAACAAGTTTGTAATTCTGTCAAATATGAATCGCTTTTCTGGTCATCTTTTGAAGCCATGGGTGCATTGCTACTGTTTGTTCTTATTCGTGTAACGCTCCATAAGTTTTTCATTCTGTATTATGTGTCCTGGTCTGTAGATTCTGCTGGGCCTAGTCAAGTTTGGTTTTGTCGTGACCTATTTGTCTGAGCCGCTGGTCCGAGGTTACACCACAGGAGCTGCCATCCACGTTATCGTGTCCCAGCTCAAATACACATTTGGCATCAGCCCTGTGAGATACAGTGGACCCTTCGCATTGATATATGTAAGAAAGAACATACTAACACATGCTTGCTTCTACATGTTTTTTTTTAATTGAGCAAAGCTTGAACTAATAATTATTTTTTGATTTGAGTTATTTCTGAAAGTGACAGAACATCAACTTTAACTGTTATGTCCAAAACCTAGTCAAGCATCTTGTGCTGTAAAGTATAATATCTCTATCCATGTTATACGCACACTTTTATACCCACAACAAAAAACATGTGCTTCTGCCTTATGACGGCAAGCAAGTAGAGCTGACAGGTAGAAACTAAAATGAGCTGTGTATATTCTGGTATAAATTTGGTGTATGTTTCTGTTATGTTTTTGTCACATGCTTTCTTATATAAGCATTTAAAGAATTATAACATTATGTCTTTCTTTCCAGACTGTGTTGGAGATATGCTATCTCATCCCACAGACAAACATTGGTACTCTTGTGGTCAGCATTGTCGCTATAATCGGCCTCATCCTCGCTAAGGAACTTAACGCATACTTGAGTAAAAAACTACCTGTTCCTATACCTGTGGAGCTGCTTGGTGTGAGTATACAGAAATATGTATATATTCTTAAGGGACACTTTGTTCCTAATAAAGTTAAACACAAACACAATTACACTTGCTAACACGAATACATCTCTCGCTATCTGTTTCCCCAGATTGTTATTGCTACAGTGGTCTCCTGGCAAGTTAACTTAGAGGATAAATATGGAGTGGATGTGGTGGGACTGATTCCCTCAGGGTGAGAAACACACACACCCCAAACCTACAGGAATGTGTATTTAAACAAATGCAAAGTGAAGTATTTGTAATGGGCAATGCATTCAACTCTGTCCATGTCCACCAGCCTCCAGCCGCCTGTTCTCCCAGCTGCCTCTCTGTTTGGTCAGGTAATCGGGGATGCCTTTGCTCTGTCTGTGGTTGGCTACGGCATCGCCATCTCCCTGGGACGAATCTTCGCCCTAAAATATGGATACAAGGTGGATAGCAACCAGGTAAGGAGATGATGGGTGGACTCAAGGATGAACTTCTCTTTTATGGTTGATATCTTGGATGAAAATGGTATGTTTTTCCTGGTTTAGGAACTAATCGCCCTGGGTCTGAGTAACTCCGTTGGAGGAATTTTCCAGTGTTTCGCTATCAGCTGCTCCATGTCTCGTACCATGGTTCAGGAGAGCACAGGAGGCAAGACTCAGGTTGGTATGAGATGATATTATTCTGCCCTTGGGTAATAAATCGTGAGAATACTCTAATCTCTCTTTGCACAGAGCTTTTAGTGTAGAAATCAGTGAGTAAACCACCAGACGACCATGAGCACAGACATATGCTTTACCCAGCGTTTCCCATACATTGATTTTTCAAATCTTATACCACTGTCCAGTTGCCCGCGACTCATTTGCTCAGCCTCTCCTTGGCTCTCCTCCCGGCAAGGTGGTCTGCAGCAGAGGGGAGGGGGGAGGACACACTTTGATTTGAGGCAACATAAATGTGAACATGTAGCCACAACTATGAGCCTTTGGTTGCGGTTAGCAGAAGGCTAGCATAGAAGCAACATTTTGTCTACCTCCAAACACTTTGTTGATACAAACGGATTTTTTATTTTGTCTGTTTTCAGACTCTTTTTTTAGACTCTCTTTTTAATAAGTCTGTCATTATTTTGGGTTGCGTTGCAGTGTAGACAGTTGCCAATACTGGAATGGCAAAAGTCTCTGCAAGACTCACCACACTGAATAATTGATTGACTCAACCTTTCACCCAAAGAGATGTGCATGTGGATCTGCATTTGTAGAGCAGCCAGTAGGAACACCCTGTCTCTCAGAAATCACCTGTGAATGGCCACAGACTCCTGTCACAAGCTAGATTTTTTAAAGCCTGAAAACAGAGCCAAGAGAAGGTGCTTAAGTCTTGTTTCCTCTCGGTCCACTTGAAGCACAATATGCTAATAATATGATGAAAATAATAATATGATAAAAGTGCCTACCCCAGCTTTAACCAGGGCGATGGCTCGATATCAAAATCTCTTTTTGGGAGAGAGCTTGTTACATAAATCTTTCATAAATCATAATTCCAATGAATCCTCATATTGGACCTTAAGATGTCTACTGTATGACTGATAATTCTGATTTTGGATTTTATGAAGCACTGTAACAGTATGGCAATACTTTCCCTCCATAACACATCCTCCATAATCACTATCAACACACCTGGCCTGAAAACAAATTCAACACATCTGTTATGCTGCTTTTGTGGTCAACATAAACTGTAGTCCTCTATTAGGCCATTACCTAGTAGTTATCCTGCTACTGATACACTACTATAAAGTTAAATTTCAAAAGCTAGGATAACAGTTTTCTTTATTCAGTTTGCATGATATTTGAAGCTTCTGCTGTGTATATTGCACACAGCTGAGAAGCATTTCAGCAACATTTAGAAGAATGCTTATTGGTTTTCATGCCTGGCATTTTTTAATCTTGACAAGGATGTTTCATGAGGTCATTTTTCAGATTAGTATTTTCATCCCGACACTTCACTCTGCCCACAGCCAGAAAACTGAGCTAACTTAAAGGTTAAACACAGTGAAAAAAACGGCCATAATTAACGTTACTCTGATAAGTGGCATCATTAAAAAACACTTAGGGAATCGATTTTTGCTCACATAGTTGAAGTCCACCTACACAAACACAGATTTGCTGAGAGGCTAAACCGATTTAGTCAGACAACACCATTAATCAGCTAAGGCCCATTACAGAGGAGAGGAGAGGAGAGGAGAGGAGAGGAGAGGCTTTAACCGATGATGCCTTGACTCCTCTCATAATCATGTACCAATTCACTCTAATAACCACTACATCATTCATCCTTTCTTCTTCTTCTTTAACTCTCTTCCTCTGATCTCTCTCTCCTGATTTCCATTCATCGTGCCTCCATCTTCCCTCTCTATTCGCTGCAGGTTGCTGGGGCTCTCTCAGCAATAGTTATCCTTTTCATCACGCTCTGGATTGGGACTCTCTTTGAAGAATTGCCGAAGGTACTGTGTATATGTGTGTTGGTGCTTGCACGTGCTCACATCTGTGTACAAGCATCAGCATACATATGTGTCCAAGTCTTGGAATGAATGTGTTTGCAAAATTATGAGCCATCCTTCTCAAAAGAGATGACAACAGTTGAGGTTGTGTTGCTATAAGACAAACAGATTCTTCTTCAGCGTCAGACTAAAGCCACAGGCTACTTGTTATACAGATTATTTAAACATCAGGGGCAATAAATTAATCACACTGATATATCTAAAGTCATTCATCTGAAAGGATAACCTATGTGAAGCTGAGTTATGACATGAAGATTATGACAATAAACAGACACTCAGGTCTTAATAGTCTTTGCCAGTTGTTGGGAGCCTTATTAACTGGTTGTTAATCTCAAACAAACTCACCTTCCTGTTTCAGGACTTCAAACTGGAGCGCTCCATATAAACTGTATTATGTTTGACTCACTTTGCAGGCAGTGCTGGCCGCCATCATTTTTGTCAACCTCCATGGCATGATGAAGCAATTCATGGACATCCCTGCACTGTGGAGGAGCAACAAAATAGACATGGTAAGTGTACTAAAAAGTAGACAAGGAAATGGTTAATGTTTTAGGAAGATAGACTCATTAAGATGTTGGTAAAAGGATGTGCTGCATGCTGTGCATGTCTGTCTCTTTTTTTTTTTTAGATTGAACATTATCTTCCCAATCCCAGTGCTTCACAAGCTATTTGTGATATTTTTTTAAAGATATTTTTTTGGCATTTTGCTTTTTATTGGATAGGAAAACTTAAGAGTTATAGTGAAAAGAGAGGGGATGACACGCAGCAAAGGGCTGTGGGTTGAAATCAAACCCTCAGCTGCTGCAGCACAGACGTAGCCTTTGTATATGGGGTGCCCAGTCTACCAGGTGAGTTAGTGGGTGCCCCATTCTGTAGCATTCTAACTCACTAATCTTAGCATGATAGCTAAATGTCAGCACAGTTTTACACAGCAGGTTACATACTGTTATTAGGATACGGTAAACAAGATAACATGCTAACTCTGTGCTAACTGTATGTGTCGAAAGTGCTAACAAGCTCATCTTTGCATGCTTAACATATTTGCGTAGTGTGTGTGGTGTGGTAACACACTATACTACAGGTGCTGGTTATATTCTTCTAACTGAAAATTTTACTTTATGACTTAAAAATTCTCAAGCACATCTGACATTTCCACTTATAGGTGCCCGCAAGTGACACAGGAAGACATTAATATACGAACGTAATGAATCAAAATGACCAAAATACAATCAGCTTTTTCTGTATTTTGACGTCATGATCATGTTTCACTCAGCCTTGCAAAAAGTAGCATATTAATATTATGTTAGAAATATGTAAGATGAAATAGTGAATTTAGGCTAGTGCGACAACAAAGCCAGCAATGTGTATATACATCGTAAAATCCATGGGAATAATATGTGAATACTCCCAGCATATAAAAACGGGAGGTTTTCCCATTTTTTCCCACTCTGTTGACACAGTGTGAGTGCACCATAAATCCATATAGCTGATGAAATACACCTAAGTTAAGTTTTTTTTATCTGATTGTGCTACATTGATGATTTAGGTAACAATATGGCCTTTGCTGTGGTGCCACAAAAGTCAAACATTACCTTTCCCTTTACTACTAATAAGCTTTAATAGCAATATTTGCTACATGTATGGGATGCTAGACTTGTTTTGTTTTTGTACCCGTTGTTACTTATCATCGGTCTCGTTCTCTCTCTATCTCCAGGTGGTCTGGGTGGCTACCTTCATCTTCACTGTGCTATTCAACCCTGACCTGGGACTGGCTGCTGCCATCGGTTTCTCCATGCTCACTGTCATCTTCAGGACACAGCTGTAGGAATACACTGCCACACACACTCACAATTAAACACAAAAAAATGTACACATGTTCACTGAGAGAGTGTGTCAAGTTCAACATTAAGCAATCAATCACCACACCAAACAGTTCATTCAATCCGTCTCTTGTAGACCATTTTTAGGCACAAAGTATTACAAGTTGTTTTTACACTTATTTGTTTTGTGTGTATTCCAGACCTAAATACTCCTTATTAGGACAGGTTCCAGACACTGACATTTACAGGCCTCTGGAGGACTACAACCAGGTATGGCACATTGAATTTAAATAATTTGAAAGCAGGTGCAAAATGAATGGAATAACTTTTATGATAAATGCAAAGTGGCTGTCAGATCCTTAAACACTGTCTGTAGGGTTTTTGGGGTGAGCAGTTTATAAGATACACCTGACTTTCAGTTTTTTTTCCACTGACATTATAACCAAGAGTTAGATATAGAGGTGTTAATGGGAGTTTTATACCACTCTATGTCTGAGCAGACAACACTGTGCTCTTCCCAACCAACCAACCAACCCCTGCACTCCATGTTGATAGCATTTAAAATGTTGTTTATCAATTACTTTATTTTCATTTTAAACTTTAAACAGCCTTAACGATGTAATCTGCTGATCACATAGCCATTATATCACATTAAATACCAAACTTTGGTATTCATTTGGTATTCAAGAGTCTTGTAAGAGCTCAATGCCAAAAGTTACTGTCGTTCCCCAAATATTTATTTTTGAAGGCAGAAATCATTATTTTCTGTATTTTGAATATCACACCTAGTCAGAGACAGGGAAGCCTGGGATACATTGCTGTTTTTATATGAGGAATTAATGAATACAATACATCACTGAACAATTAATAAGACAACAGAGAGAATTAATTTCTCACTGGTCTTTTATTAAAAATAGCAATATAGGTGTAGCCCCTGTGAATCTTATGTAACGGCTTGTTCATACCAAGCAGCATTTAACAGTCAGTGTACCCAGGACAATGTGTGAAAGCTAAAATATTCATTTTTAAGCCAGTCGGAAAAAAAAACTGTGGATAGGATATTTATATAATTAAATCAGATGCACAGTTAAATTTATGGTGATTTTTGTCATGGTGCTTTTCAGTAAACCTAAAGCACTGTGGCTCTACTCATGGCAATGATAGTCTGTTGACAGCTATTGAGCAGATTGCCATGAATTTTAGTCACCCAGAGGATGAATCCTACTTTCTTTGATGGTCCCCTGACTTTTTCAATCCAACGCCACCAGCTAGAGAAGATTTTCACTTATCTGGTGAAAGTATCTCAACATCTACTAGACTAGATTATGACAACACTGTGGACAGATGTCTGTGGTCCCTAAATGATGAGTCTTCATGACTTTGGTGATCCCCTAATGTTTCCTCTAGCACCACCATGAGGTCGACTTGTGGCTTTATGTGAAATGTCTCAACAACTATTGGATGGTTTGCCATAAAATTTGAAACACACATTCATAATCCACTCAGGATGAACTGTAAAGGCTTTGGTGATCCCCTTCTTTTCATATAGCGCCATCATCAGGTCAGAACTTGTAAGACATTCCCATCAATATCAGCTGTACTTTGAGTTTAGTGCTAAGTAGGGAATGTGAGTATGCTAACATCTTACACTAAGATGGTGAACATATTAATCATATCTGCTAAACCACCTGCTGCTACCTGAATGTTAGCATGCTGGTGTTAGCATTAAGCTCAACACCTGTTTAGCTGATTAACTGAGTAATTTATTTCAGGTGAAGCAAGTGCCTGGGATTTTGATCTTCCGTTCCTCTGCCACCCTCTACTTCGCCAATGCTGAGATGTACCAAGAAGCCCTTGGAGAGAAAGTGAGGACACACACACACACACCCACTTAACCCTCAACTTGTTCATATCCTAAAACCAGGAACAGCTCAAACAGCTTTTTAAAGAACTACGGACCGACAATTTCCTTCTGCTGAAGCTCTAAAAATAAAATGTGTCCTCACAAAGCCAGTGCAGGCACCAGAACACAAACAAACACAGGAATATTAATATGTATTCACATATTAAATGTGGACGCCCACTAAAAAACAGTATCAGACATACAAACACACCATGATGGACACACAAGCCCAGATTTATATGAACATACACTCCACAGCTACACACACAAACACAGGAAAAGAAACCATCTCTACCAGCAGTCCTTCTTGTCACAATTTCCATGCAATTAACTCCTCTCTTACAAACATTATTTCTGACACACTAATAACCGACCCAACATTTCACCAATTCACTCATCACGACTGTGACAGACATTGTTCAAAATGTCATCCCACCATTTTCTTCTCTCCTTTCTTGCGTTAAACTTTTGTTTAAACACTCCCCCCCCCTCCCCTCTGTCTCACTCCTCCTCCTCCTCTGTCACATCTCTTTAGGGCAAATGGGAAGACAGATTGAAGGAAGGTAGAAAAAAAAAGATGACAAAAGATGGAAGGAGGGTGAAATGCAGAGACTGAATAAGGGAGGGAGATAATGGAAAATCTCATTCATTAAAATGTCAGCATGTCAAAGCCACAGGGCTGCTCTTTTCTTTCAAATCTATGATGCACAAATAAGCTTTCATAGAGCTGCTCTGGACTCGCGAAAGCTGTACGTTTGTTTACGGGGTGAGAAATCACCACCAGAGGAATTCTGGTCCTATTAGATCTTGACAAGTAGTCAAGTCAGTCACTGTGACGTGCTGACTAAAGGTGCTGGAGAAATTTGGGATCACTTACTGCCTGTATTCACTGGCAGCGCAAGCTGATGTGTTGTACTGAGTGTAAGAGGATACTAATGCTGTAATTGCATGAATCAGTGATGTCATGCAGCAAGAAAAGTTTTCAGAAGTAGATCATAATTGTTTTTGCGTAAATTATCTTTCCAGTATAACATTATCTCACTGAGTTAAAATGTCATACAAACTTCTTTTTTGAGATGCTCAGTGCTATCAGTTTTGATTTGGAGAAGCAGCCAGGCTTGATTGGCTGCAATTGAATTCTGATCCACTTTGTAATTGCCAGACAGACATTTTATTCATGGAATAAAGATAACAAAAACAAACAATTAAAATCCTATTCGCTGTTGATGACTGATGACCGTGACAATTTTTCTTGTCATTTCCATTTCCTATTCCCTTGTTAGACGTTACTCTTTGCAATTGATGTTTTCTACATATGTGGAATGAAAACTACTTCATGTGAAGACTAGTTTATTTCTACTGCAAGCCTACTTTTGGCAGCATATACAAACTGCGAATATTTGCTGACTGATGCCTTTGGTATTTGCCCATCCCAATGTTAATAGAGGTTTTCACTTGTCATAAAGGATAGGTTCATAACGTTTCAAGTGTAGTATGATAGTACAATAGTCAGGTGCCCCACCTACATTTGCAGGTGCAACAGGAAACAGGTTTTATTTGCTGTACTTATTCCTCCAGTTCACACTGGCCATTAAAAGATCGCTCTCTAAAGTGATTTTTATTTGAGTGATGGAGGACAAAATCCAAAATCCTACTTGCAAAAATGTATTCAGAAGTGTATCTACACTTAATATTAGGCTTCAGTTGCGGGAGTAATACATTGAGCGTTTTAAGATGCACTTGAAAAATTGTGGGCCTATCCTTTAAAATCTATTTAATTGATTATATGGTGAACTGTGCTTTTGACTTAATTGTTTTTGGCGTGTTATGTATGCAGTACAGTATTTTTGTCAGAGCTATATGTGCGTTTTTTGTCAAACACAAAATGTAGAAGGACCCACAAAGCAGGCTCACAGACTCATATAAAAGCTCAGTGTCTTTAATCAGGCTAAGGTTGGTACAAGGGTGATAAGTAACCCAGGCAAAAGTGTCCAAATTGACAGGCAAATGGGGTGTTCAAAAGGCAAAAACACACGCAGGAGAAACACTAGCTAAAACGCTGGAACTCTCTGTCAAAGGTAAAAATGATTTGGCCACAAAGGAGGGGAAGACAGGGACTTAAATACTCTAAGACAAGGGAGACAATGAGACACAGGTGAAACATGATAGGGTGGGGCAAGTAATCACAAAGGAGGGAAACTTGACAGGACGTGGGATCTGAAACATTGACAATGGCTGCCATAATGAAACAGGAAACACAGGGATGACAAATAAACATGAACTCAGGGAGCTTGACAGGTCATGACATTTTGTGGATGGGAGTACGGCGTGGATTACATGCTGTTAACATTCAACTCTGTGAAGCTAATGATAAACAGAATAAACCTTACCAAGGTTTTTTTTTTGTCAAACAACATTGTTTAAGCTGTAATTTTTATTCCTTGGCATAAATGAAGATTAAAAGATGTTGTTAGACATATAAATTATCAGCATCTGCGTAAAATCAAAAAACAGATTTTGTTTCTCAATCATCAAAAATAAGTGGGTCCAACAACTTGGAGTCTGGACAAGTTTGGTTCACTTGTGTTTTGTAGTTGTGGAATGCAGGAAAACAAATTTTCATAGTTCATTTTATTTTTTCTACGTATGAACCCTTGAGGGAAAGCACAAAGCTTCTTAAGCAAGAAGACTTTTCTGTAAATGGCTTTTCAGCCGTGCCCTGTGTTTGTGTTTCGTACAGTTGAATACACAAGCAAGACCTGCTCTGCTGGTTTACGTTTGAATGAATGAAATGAATTTACGTGGATTGGCTGAACTGGCTGAGATAAGCATTTGTGTTTCTGTGACTGGTAATGAACTTAATGTCTCAGTATTACTAATAGCATAATAACATCTTACATGTTTTCCTCTTACAGGAGGTCTTCTCTGAGATAATTCTCTTTTTGAGAATCTTGGAATAATTTATGCCAATTTATAGACATGTGGAATGGAAATACAACAGACAGTCCTCTCTATTACTACTTAATTCAACTTAGAAAACAATCAAACAAATCAACTTTATATCAACATAATCAAAACGTTGGTTGAAGTCTTTTTAAAAACAATCCCTACAATAGGATAAGGATCTATAGTTCACATATTGGTTTTAATGAGCTCCGATATGGTTTGTTGCAAAGTATGTACAGGATAAACTTTAATGCCAGCTGACGTAAGTGCAGGCTTTAAGGAATTGGTGCAGTTTTAAAAAAGTGAAACAGTGCTGCATTGCAGTCATAATGAATACCAAAGCAAGCTTCTGACTGGCTGAAGAAAATGGATGTGAACTTAACTATTACCATGTGTGATTGTCTTCTGCTGTTCTTTTTAGTCTGGCATTGACATTACCAAGATCCTGTCAGCAAAGAAGAAACTAGAGGCCAAAAGAAAAAGGCACGAGAAGAAAAATGCCAAGAAAGCTGCCAAGAAGAACGCAGTAGATAGGGTGAGGATGACTTGAGGCATGATATTTACTGTAAATGATCATTTTTTTCCCCTTTTTCTACATCTTACAAACATCTACTGAATTCTTGACACATTCCAATGTCAAAATTGACGTTCATTCCTTGTTATGCAATCACCTTTTCTGTTTGATCTAAAGCACAACATTTTACTATTTTATTCTCATGTGTCTTTGCACTGAATCGTGTCTCCTCCTGTACAGGAGGGGGAGCCAGAGAGGGAGGAGCATAATAACATTGCCATCATTGAGATGGATGCTGAGCCCAACCCGTCACTCCCCAGAGCCATCATCCTCGACCTCAGCCCTGTCAACTTCCTGGATACTGTGGGGGTCAAGGCGCTACGCAGTGTATGAATATGGCAGTTACATTTACACATGCACACACTCACACGTACAAAGAGAGAGAGGGAAATACTCAATCAACATATTAATTCAACTTCTTCTATATGTGTATTTGTATATATATTATGTTAGTAAACTTATTTTGACTAAATCAACAGATCGCTATACAGAGTTCCTATATTCTTGACATTTTTAAGTGGCAGTCTCGGAGATTACAGTCCTGGCTGATTTGGCGAAACCTGTACTTACTGGTGGTAATAAATGAGCTTTAATCATGCAGGTCTCATAGTTATTGGGGCAGCAAAACAAACTACTGTCATTTTGAAAAAGACAACAGGCAATAATTGGCCTTTTACCATAATTTTGTGAGCAACCATGATCTGATTTTACACATGAATCTGTGGACAGCAGGACGCAGTAAAGAGTTGGTTACCTCACTAAGCTGAGCAGTCTGTTGCCTGCAGTTATTCAGTTCATTGTGGTTAGTCTTGACTGTTTTATTGCTCCCAGCAATATGTCAAAGTGATCTGCTGTCAAAAAATGACCGTTGTCTTGTTTTGTAGGTGCATTTTTAAATAACGGTGACATTAAGTGCTGACCTCACTGACAAACACAACGTATTTCCTGTGACTACTTCATGATAAAAGTTGGCTCGTGTTTCTTCAGTTAAGCTCTTTTATTGTAAAGCTAAAGCTGCATTTTTCATTAGCAATAACTTAATATAGTATTTTTCCTCTAATATCACCCTTGACACCCAGTACCTAATACTGCAAATATATTAATATTGTAATACTTTAATCCGTGGGCCGCAGGCTCAATCAACAATTCAAACATTTCTGAGATTATTTCTTTAAATGTATCCAAACTTTGAATAAATAGACAGCTGAAGGCAAAATTTATTACAAAGAAATATTGTAAACTGGCCCTAGGAGAATAAGGCAAACACGAGATTACTAAGGCTGTGCCTTTCTAATCTCTTCAGCTAGGACTCTCCTCCATTCATGCCTCCCCTTCCTCATCATTTAGCTCCTCAGGCATTAAACGACTGTAAAGTGAATTGTCAGACTAATGAAATGATCCCCAGGCTGACCTTTGCTCTGTGCTTTTGTGTCTGTTTCAGATCCAGAGAGACTACGGGGAAATTGGTATAGACGTGGTTCTCGCTGGCTGCCAGTGTAAGTCCCTCTACATCACTAGAAAACTAATAAAAGAGAACACAAATGAAAGGATTTGTAAAGAACTGACTTTTTCTATACATGAAATTAATCAAAAAGTTAAAAATCTCTACTGTTTACAGCTGTTCATATCACTGCAGATCTGCTTTCTGTATGCATCAGTGCTACAAAGAAAATGTATTCCCTGAACCTGCCTGTTCCATTATAAAATAATGCTAGATATTCTATTGTAGATGTTAGTGATCCCTCGACAGTTTGTCAGAAAAAACTCAAAATCCCACTGGAGTTTTGATGTCCCACATACTGTAACTCACACAAGGATTTATTTTGACATCAATGTTCCACACCCGGTTCGCCAAACACCATTGCAATTCATTCAACAACACCAGATGTTATTTTAGCTGTTTGCTGATGTTGTTGTAACGTCTCTGTGACGGAAGTAGTTCAGTCAATAGCCAGCAAACACTGTTCCAAGTTTGCCAAGTCTGGTATGATCCGTAATAGTGGGTCATGAGAAGAATTATAATGAGTCCTCGGGAAAGAAAAAACAACTTAAATCTGCAGGGGACGGTTGTGTTTTAACTGTAATAAAACATCAACTCTCTGTGTTTATTTTTAGCCCACAAATGTAGGTCTGACTTGCTGGATGGGAAAAGATGTGGGAACAAGATCTTACAACCGCAATGTTAGGAGCTGTCCAATTTATTTCAGTGGATCAGCAGCTCTAATTGGCCTGCACCGAGTTGATAGCCTGTAATGAGAAAAATAGTTTATTGTGAGTCTCTGGGCTCGCAAAGGGACTGCGAAGAATGTTTATATAGCCGGGAATTATAACAAGGTTCAATTAACACAAGGACTAGTCCTCCCACTCACATCTCTTTCTCTGTCTGTTATTTATTTCTCCAACTCCAAACATTTTATTTTATCCTCCTCGATCTCTCTGTTTCTCTCTTGTCTCATTCCACTTCTTGTCCTCTTATATAGACACTCTCATCGTCTCCTTCTGTCTTCCCAAAACTTTTTATACACGACTCTGCCTGTGGATCCATTATTGCCTCTCTGTGTCTCTCCCTTTCTAGCTGGTGTTGTGGACAACCTGCAGACTGGAGGTTTTTTCAATGACAAAGTGACAAAGTCCTGTCTCTTCTCCACCGTCCATGACGCTGTGTTGCACTGTCAGTTTGCCAAAACACACAGCCAAGAAAAGGTGAAGTACTATGTGAGCACGCACACATGCACTCAGGCAGACACATTGTCATACATCACAGGATAGAGTAGCGAAGTGTGCAAAGACAAGTTTCAAGTTCACGTTCTGTGATAACGTCAACATTACTTGATGCAGGAGTCTAAGGAGGAGGTCATTTAAAAAAATATGCTGATGGGTTACATGAGTACCTTCATTTTAGAATCTCTTTGTTGTTGTAATTAGGAACAAAACACTGCAGCATTACCCATTAGTGAATGTGGTGAGTGTACTAATGTTATTGTTGAGTTGTTTGAAGGCGACCTCTAACTCGCCATTAATGCCTACAGAATTTTAAACCCAGTAATTTGGCGTTTCTTACTGCTGTGCTCCTTTGAATTCATTAAGTGTTTAGCCTCTTTGGGTACAGCGCAACAATAATATCATCATCTTAAATCATCTTCTAAAGCCAACATGGTGAATGTGTGAGTACACAGTTCAATCAGGAGAGACTCGTTCTGAGAGAAAAGAACATTTATTTACATGTGCCCAAAAGTATGAGAAATGGGAAAAGTCCATCATGATGTCATCTATTGCAGGAGGGTGGAAAAGTTGTAGTGGATTAGGGAACCCCCCCCCATGGAGTCTAGACGCTGGTGGTGGTAATGGTGGTGATGAGATCTGAAGGTGAAGAGGAATGGGCTTTTGATGTGCTTGGACTGGAGGTGAATGGGGTGTAGGAGGGTGCGAAGATTCCACCTAAAATGACAGCTGACAGGAGCAGAGAGGAGAACAGATTTAAAGTTTGGCAGCAGCAACGTGAATGGCAAAAGGAGACTGTGGCAACGCTTGATTGGATAATCAGGAGAGGGAACACCCATGGTCAGCTGATTGGTGGAAGTGGTGGGAGTGGGATAGAGAGATAATTGTGAATGTATATAGCATTAAGAAAGTCTCCCTGGTTAGCTTATGCTGAGTTAAATATTCCATCAGCTGAAAGATGTTTTAAAGTATCATAGAGCCGCAGGTTATAACTGGATAGGTTTGTCAATACGAGTGACCCCTTTCACATTACACATTGCCATTTGACCTATTGTTAATATAGAAATATTGATCACAGCAGCTTTTAGTATTTTATGTAAACAGTGTGATCTGGGTTTTTTTCAGCAGAGGTGTTCATTGTACTAATGATTTCTCCAGGCCTCATTACATAACGTTGCCTCTGCAACAAATATAAAAGAGTTTTACATTCTGGATCTTGGCTGCCTGATAAAACACCTCGCACCCTGACTCGATACAGAGTGCTGAGAGCTGAGATGTAAATGTAACCAAAGTTAACTGCAAATTACTGCAACGGAAATGTATGTAAAACTGTACATGTAGCAACAGTGTCTACATGCATTACACTGTGAACCTCCTTAGATGAAGAGGTCTGACTGTGGTACACACGAGGAATTGTTCAAATCTAATTAATAATTAAAGAGTAAACATCACATTTCTAATTAACCTACCTTATCACTGACAAGAGACGGGGAAAATGACCACGTTCACTCAGCAGCCTGCAGTGTTATAAAGATGAATTAAGCTCTCAATATCTTAATGGACAATGATTAAAGTGTTTCTGGACTGCTGCATTGATCCTGACTCTGCAGCGTGACCTGGACTGCAAATTGATTGCACACAATGAGATGGGTGGGGGTTGGGTGGAAATGTTATTTACAGCATTACAGTAAAATACAAAAGTACAAATATACAAAGGTTTTAATGTATTTTGATGCAAATCTCTTATTTTTTTCATACCCTGTTAAACATTGGTACATAAACAGCTTTTTTCTATTTCTTATGTGCATCATACTGCTCAATCTCCTTAACACACGGACATTGCGTGTGTGTGTCTTAATCTTATTTATACACCTGTGCTTGCATGGATGTCTGCATATTGTTCAGCGCGTGTGCTTTTGTTTCTGCCTGTTCTGTTTTAGTATTTAGCTGGGTGCGTGACTTTATGTTTCTGCTCCCATAGGAGAAATCTAACAGAGAACAAAGACGTGGCAGTGGTCCATGAAACACAGTTTACAGGAGCAAGGGCTTTTCATGGGAGAGAGAAAGAGCTCACACATACACAAATTCAGTCACTGGCACACACACAAAAGGGATACAAAAATACAGAGGATGTAAGCAAGTGGATTGTAAGAGGACTGTGAGGTTGGTCAAGGAAACTGTGCAAAGAACAAGAACACATAATAACATGCATGCAGGCATGTGCAAATTAATTAATACATGCATGCATATGCAGTCATATATGCGGCACAGACTGTATGAATATATTTCACATGGAAATGGTTTGACATGAGAGAAGCAAGAGATTGCTTTGGAAATCCATCGGGTCTGTAGTGTATCTCCACTTAATTTCACAGAGGCATTTCAGCATATCAGATGGCAAGTAGAGCCTTACATTCAACCCCCGAGGCCTGTCAGAAATACAATATATGAAATTTAACATAATGCAGCGAGTGCAAGAATCCACATGGTGCAAAGTGAAGACACCGGCTTTAAAATAGTTTGACTCAGAGCCATTATTTCTGAGATTGCAGCATGCTGAGGAAAAGTTTCAGGCAACTTGTATACAGTGGTGTTCCTCCTCATTAACCTCTACTAAGACTTTCATGCCACTGGAGAGGAAAAAAAAAAAAATCTGGAACATATTTTGAAAATCTTCCGTCCCCCGTCTTACTTGGTACCTTTGTTCTTCTCTCTCTGGCTCCTCTTCTCTGTTGTGATCTCTCCTGTACTTCTGCTTCACAGGAGATCATAGCGACACATTTGTGAGTCCTGAGAGGAACGATGGAGAATATTGTGAAGAAGTGCCAGACACTCTGTCTTTATGAGGACTTCTGGGAATCCCGTCTGTCACAAACTCTCAAACCTACAGAAACACACACACATTGTAACAAACACAATATATAAAGACGGAAACAATGCAAATAAATCAGAATGTGCAGTTAAAGCATTTTAATATGGATTTTTAAAATCAAGTAATTACAGTTCCTTTAATTAGTAAATACCTGCATGGATGGTTTATTTATAAAAATCTAAAAACCTGCCAATATTTATGTACTTATGTGATGAATAAATATTATATTACTTCGTCAAAAGCTTCTTATTGAATGGAAATGTTCATTTCCTTTCCCAACAGACAGTTTTCGGAGGAAGACTGTTTGCTTTGGTGACGCAACAACAGGAAATCTCTAAATACTCATAAAAAGAGTCACACTGATGAAACCGATGCCTCAAAAATGGATGCAGGGTGTTCTCCTTTCCTGTCTTACTGGGACCAGCTGCTTCATTCACACTCAGACTCCAGTCTGCACTTTGTTTATCTACAGACGTGTTCAGTGAATTTGTTTATACTGTATAAGGAGTTGTTCTCTGAGACATTTTCACGTTCTTTTCCCAGATGTTGCAGATGTTCATTGCAGCGGCTCAGACATAGAGAATGTAGCAGTAATGGCGGCCACAGTGGAAATCCAAATAGTTACGGATAGAGTCCATGTTATGATCATGACCTTTTTCCCCCGGTATAACGTCACATGGACACGGGAACAAAACTATGATTCAGTTCAGTTAGTCATGCTTGTTTTGTGTTTTATTTTTAAAGAAAACAAAATGCCTGTAAGCAGTTAGAGAAGTGGGAAGACATTCATTTCCACAAAGATTTGGAGCCACATCATTCCTCTAACTAAAACCAGGTATAATGAGTCATTGTTTATCAGAACAAGAACACTCTGAATCATGTTTGAACGTAATTTAAAAAAAAAAAACAACCCTGAAAAACCAGTAATGGTTCTCATGTGAAATACTTTTTTTTTTTTTTTTTTTAACTTTTAACATAAACTGATGGATTAATTACA